>JAQQSK010003745.1:0-188793 GCA_028658325.1 Potorous gilbertii
TCCATGGCCTGAGCCCATTGGATATCTATTTCAGATGTTTGGGATACAGAGGCCTTGACTCTTATGTCTTTACCTGATGGTAAGCAGTTTTCTGCCTCATCAGAGAGGAAGGTTGGAATCATCTATTCCCAAAGAAAATAACCTTCCATGGTCCTATTTTTTTTCCCCTTTCTGGGCATTTTCTCAGCCAGTTACTTGACTTCTGAGAGTCCTCTCCACACCCAGCCTAGGACCGTTCAGCTAGTGCTTGGGGTTTGAGATTGAAATGCTGCTCCCCAGCCTCAGGGCTTTCTGGTGGCAGGCCTGGCTGCTATTCAATGGGAGCTTAATTTCTGGTGCTCAGGTGGGGGCAGTGCTGCCTCCCAGGCTCAGTTCCCTCAGGGGGTTTATGCAGAGACCTTTTGTAATGGAGCTGCTGTCGAGCTCCTGCCTGCTCTGAGAGCCTGTGGCCTCCTGCTCCCCCTGCCCCTGCCTCTGCTGATGCCTCCTAAGGGTGCTTGAGTACCGGAGACACCCTGCTCCCCTCTCAGCCCGTCCAGATGTCTCTTTCACTGACCTGTGCGTCTGTGGGTGGAGGGACCTTCGCGGCTGCTGGAGATTCCTTTCCTGAAGCCTGCTTGGATCTGCTCACTCCTTTCAGTGCCACGTGGCCGGGGCAGGTCTCTGCTCCTGTCTGGTGTGCCATGGACCTTTGGGATCGGTTTTTCAGGGCTCTCTGGAATGGAAATCTCCTTCACCCCATTGCTGCGCAGCTCCACTGTTCCAGAATTTGTTGGGAGCTATTTTTACAGATAATTATGGGCTATGGGTTCGGAACTAGCATATGTGAGTCTTTCTACTCCGCCATCTTGGCTCCACCCCCTCCTTTCTAATTTTTAAAGAACTATTTTCTTCAGTGAGCTTTTGAACCTCCTTTTCCATTTGGCTAATTCTGCTTTTTAAAGCATTCTTCTCCTCATTGGCTTTTTGGATGTCTTTTGCCACTTGGGTTAGTCTATTTTTAAAGGTGTTATTTTCTTCAGTATTTTTTGGGCCCCCCTTAGCAAGCAAGCAAGCAAGACTTGCTTTTCATGGTTTTCTTGCATAGCTCTCATTTCTCTTCCCAATTTTTCTCCACCTTGCTTACTTGATTTTCAAGATCCTTTCTGAACTTTTCCGTGACCTGAGACCATTGCATATTTATTTTGGAGGTTTTGGATGTAGAAACGTTGACTTGTATGTCTATGGTATACATTGTTCTACCTCATCCAAAAGGGTGGAAGAAAAGCCTGTTCACCAAGAAAGTAACCTTCCATAATCTTATTTTTTCCTTTCTTTGGGCATTTTCCCAGACAGTTATTTGAATTTTGATTTGTTTGTCAAGAGTAACGTGTACTCTGGGGACCTGTAAGTTCTCAATTCCTCCAAGGTGGCACAATCAATCCTATGCCCTGGTCTGGAAGAAACCACAAGCTTTTCTGCCCAGAATCTGGGAGTAGAATTCCTTCTCCAGAGCCTCCACCAGCTCCACCAGCCAGTGTTCCTTCTCACCACAGGACCTCACTCAGGGCTGAGATTCAGATCAGTGGTTGAATTTCTCCAGGGTCTTTAGGCTGAGGGCTCAAAAAATGGATGCTGCCACTGCCTAGGGCTGCCTGGGGGTGGGGCTAGGTAAGAACCTTGCTCCCTTCTCATCCAGGTGAAAGAGCTTTCTCACTGACCTTTGAAGCTGTCTTTGGCATTTGTGAGTTGATTAATCTGAGAACAGCTACTGCTACCTGGGAATCAGTGCCCTGAGGCCTACTCCAGTCCTTTCATTGCCATGCTGTATGGCCCAGGCTGGACTATGCTCCTTGGGCTGTGCTCTGCCCCAAGTCTTGGGTGATAGACCATTCCTGTTGGCTTTCCAAGTTGCCTTGTACTGGAAATCTCTTTTGTTCTGTCATTTTGTGACTTCTACTGCTCTAGAATTTGTGTAGAGTCATTTTTCAGGTATTATATGAACTGTTAGGGGAGAGCTTCTACACATATGTCCTTCTACTCAACTATCATGGCTCTGCCCCGTCCTCCCTTCTATTATGCACCCTTCTTTCCTCACCATCCCCTTTATTTTCCTGTAGGGCAGAATAGATTTCTGCCCTCCATTGCCTGTATAGTTTAATTTCCAGTTGCATGCTAATAGTTATGCTGTAAAAGACTAACCACATTTCCCTCTGTTCTATCCTGCCCTTCATTTATTCCATTTACTCCTTTGACCTTTCCTCCCACAATAGTATCTGCTTCTGATTATCCCTTTCCCCAATTTGCTGTTCCTTCTATTATCTTCCCTCTCCTATCCCCTCCCCCTTGCCTTCCTGCAGGGTAAAATAGATTTCCATGTCCAATTGAGTGTATATTATTCCCTTCTGAAACCAAATCCCATGAGAGTAAGGCTCCATTATTTCCTTTCCTCTTTTCCATTCCATTGCCAAAGCTCTTTTATGTGAGATGTTTGCTACATTCTGCCTCTCCCTTTCTCTTACTCCTAGGACATTCCACTCAACAGTTAATTTTATTTTTTTAGGTATTCTCCCTTCATGTTCAGCTCCCCCTGTGTCCTCTCTCTACATACACACACACTCACACACACACATATGTGTGTATATGTATACATATATACACATACATGCATATTTATATATATATATATATATACATACACAATACACTCACTATATATATATATATACATACACACATATATAATATATGCATCCGTACATACCCATACTCACCTACATGTATATATGTATATATTCCCTCTAATTATCCTTATACTGAAAGAACCCTCATGAGTTACCAATAACATCTTTCCATGCAGGAAAGTAAACAGTTCAACTTTAATCAGTTCCTTAAGGCTTCTCTTTCCTCTTTACCTTTTCATGTTTCTCTTTATACTTGTATTTGAACGTCAAATTTTCTATTCAGGTCTAGTCTTTTCAACAAGAATGCTTTGAAGTCCTCTATTTCATTGAAATTCCATTTTTTCCCCTGAAGTATTATACTCAGTTTTGCTGAGTAGTGGATTCTTGGCTTTAATCCTATCTCCCTTGACCTCTGGAATATCATATTCCAAGCCTTTCGATCCCTTAGTGTAGAAGCTGCTAAATCCTGTGTCATCCTGATTATATTTACACAATATTTGAATTGTTCCTTTATGGCTACTTATAATATTTTCTCCTTGACCTGAGAACTCTGGAATTTGGCTACAATATTACTAGGAGTTTTCCTTTTGGGGATCTCTTTCAGGAGGTGATTAGTGAATTCTTTCCATTTCTATTTTACTCTCTGTTTCTAGAATATCAGGGCAGTTTTACTTGACAATTTCTTGGAAGATGATGTCTAGACTCTTTTTTTGATCATGGCTTTCAGGTAGTCTCCTAATGTTTAAATTATCTCTCCTGGATCTATTTTCCAGGTCAGTTGTTTTCCCAATAAAGTATTTCACCTTATCTTGCATTTTTTTCATTCTTTTGGTTTTGTTTTGTAGGTTCTTGGTTTCTTATAAAGTCATTAGCTTCCATCTGCTCCAGCCTAATTTTTAAAGAATTATTTTCTTCAGTGAGTTTTTGAACCTCCTTTTCCATTTGGCCCATTATGCTTTTTAAAGCATTCTTCTCCTTACTGGTTTTTTGGACCTCTTTTGCCATTTGAGTTAGTCTATTTTTAAAGGTGTTATTTTCTTCAGCATTTTGGGTCTCCTTTAGCAAGCAGTTGACTCACTTTTCATGATTTTCTTGCATCACTCTCATTTCTCTCCCCAGTTTTTCCTTCACCTCTCTTACTTGATTTACAAAATCCTTTTTGAGTTCTTCCATGAACTGAGACCATTGCATATTTTTTTGGAAGTTTTGGATGTCAAAGCCTTGACTTTTAAGTCTTCCTCTGATGGTATGCTTTGTTCTTCCTCATCTGAAAGGATGGAAGAAAATACCTGTTCACCAGGAAAGTAGCCTTCTATAATCTTATTTTTTTCCCATTTTGGGGGCATTTTCCCAGCTAGTTACTTGATGTTTGAGTCCTTTGTCAAGTGGAGGGTATACTTTAGGGACCTACTGTAAATTCTCAGTTCTTCCAATAGTGTCACAAACAAGGGAGAGCAGTTTATTTCTGTCTTGGCCTACACTCTGGTTTATGAGCAGGATTCTCTCTCCAGAACCTCTACTAGCTCCACCATGGCAGTGCTCCTCCTCACCCCAGGACTGCCACTCAGAACTGAGAACTATATCAGCATTCCCCCAGGTTATTTAGGCTGAGGAATCCAAAAATAGATGTTGCTGCCCTGGGGCTGGGGCTGGTGCCAGGCCAGGCTCCCTTCTTACCAAGGTGAAAGAGCTTTCTCACTGACCTTTGAAGCTTTATTTGGCATTTGTGGGTTGAAATGAGTATTGCAGATGCTACCAGGTATTCTGAGACTTGAAGCCTGTTCCAGTCCTGTCCCTGCTGTGCTGTGTAGTGAAGGCTGAACTGTGCTGTGCTCCTAGCCCATTGTAATAGACCTTTCCTGTCAGCCTTCCAGGCTGTCTTGGGTTGGAAATCTCATTCACTTTGCCATTTTGTGGTTCTGCTGCTCTAGAATTTGTTTAGAGTCATTTTTTACAAATATTTTATGGGCTATGAGGGTAGAGCTAGAGGCAGGTTCATCCTTCTTCTCCACCATCTTGGCTCCTGGGTTGATTCTTAAAGGAAACAAGAGATTCTACAAAGGAGAGATTAGATGGAATAACCTCCCAAGTGCTGGAAATGATCACATAAAGGCATATAAAGGGAAGACAGAATGTCATATGTAAGAAACAGCCATGAGGTTTCGTTTGGCTAGATTGTAGAGTGTGTGAAGGGATTAATGTATAATAAGGATGGAAAAGTAGGTCAGGGTTAGTTTGTTATAGCCTTTAAATGTCAAACAGAGGAATTTGTATTTGATCCTAAAGGTGATAGAATATAGTAATATGTGTCTGCTCTAGCAAGAGTGTAAGAGGATGTTCTCTTTGCTTATCAGAGGTGTAAATATTCTCTTGAAAGAACACTAGTTCCTTGAGGGCAGGGCTTGTTTTATTTTTATCTTTGTAGCCCCAGATTCTAGGGCAGCGTATGGCACCTAGGACAGAGACAGATATTGGATTGTAGCTTTATAAAGACAAACACCTCCCAATTGGGTAAATTCAGAAACTAGTAAGCAAAACTGAAGGAGGCTTGGATAGCTGGAAACAGCCCGAAAGTAACGAGATGATCTTTTACTTACCTGTTGAAAGTGTCTGTCTATTACGATATGTGTAGAATTATAACTTTTAGAGGAATTTGGGTGAGAATTTACGTGTTGGTAGGGAAATAACTCATTAGTCTAAACACTGGGGTAGAGTTAGCATTAGGTATGGGACAGATATAAAATATTTCATTTTTGAATGGATGTAATTGCTTCCAGTTTAGCCCATCCTTGTAAATGTGGGGGACTAATGGTGTTTGGTAAAAAAGCACACTGATTCTAGAAGTAGTAGAGACTACAAGACATATCATTTTTCACTGAGAAAGGTTTTTTTTGTTTTGTTTGGTGGGGAAACTTTGAATGAAGAGATAAGAAGAATAATTCATGTACTTTCCTACAGAAACAGCTTGGTGTCTGACCATAGGCTATATTCATTCTTTATTGGTTTGATTTATCCTTTCTATGTGTTTTTTTCCTATTTATCTATTTTTCCTCTATTTTAATATCTCATCTTTTGTGTTTATTTTAGGTTTCATTATGTATTGTTTTTTCTAATTATCTAAAGGCATATTCCGTTCATTAATCTTCTCCTCTTCTATTTTGTTAATGTATGTTTGTAAGGAAATAATTTTTTCCCCTAAGGCCTGCCTTAGCTGCCTTGCAGAAATTTTGGTATGTTCCTTTATAATTACCATTTTCTTTCACATAATTATTCATAGTTTCTGTAATTTGTTCTTTGACTCACTCATTATTTCAGGTTTCATTGTTAAGTCTTTATTTGCTTCTATGTCTTTTGTTTATGCTCCCAGAACTAATTTTTTTATTGTGTTATGGTCTTAAAAAGACATACTCCCTATTCCTACCTTTTGTATTTGTTTTCAATATCTCTGTGCCCTAGTGCATGACTAATTTTTATAAAAGTTGCATATGGTAGCAAGAAGTATGTATATTCTTTAGATGTTCCATTTAGAGGATACCATAAAACTTTTTGCTGTAATTTTACCAGCAATTGTTTCAGTTCTATGTTTTTTCTTTGTTTCTGTTTCTTTTACTCATTTCACGTTGAAAAAGGAATGTTGAAATCTTTTGTCCTTACTGTATTATCGCCCTATCTTCTTGTAGTTCATTTAAGTTTTCCTTTATGAACTTTGATGCTAAGGGATTTGAAGTATGTAAGTTTAATATTGATATCAATTTATTGTCTATTATTTTCAACATAAGGTAGTTTTCTTGTTTATTTCTTTTGATATTGTATTTGCTTTTGCTTTATCTGAAAACATGATGGAACTAATGTGGTTTCTTTTTTTAGATTTACTTAATTCATACTAAATGTTTTTTCTAGCCCCTCATTTTTTTATTCTATATAAGGATTTTGGTCTTAAATGTCTTTCTTGTAAGCAAGTGTCTTTTTTTCCCTTATCTAATCTGCCACTTTTATTTTACAGGATTGTTTAATCTATTCACATTTAAAGCTATGAAAGTTAGGTTTACATTTTCCTCTATTTGTTTCTAATATATATATACATATATATAATATATATATATAATTCCCCCTAAATGAGGACCCCCCCCACCCCATATTGCTCTGTAAACATAGTATACTTTATCTCTGGTTATTTTAGTTTAATCTACTTCAAGGCACTTTTATTGCCATCAAGTCTTTTCCTTCAATTGTCATCTACTTTGCCTTACTTCTTACAACTTTTCCTCATTTTGAAGTTTTGCTTAACTTATTGGTTCCTTTTTCTTTCTTCCTTTATCTACCTGTTTAATTCTTCCCCTCTTTTTTCACCTCTCAGTTAAGTAGTTGAGTGAAATCTATCCCTCTTCAACTTTTTAAAAATTATTTTTAAAATTTAATTTTCTATACCTCTTTTTAAAAGCGTTTTTGCGACTTTTCTTTTTACAAAATTGTAACAAATATGTCTGATAAAGTCTTTGTTTCTCAAATATATAGAGAACTGAGTCAAATTTATAAAAATACAAGTTATTCCCAATTGATAAATGGTCAAAGGATATGAATAAGCAGTTTTCAGACAAAGAAATCAAAGCTAAATGTAGCCATATGAAAAAATATTCTAAATCACCAATCATTAAAGAAATGGAAATTAAAACAACTCCATAGTATGACCTATCAGATTGGCTGATACGGAAAAGGAATAAGTTGGATTTTAGAGGAGATGTGGGAAAACTGGGACACTAATGCACTGTTGGTGGACTTGTGAACTGATTCAGCCATTCTGGAAAACAATTTGAAACTATGACCAGAGGGCTATAAAATTATATATACTCTTTGATCCAGCAATGCCATGGTTGGTCTATATCCTAAAGACATACAAAAAAGGGAAAAGGACCTATTTGTACAAAAACATTTATAACACCTCTTTTTGTGATGGCTAAGAATTGGAAATTAAAGGGATGCCCATCAATTGGGGAATGGCTAAACAAGCTATGGTATATGATTACAATGGATTATTATTGTGGTATAAGAAATGACAAACAGGCTAATTTCAGAAAAGCCTGCAAAGACTTACATGAACTATGCATAATGAAGTGAACAGAACCAGGAGAACATTGTACACAGTAGCAGCAATATTGTTCAACGAAGAACTGTGAATGACTTAGCTATTGTCCAGGATTATGCTGATCCAATACAGTCCCAAAGGACTAAAGATGAAGCATATTCTCTGCCTCCAGAGAAGGAACTGATATTGTTTGAATATAGACTGAAGCATGCTATTTTTTACTTTCTTTCATTTTCTTCTTTTATTTGAGTCTTCTTGTACAAAATGACTAACATGGAAATGTTTTATATAATTGCCCATGTATAACCTAGGTCTGGTTGCTTACTATCTCAGAGAGTGTATGGGGAGGAAGACATAAAGTTTGGAACTCAAAACTTTAAACAAAAATGTTAAAGTTTTGAAAAAAATTTAAAAGTTTCCCTAATTCTCTGTATTATTTATATTTCTTTTCTATGTATTCTAGATTTTTATTCTTTGATTTATGGCCCTTATACTAAAGCAGTTAGGTGGCACGGTGTATACAATGCTGGGTTTGGAGTCAGGAAAACTTGAGTTTCAATCTGATCTGAGACACTTAATTGCCGTAGGACTCTGGCAAGTCACTTAACTTCTGTTTGCCTCAGTTGCCTCAACTGTAAATAGAGAAAAGAGCAGCTCAATGTTGTTGTGAGGATCAAATGAATTAATAACTGTAAAGTGCTTAGCACAGTGCCTGGCACATTACTGTCATTATTATTATATAATTTTTATTCCCATTATATAGATTTAATCTTTAGTCTCATTGTTCCTCATAGAATTTAAACTTCTAAGGTAGATATGCTGGGTTTCCTCTTCTAAACAGTTTTTATATTATAATCTTGTAAGTCTTGCCCCTTGGCCTCTTTATCCATTGTGTCTTTTCTTACAAATAGCAAGAAATGGAGAGAATGTTGCTCCTTGATAGGAATTTTCCCATGTCCCTGATTGTACAGTTAATTATTAGTGTTTTCACTCCTCATACTCATTCTTTTTTCTTCATTCACCTTGAAATCGCTTCTGTGGATCCATGCCTTCCAACTCTTTAGTGTCAGTTGTGCCCCAGGAGTTCTGGTTTCCCATCTCTTAAGGCAGTTTGAGTGGTCTAGGTACCAAATCTCTACAGATAATACCCATTTTAAGATCTCATTATTTTTTGTAGAATTTCCCCTTTTTCCATAGGAGAATTCATTAGTGTGCCCCCTCCTACCATGGAAACAAGATTTGCCCCTTTATTTATTGAATCCTTCTGATTTAAACCTTTCCTATGCCTTCTATAGGCTGCTTTCTGCCTGAGAGACTGCAGTTGTTTTTGTTCATTTTTCCCCTCATTGTTAGCCTTTGCCTGGATTAGGAAATATCATATATTCCCATCACTTATTCCTCCCCTTTTGTCTTTTGTGTACTCTCCTGTTCCGTCACTTAATCTCACAAAAAAAAACCAAAAACTGAAACAAAACAAAGCATTCATTTACCTGCAGGTAGGGTGTTGTGAAATTAATTGTTCATGATTTTTCAGGCCTCTTTCTCCATCATCACTTCTATCTGACTTCTACTTTTACCCTTGTCTCCTTGTGTGTTTTTAGAAGAAAATCTTTCAGTGGTATCTGTGTTGTTATTTTGTGGTTGTTCTTGATTGCTATATTTGTTTACCTTTCTTGTGTATCTGTTATCTAGGATGTTTCAAAAATAAATTATTTCTTCAGATCTGGTTTCATTTCTTGGAATGCTTTCACTACTTCTTGATTGAAAGTCCTTTATTCTTCATTAGTATCTAAGCTCCTGTTTTTAGGGCATGTCATCTTGGATTTCATCTTGAACTCTTTTGGTCTTCAGAATATGTTATTCCATTTGCTCTTGTGGTTTCTAGTGGGTACAGAATAATCCTGTTATTTCATTTTTTCCCTTTATACTTGAAAGACTTTTTCCTAATTGCTTGAAGAATTTGTTGTATGAAGAACATGTTTTCTTTCAATTTTATTGCTTTTTGATTTTATTCTTCCAGATTGTCCTTTACTTCTGGGTACTTGCATTCTCAGCCAGTCATTCTGTCTTTTGTTTCTTTGGTAAGACTTGACATCATAAATTCAAAGCTTTTTTTTTCTATTTTGCCAAATATTCATACTTTTTCAATAGTTCTTTCCCTTTTAAACCATAATATCCTGTTGTGGTTCCATGCTGTCTTTGGAATCTACAGAACCATCTATTTCATTGGGCATTGATTAATTTTCCTTTGTCTTACAATATTTATTCACATATTTCTGGACTCTTAGCTGATCTGGAGGCCATTTTCCCTATTGGTTTATATGCTTCTGCTCAAAGTTTTTAACGGAGTTGCCTTACCATAAGATCTTTGGTAATTTCAGTCTTTCCTCCCTCCCCTTATGTTCCCTTTTTCTGTGCTTTCTGGCTCCTTCCCCTTTGATAGTGGGTTTCCAGGAAAGTGGGCCTCAAAGCTGCCTCAACTTCTTCCCGTACTAGACAGCTCACATTTCACAAGCTTTCAGTGTCTTCCCTCAAATGACTTCTAAGGGGACAGAACTGGCCCTATATATAAGATGGGCTCTTTTCCTCAGATTTAATGGAGTGCCACATAACCACACACCATGTGTCCTTCCCCAAGGAACTCTGCTCTTCAGTTTTCTGGCTGAGTTCTGTGGCTGCACAGAGCCCTGCCACACTGCTCTCTCAGCCTAAGCAAGTTCTGGTCTCTTAGTTTTCTCAAGCCCTAGAAAGGGTAGGATATCTAGAGTTGAGTACTGTTGAAACTGGTTGAGTAGTAGGGAAGGGGATGCTGAGGAATCAAATTAGGGGTTAGCCTTCTCTGCTGTTAGTTAATTGAATGGTTTTCTCTTAAGAGTTACTGGTATTTTAGAAAATGGATACGGCTGAAATTGCTTATCTCTTGCATGCAATTCTTATTTTGGAGAGGTTTGAGTTGTTGAGAGGGTCAGAGAAAATGTCCTCCAACTTGTTGGTCTAGACTCACACTACATTGGAAATGACTTTTATTTATTTTCTTTCTTTCCTACAAGTTCCAGTAAAATAACAAGATTTAGAACAGGTAGATTGGGAAAGGGAGGCCCAGACGGATGAAGTAAGGTCACACAAATAGCAAGTGGTAGAACCAAGACGTAAATGAACTCAGATTCTCGGTTCCAAATCCCATGTTAATTCCTCTTTGTCTACTGTTACTCCTATTCCTTTTGCAGAAAAGAAAAACCAATCATTGCTTCATGTGAAATAAAGGAGACAAAAGGGCCATTAGGTGACGCAGTGGACAGGTACCCAGTCTGGAGTCATCTTCCTGAGTTCAAATCCAGCCTCAGACAGACAAGTCACTTTTCCCTGTTTGCCTCAGTTTCCTCATCTGTAAAATGACCCGGAGGAGGAAATGGCAAACCACTTCAGTACCTCTGCCAAGCAAACCTCAAATGGGGTCCCAAAGAGTCAGGCATGACTGAAAATGACTGAACAACAACAGTAAGAGGAAACAGAGCCCGAAGCCATGGGAACATGGGGGAATCAGTTGCCCCAGAGAGACATGTTCTGATGGCAGCAGTCGAAAGATGCTTCTATTATCCTGGCTCCTAGGGTTCAAGCCAAGTATAGATAAGATGATAATCTTACTAAACTTATATGATCAAATATAAAATCATCTGGCATTTTAAACCCTATACAAACTAGCTTCTTTCTCGGTGTCTAGTCTCCATGTACTTTGTTCACCTCTACATACTCCGCAATACTTTTCTGCAAACACTGGTCTCCTTGTATTCCATACACAATCCTTCCAACTTTTGTTTGGCTCTTCCTTATGTCTCCACCTCCTAAACTTTGTCTCGTGGCTTCCCTGTCTTCTTTCAAGACTCATCTCAAATCCTACCTTCTTCAGGAGGCCTTTCCCTGTGCATCCCAACACACACGTGCACACACACACACACACACACACACACACACAAACATGACCACTGCTAATGTTTTCTCTCCAAGATTATGCTCCACTCCATGGTCCATTTACTTGTTTATAACTTATATGTACATCATTGCTTTCATGTTGACTTTCCTGTTTGAATATGTATTTCTTGGAGGGGCAGGGATTGTATTTTTGGTTCTTTGCACAATGCCTAGTATTGTAAGTGTAGTAAGCATTCAACAAATGTTTATTGATTGACCAGACAAAAAAAATTAGGACACATGGCCTGAAAAAATCTCATTGGAGGCACAGGTGGTTTTCTTGAAATCAGAACTACTCCAGAAGAGTTGTTAACTGTGGCTCTAGTAAAAGGGACAGACACCTCAGGAAAGAGAAGACCTAGACTGAAGAACAATCTCCTTCCTGCTTGGGGCCCTTTCCTTACAGCCCCATGTACAAGTCAAATTAAAACATCCACTCTCTCCTAGCTATGGAGATGCATTGGCCTGGGGCTTGTCACTGCCTTGGAAAAAGTGGGATGGATTATGGTGATCACAAAAGCAACAACTCACTTTTATTGCAGTGAAACTTAGCCCCTAGCTGCTCTTTGGAGACACACACACACACATACACACACACACACACACACACACACACACACACACATCGACTGCTTGCACTTACCTGCTGTCCTTAGAGCCAGCCGAGAGGTGAGAGAGAGAGAGAGAGCAGATGTGATTAATGGGCCCACCCCAAGGGACATGCTGCATGGCAAGCAAACCTGCTGGTACCAGGGAGCCAATTTCGGTAACAGGTTTAAGGGAGTCCTGAGACGGGAGAAAATGTAGCTGAATCAGCAATTCCAGCTTCTATGAAATCCGGGGGGAGTTTGGGGATTACTAGAGCAGGAGAGTACTACCTCAACTCCAGGGCTAGGGGGATGGGGGTAGTAGTGGTGCCTGAGGTTTTAACCCTTAAGCTTCTGAAGGTAGATAGGAATGGGGAAACACCATCAGTGGGGACAAAACATCATTAGTAAGATGCTCACATGATTTATTATGGGGTATAGGAAAGGTTTCTTCTATCCATCATTGGAAGGGTTAAAATGAGGTCCAACTTTACGAAGACTTCCTACTGGTGACTAATCAAATATACCACTCCGAATCACAAAATCTCAAAGTTGTACAAGTCCTCTACCCCAGCTCCTTACTTGAATAGGAATCTCTTGACATGGCAATCCAGCTTTTATTTGATAGCTAATGATGGGAATTTGCTACCTCCCAAGGCAGCAGTCCATTCCACTTTGGGGTGACCTAAATCATCAGGAAATTGTTCCTAACTAGAACTTCTCTCTCTCTTTCTCTCTCTCTCTCTCTCTCTCTCTCTCTCTCTCTCTCTCTCTCTCTCTCTCTCTCTCTCTCCTTCCCTCTTTCCCCCTATCTTCAACAAATAGAATTCATTTTTTACACAACAGTCCTTCAAATATTTGAACATTGACCCCATCTTTCTTTCTGCCTCCCTTCCTCCAGGTCTACACCAAGCTACATGTAAGCAGTTCTTTTTAGCCATCATCATACATTATGGTCTCAATGCTGCAGATTACATGAAAAGAAACTCATCAAAGTCTTTAAGAATTGGAAAAAACATCCTCCTATGTTGGGAGTGATAGATAGTAAGAGATGGGCAAGGTAAGTTTAGTAGGTATGGGGGATTCCTCAACCAATTCAGACCAGGAACTCTCTTAGAGAGCTGCTGCAGTTAAGTCCAGGACCAAGGTCACACAGCCGGTAGGCATCAATGGCAGAATATGAACCCAAGTCTTTCTGCTGCCTTGGCCAGATCTCTAGTTCCCATGATGTGCTGCCTCTCTTCGGTGAGATTCATTGCATTATACCACAGGACTACATATAATCTCTTTGCAGGCTAGATGACAGTGGAGTTGCTGGGCAGGACTGTACAATATGGAAGTCTCTAGGTACCAGGCCTGGCCCAGCCCCAAGGTATGTACATTAAAGAGACATCTGAGAAGGAGACAAGAGCTGGCAGGCTCCATCTCCCTGTCAATCCCCTCACATCTTAGGGCCTCCAGAACACCAGAGCAGCTCAAAAGGGGGCTTCTTCCTCCATGGATCCTTTCTAAGAACATTCTCCTATACTTGAACCCAGGCTTTTTTGTGTCTCAAGCTTGTGGGGTGCTGGAGAGAGAATGGGCATCCCCAAGCCCTCCATTATAGAAGGAATCCTATTCTGAGGCTGCCTGCTGCCTTCAATGGCCACCTCCTTTTTTCTCTGGTCAGCTCCCTGATGCAGGCTACAGGAGTTCCCTATGGACTCTCCCTGACAGCTGGGAAAGGCTGCTCTAACCTACAGAAGGGAAGAAGGCAAGGGACAGTAGGGTAGCATCTGGCTCATGGTCGCTCCCCATCTCTGGGCTAGACAGCAGTCCCAAAGGGTTGGCAGGTCTGGGGACATGGGACTGGCAGCCTCAAGAGGATGGAGCCCACTCAAATTTCCCTGTTTCTTAACCAGAGACCCAGAGCAAAGCAAACAGGAGAACAATAGGGAGAAAGCAAAGCAAGCTCAGCCAGGGAGGGTATTGATCATGTTTAAAAAAGGAAACACACATAGAGAAATACAGAAAAACCTTACCAACGCACCAGCTGGCGTAACTAATTAGCGGGGGTGAGGCTGTGTCAGCCTCCCTCTCAGTGCTGCTGGAAAACAGTATGCTCAACAAACTGAACATTCAGGAAGGAACAAAGAAAAAGCGACCACTGTCCACCCAGCATCCTGAATGCTGGGAAAGGTGGGACAGAGACCTCCAGGGGCTGGCAGGAGAGGGACAGGGTTGATTACTAAGCTAGGGAAGAGACTTTCACCAGGTAGGCTAGAGGCATGAGGACCATTTGTGGGTAGACGAGGAAACACCAGGTAAAGGGATTGGGGTGACTAGAGAGAAAGGAGTAGGGTGGGGGGCCTTGGGAAAAAGGATTGCGGGAATGCTAGGAGGATGGACTAGGAAATAAGCTAATGAATATAAGTCTAAAGGGATGAAATAATATGGATTGTACTGACCAGTCTCTCATATCTCGACCATATATCAATCAATCAAACAGTAAGAATTTATTAAGTACCTACTATGTGCCAGGTGCACTAGAGATAGCATCACATAATATAGAAAATGGGAATCAGAAAACTCTGACTTTGTTATTAACCTGCTATATGACTGTAATATATGGAAACTCAAAACTCAAAAGAAAAAGAAAAAAATAAGGAATGTAAATATATATGTAATAGTAATAATAGCTTACATGCAGATAGCATTTACTGATATGCTGAGCAGTAAGATAAGCACTTTAGGTGAAGAGAAGGGAGTAAACATTTATTAAGCACCTACTACATTCTAGGTACTATGGCAAGCACTTTACAAATATTGTCTCATTTGATCTTTACAATAATGTTGGAAGATAGAAGATAGGTGCTATTATTAACCCTGTTTTACAGATGAGGAAACTGAGAGAGACAGAAGTTGAGTGACTTGCTCAGGGTCACACAGCTAGTATCTGAGGTCAATTTGAATTCCAGGTCCTCTTGGCAGCTAAACGGATAGAGGACTTTGCCTGGAGTCAGGAAGATCTAAGTTCAAAACCAGTTTCAGACACTAACTGCGTGAGCCTGAGCAAGTCACTTAAACTCTGTTTGCCTTAATCCACTGGAGAAGGAAAAGGCAAACCACTCCAGTATCTTTGCCAAGAAAATTCTGTGGCCAGTATTGGTATGTTATGGTTCAAGGGGTCATTGTGTATTTGTCCTTCATTGCCAAAGAAGACCATGCCATCAGAGAAATGATGACATGACATGCACTTGACTTTGTTTTGAGTGAGGGAAGGCTGTGCAGGTCACCAGCCTCACTTCTCCTCCAGAGTCATCTGAATCCAGTGGTCAGATATTCATCAGGATGACTGGAGATGACCCAGGATGAGGCAATTGGGGTTAAGTGACTTGTCCAAGGTCACACAGCTAGTGAGTGCCAAGTGTCTGAGGTGAGATTTGAACTCAGGTCCTCCTGACTCCTGCACTGGTGCTTTAGCCACTGCGCCACCTAGCTGCCCGTCCAAGGGGTCATAAAGAGTCAAACAACAACTTCCTGATGCCAAGTCTAGAGCTCTGTCCATGGTACCATATAGCTGCCTAATACATAGATACTTGCACATATACACACATACACACATATGTGCATGCAGATACATATAGCTTCTACTTATAAAACAACGAGAGACTTGGGATGGCTTTTGTTTTACTTTTTTATTTTGGGTTCTGGTCCTCTCTGTGCCTCAGTTTCCTCATGTAAAAAGAGTCATTTGGCCAACAGGAATCTTTTAGGCCTCCCTTGTGTCTCCTTTTCTACGGTTCTGTAACTCTGGCTGAGCACAAGGAGCACTGGAAATTCAATGTGAGTCAAGAGTGGGACAGGGAAGATATCAAAGAAAGCAATGAGACTGTGGAGAAAGAGAGGCTGAAGGGCCCAGAAGAACAGAAGGGACAGTCTTTCTGTCTATAATCCATCATCCCCCAAGCACATCTGAAATATGACATTGAGTTCTGGGCACAGCATTTCATGGATATCAGCAAAACAGACAATGTCCAGAGGTGGGTGCTCAGCATGACAATGGATCTGGAAACAATGCTACACTAAAAATTGGTTGAAAGACCTAGGAATGCTGATTCTAGAAAAGGGAAGACTTAAAAAGGACATGGTACCAGCATTCCAATGATTTGAAAAGCAAACTCATGGAAAGAGGATTAGACGTTTTTCTGCTCGGCCCACAAAGGCAGAACAAGGAGGAATGGGGTGGGGAGGAAGTGGATTTCAGCTGGACATAAAGAGCTGCCTAAAAGTGCAAGGGCCACCTCCAGAATCAGTGAGTTCCTCCAAATAGTGGATTGATGACTGCTAGTAGGAATGTTGCAGATGATATTCCCTTTCTGTTAAAAGTTGAACTAAATGAACTCTGATATCTCATATGACTTTAGGATTATCCAGTTCTATGAAGGCTGTAAATTAAATGATAAAATAATAATATTTTTAAAAGATTTGTTTGCAATTTGGGATATACTTCCTTGGAACAAGGAGATGTTGTTCAATTGTGTTTGACTCTTTGTGACCCCATTTGAGATTTTCTTGGTAAAGATACTGTAGCGGTTTGCCATTTCCTTCTCCAACTCAGGAAACTGAGGCAAATAAGACTAAATGACTTGCTGAGAGTCACACAACTAGTAAGTGTCTGAGATCAGATTTAGAACTCAGGTCTTCCTCCCTCCAAGCCCAGGGCTCTATCCACTGAGCCATCCTGCCAGATAAAGGCAATTAAACTTTTCCCAACTCCTGCTCTACCCTGTGTCCCATTAAGTATTCTATGGGCTCATGACCTCCAATTCCATGTATGTCTAAGGCTGATCAAGAGCACTGGGGCATTGCTGAGATGAAGGACATCTCTTTATGATGACTTTTCCTTTAAGAGGGGGCTTACTTGTGTGTGAGCATGCACTCATACAGATACGTGTGTGTGCTAACGTTCTGGCCTTCATTTCCATTAGTTTTTGCTTTTATATTTCCATCAATACTTCTTGGCAATGCTTTTGCAAAACTGTGGACTGCAGACAGGAAATAAGAACCATCCATTTGTGCAGGCACACGCTAAAGATTTTCTATAAAGTGCCCACATTTCCAGGCTGGGGGAATGGATTTCACTGCAGGAAGAAAAAATGAAGTGCAGCAGAGGAAAATATTGGCCACAATAATGGTTCACAAAAGCATAAAAACCTCCTCATATGCCAAGATTTCCTCTTTTTCCAACCGACAAATGGGGGCTCAGACGCGTGCTTTGATACCAGACTGATGCTCTGATATGTTTAAAAGCAAAGCCGGGCCTGACATGGACTTTTTCCATGTTCAAGTTTACTCACCTTGCAATACCGAAAACAGGGCAGAGAGGCACGTGGTCATCAGGGAAGAAGCAGTGTGGTACAATGTAAAGAACTTGAGCTTGGCATGCTGAACTTGGAATCACTGAACCTGAGTTCAAATCCTGGCTCCATAATTTACTAGCTTTGTGACCTTAGACAAGTAACTACCTCTGTGAATCTGAGTTTTCTTATCTTTAAAATGAGGGGGTCATAGGAGAGGACCTTTAAGATTCCTTCCAGTCCCAGATCAATGCTTTTACTGTAAGAGCCTAAATCTATAAGCCTAATGTTTAAACCCCTCATTTACAGCTGAGAAACCTGGCAGAGAAATCAAAGGACCATGGATTTAAAGCTACAAGGGACCTTGGACACCAAGTAATTTTGTGATAAAGCACATCACTGGTGTTCCAAGGAAGGCTTCTAGACTCTCGGACAGTTCTATGCCCAAAGCCACATACTAGTTAGAAGCCAGGGTGAACATAAATAGACCTCCTGACTCCTGATTCCTGGTGCAAGACTTTTTTCTAGTTCACCAATCTGCCTCTTTCTATTACTAAATTAGCTTTCCAGTGCACTCCTGTGGAAGATAGAGAAAGGCAGGAGAAGACGCAAAGAAAAGCTGTTGCCCATAGAAGCCACCCTGACTCTGGAACAAAGGAAAGGAGAAATCCAAATCCCTTGTATGAACCTCTCCAACATGGCTTCTGGCCTCAGAACCCAAGCCTAGGACTGCTAAGCCTAGATGGTAAACAAATAGAAAGCCGTCTGTTTCCTGTACAGTTGCTGTAATTTGAATGGCTCGCAGCAGTGAGTAGTGGGAATTGAGCTATTAATATAGGGAGCCAGCAGAATGATTTACACTCAGACATTAATATGGAGATTTTCATAAACACAATAATTCACACCCAAGCAGAGTAGTTAATGTAAAGTTGCATTAACTATTCGGGCTGCCTTGGAATGTCATACACACACACACACGCACACACACACACACTATGAAAAGGAGACAACAAGAACATGGGGAGTTGCTGTGGTTGGGAAGGGTGGGAGGGTAGGTTACATTCCATGTCAAGCCCTAATGGGAAGCAAGATTGATTGTCTCTAATAAGAATAGATTCCTAAGCATTCATCCTTTCTCACCTTAGGCCCAATCTGGAAATTGCTGATTTTGAGGACCAAGAAACCTGATTTTTTTTTCTATTTAAGCAGTCACTCTTACAAGGCAACTGGGGGTTTCAGAGATGGCTAAGGGGCAGCTAGGTATCACAGTGGATAGAGAGCCAGGCTTGGAGTCAAGAGGACTTGAGTTCAAATTCACCCTCAGACACTGACTAGTTATATGACCCTGGACAAGTCATTTAACCCTGTTTGCTTCAGTTTCCTCAACTATTAAAAACAAACAGAAAAGGAAATGGCAAACCACTCCAGTATCTTTGCCAAGAAATGACAAGTGGGATTACAAAGAGTGAAATACAATGGAACAACAGCAAGAAATATCTCTGAAAGAGAGAAAAGGCTTCAGAAATGTTTTCTGACTGACTAGTACACATGTGCTAGGCAGCTGGTCTCCATGCCACAGCTCATGGTTGCCTCTTCAGCCTACAAAATGACTTTTTCCAGAATGGCACATTCTGCTTCAACATCTCAGGAACTATGAGGCTTCAGAGGCAAAATCTGGAGGCCTTGATACTATCCCTTAAATGTATGTGATCAAATGCCGTGAAAGGAAGAATCTAGATTCAGAGAAAACCATCAGAAAATTGGGAAATGGGTGAAATGAGTGACTGGCCTTTCCCCATCTTTTCTTCTAGCATGCCCCAGGGACCTGGTGCCTGTCCTTTGTTTCATTGGACTATTTAATAACTCTACTGGGGTGCCTCAAACAGGATACAGAGTAGCCTATAGCAGAACTGCATGCTCTACATTCTTATCATTTCCACCATCAAATGGTGTCTATCCCATGTTCCCTCTCCTCAGGGGCCCAGTGTCTGGAAGATGTTCATCTGTTAGCTGATTGAGGGCATGAGTGAGTGAATGTTAAGTGATGGCCTCATCTTCAACAGGCTTAGACAAATGAGACAAGAAAGATGCATCATATACATTTGTCTGCCTCACATATGTGCCTTTTTCTGTACTGAAAGGTGAGTAAATGTGAACCTGCAAAAGCTCCGTGTCAGGCTTGGCTTTGCTTTTAAAATATCAGAACATCAGTCTGGTATCAAAGCATGCGTCAGAGCCCCCATTTGTCAGCTGGAAAAATGTGAGCCTTCTAGAGTCCTTAGGAAGCAAGTCACACCAGAAAGCTGAGTTTCACAGATGCCTTTGAAAATTTTTATTTGTGGTGGAGTTGATCAGGTGAATTCCCATTCAATTTGATGAGCAAATGAGACAGCTACCAGGGGTATAATACTCAGTAGGGGTTTAATGAGGGACACTTCATAATGAAAATATTATTAATAACAGTAAGTTCTTCTTTCTAGAGGTGCAGTTGTTTATTTTACAATAAAACACTGAACTTGGAGTCAGAGGATCTGTATTTGGATCTCAGCTCTACTACTTCAGATTAGTCATTTAAACTCTATGGACCTCAGTTTCTCTATCTGTAAAATGAGGGTATCCATCTAGATGACCTCTAAGTTCCCTTCCAATTTCAGATCTATGATTCCATAAGAAAAATAGCATGTGTTTGAAGGAAAATTTAAAGCTTCTCATGGACAATAACATGTCAAAATATCAATGGCTTGTGATTGCCTCATTGTTAGAAATCTTTCCACCAAAGAACATCATAACTTGACTCATTTCTAATGTCATGGGAACATCTTACATAACTGCCCAAGACTCTGAGAATTCTGCGTTTTGTCCATGGTAATAATCTTGGTAGAGATAGGGTTTGAACTGTGGTCATCCTGACTCAAAGTCCACTCTCTACCCTACCACATGCCTCATGAAAGCAATGCAGTTTTCAAAGTTCATCTAGGTTGCAAAAGTGCTGCTACCCAGCCCAGCTCTGACCTTCCATAGCACAGACTTCTTATGCTCTTTGGTGATGTGTGTATCTTAACTGGGAATTGCTGAAATCAAAGACTTAACCTAAAGGAGTGGTTCAGATGATGGGAATCTTAGGCCCTATGGTAAGCTGGTAAAGGCAACATTTCAGGACAAGTTTTCTGCTCTCATTTAAATTATGTGATGTAGTCATGTACTCTCCTCTCTGTGTCCTAATAATCCCTCATGTTAGTATAATACAATTTGTATGAGATGGGAGTCATCAACTTTATTCTTTCTGGTGTGGGGAAGAACCACCAAGTCTTATTATCTGCCCTGCTGTTATGTCATAAGTTCCTCCAGGGCATGCTATATCCCTTCCTCTTCCATCTAAGTCCTCTGGTCTTTACCATGATCATCTGACTTACTAATGCAACCTGAAGACCTCTAGGCCCTGTCATCCCTATTGATTCTCTACCTTTGGGGTGAAAGACCTTTCCATTCTCCCAGAAGCTGAATCGCTCTTTCCCTTACCTTTATGCACACACACACACACACACACACACACACACACACACACACACAGACACACACACACACACACACACACACACACATTGAGGGTATCCTCTTTGAGATCAAGGACTATGTCCATTTTTCTATTTCTATCCCTAACAACTGGAAGGGACCTCAGAATTCATCTAGTTCAGAGACATCATTTAACAGTTGAAGAAACTAAGTCCAAGAGAGGAGGCTTGATAGGATTTTGCACATATAATAGGACTATGAGGTCTTATGAGGGTACTATATAAACATGTGTTTCAACTCAACAAATATTTATTAAGCAGGCAAGGGAGGGCAGTGGTCTATGTGCTAGGGAGACAAAGGCAAAAAAAACCCAAAACTATCCTCGAATGTTAGTCCCTAATGCCCAGCCTAGTGCTCTGCAGGTTGTAAGTAGAGTTTAAACTGAATTGACTTGGTTGAAGTCACACAGCAATAACCACCAAATACCACTGCCTAAGTCACATCATATACCTTTGTCTACCCCAAATGTAGAAAAGTTTGAACTCTCTAGAGCCCTTAGGAAACAAGTCATGCTAGAGAACTGAGTTTCATGGAAAACTGTCAAATTTTTATTTGTGAGGAAATTCATCAGGTGAATTGACCTTCATTTTGATGAGTTAATAAACCTGATCCATGTGTCTTTTTCTCTCTGTCTTTTCATCCACTTCCCTCTCTCTATTCTCCCCTTTCTTTCCCTGGATTCATCTGTCTCCACTACTGCTATCTTTGAGAAGACAGACCAGATTGCATCTATATTAAGTCAGATGGGGGCGGGGGGTGGACTAGGGCCTATATACAGCATCCTACCTGTCTAGGAGCAGTTGATGGTGATATGTAGTGAAGGTCAACACAGAGGTAGAAATGTCTCTGCACATATTGCTTGAGTGGGTAGTTCATGGACAATTAACTTAATATAGTAGTAGTATTTAATCATTTTTTCCCATGTCCTAATGAAATATACACTTTGGAGAAGACAAAATTGGCCCCAAAACTTGCATACAGTATTCAACCAAAAACATATCCAGTGAGTTACTCAGACCATACAGACCTGATGGGTAGGAGATTAGAAGTGCCCCAAAATATTTATCTTTGAGGGGATTCTTAAACCACAGGGTGATGCCATTGTCATGGGGGAACTGTGTAGGACGCTAAGGGGGAAAGATCCCTTCGAATGACAAAGGGCTGTCCCAAGATCAACCATAAATTACGTTCCTTTCCAAGTGGATGTGATGGGTTATTTGAGTATCTTAAATATTTTCTGTGTCTATCTGGGTGCTTCTGAGCCCTTCATACTTTCCTCATCATTCACAGGGCAAAATAAAGCCTGTCCTGTAACCAATAGATATGTGGTACCTAGAATGCTTATATGGAATATAACACCTTTTACCCATGTTCGGGGAAATATAGACATGTGCCGTGCTATAAGGGCATTAGGAGATTTTCTTGGACTAATTCCAGGTGGGAGCAATAAGCTAAAGACAACAAACCAAAACAAAACAATAACTATGTGCCCTGAGAAAGCAGAATTTTCTGTCATTTATAATATTTTCACTAGAAAATATCCCTCATTAGTTCCCTACTGAGTATTGCCTCCCTGGTAGCTGAAAACATGTCATGCCCCCACATCCAAATTGGTCTGTGTGAGCCTAGAATGTGGGGAGGGAATGTGAGAGAGGAGGGGCTGGAGGTTGGGCCTCCATATTTTAACTATTTTGGATACAAACTTTGTTAAATTGTTATTCTGAATGCCTCATCACTATGTCGGAGTGAGTTCTTGAAATTTCAAAAGCACTGCCAACAGAATACAAGCTGAGAAAGGTTCTACAAAGCTGAAAAAGGTTTGCATAAGATCAACACATTCTGTCCCTTTCTTTGCTATAAAGATTGTTGATACAATCAATATGTCCATCTCTAGTAACCTCTCTAGCTCCTTCTAATTTGCTACTTATAATCTACATAGGGTTTATTTGCCAGAAGACCAAATTTCTTAAAATTATTATGAAATAAGAGTGAAAAGGCTAAGTGTAGACCCAAATGTTCTTCTGTTAATATTGTAAATGGGATATGGATCTAGACATAGAGATAAAGACAAAGACAGTGAGACAATGAGACAGAGATTTTTTTCAAAGACCTTTTTTTTCCCTTTATGTTTAGGTTATTTTAGTGCCAATATGATATTCACAGTACCCACAGTGGCTAGGAATATGCCGGCACAATTCTGAATCACAAAATACAACAGATTCTCCACATGGAAGACATCTAGATCCAAAACATTTATTCAAACTCCAGAAAGCAAAATTCCAACACCAGAAAACCAAATTTGTCATAGCAATGAAGAAACGTATACATGATAACAATGCAGGGGGCAATATCTTCCCCAAACCTTCCCTCTGTTAGACTTCCCACAAACCAGCTCCTTTAAACAAATCACAAACAAGCTCTCTCATTCAGGCTAGGTGCTGACTGCTCTCTCTTTCCCAGCTCTGATTGCTCTGACTCATTTTCTGCTCTACCCCTTCCTGCTCCACCCATTCAGCAAGCTCCTCCCACCACAGGCTTATATGACTCAGACTTCTATGTAACCCAGGCAGGTCACATGGACCTATTAATGGATGGGAAAGATCTTCCCATTTAAATTACCATTACAGCTAATTTCAGTGGTATCAGAGCATAATGATGCTCATATGTGCATTTCCACACACATCATCTCAACTGATTCTCACAATGATCCGGTAATTAAGAAGGAAAAGGTATTACTAAGCCCATCTTATAGATAAGAAAACAGAACTCAAAAGGTTAATGATTTGCCCAAATTTATATGTCAGAGAGGTGGCATGGCCTAGTGAATGGACAACTGGCTTTGCACCCCCAAATCAAGCCTAGTCTGTGTGAACCTAGAATCTTGTAGTTGTAGACAGGACTGCTATTTATTCAAGTTCTGGGTTCAAGTCCAGCTCCTGGAATACTCAGTAGTATCTCAAAGCAGGTACTGATCCACATTAATTGAAAGAGTTTCTGTTTCCTCATGTAGACTTTCTCGTGCAAATGAAATCATGGGTCTGGTTCTCCCCCTGCCCAAAAAAAGAAAAAAAAATGTGGCAAATTCATGGTTAGGACAGACTAGGATTTATATATCTTGACCCCTAGTCCAATGCCCTTACGTTTAGCCATGCTGTTTCCTGGATGGCTGAGTTCTCTGCAGGTGAAGCATTATTCTAATATTCCTGATAATCAAATTTCCCGATATTTAGAGAGACATTCTCCTCATGCTACTTTCCTTCCAGAAACATACTTCTTTTAACTTGCCTAATGGAATATCAAGCAGATGCCTTTTCCTTGGGTCCCTGCTCCAGCTCTCCTCATTCCTTTGGTCAGAGTCCCTCTGCTCTAGCCTTTAAGTCTCAGTATCACAGGGATTGCCTCCCCACCTCCAGTTATATCTTCCCATTGTTATATTTTTCTGAAGAACTATTCTGTGTTACCATCATCAGAGACGGTGAAAATAGTTGAACTCAAGGAGGGACAAGGCAGCAGATACCATTAAGAGCCCTAATCAGGATACTATCCTATTTCCTATTCTTACTACTTGCATACTGCAGGTAAAAGCAAGGAGAGTCTAGACCATAGGGATGTCATTCCTAAGACTGACTCCTGTGCTACAATTGTAGAATTGAGTGCCTTGAGAGCTAGAGAACCAGTTGGAACTTCACTGTGGCAGAGCAGGGCAGCTTGAGCCAGATCAATTATATCCAAGATTCTCCTGAGCTGTGTATGAATCAAGGAAAAGTGTCTATGCATTAGGCTGTGTGTTCTAAGCCACCTAAGGTCTTAGTACACCAGAGAGGTTAAGGAAAGATAAGTGCATCATAAGGTCAAGGACAATGCTATCTTTGACAGCACCATCTAAACATTCCCCTATTTTCTTAGATGTACTAACCTCAGAAAAGAGGGGGAGTCAATTATAAGTGACTATGAGACTGATATTCGGATCAATCAGTAAACATATTAAGTACCTACTACGTGCTAAGCACTGGAGATATAAAAAAGAGGCAAAAGGCAGTTGCTGCTCTCAAGGAAGTTATAATCTAATGGAGGGGGCAACAACATACAACAATTATATACAAAGCAAGTTTATGCAAGATAAATAGGTAAAAATTACAGAAAGAAAGCACCAGATGTTTTTGAAGGGGGCTTGTCAGTTTCCCCAATTGAGGAGACATAATTCTTTGTAACAAGATCATAGGAGTTAAAGCACAGTCTCCTTCCCTTTACAGCCAAGGAAACTGAGTTTCAAAGAAGGTAACTGATTTGACTAAGACTAAAGAGTTAGAAAATGTCAGAGCTGGATTTGGACTCTGAACACAGTGCTTTTTGCACAATAGTATGGCATATTGGACTCATTCTCTTTTATAGTTTGAACTGATTGCAAGGGCTCTGGGAAGCTCAGAACTTTTGGATTATTCCCTTCTTGTTGGTACAAATAAATGGCAGCAGTATCCCAGGAAATTCAGTGGAGTACAAGTATGCCTAGCCTGGAGAGAAATGAAACGACATCGACTGTGCTTGTCAGTTACAGGTTACGCCACCCAGTGAATGCCCTGGTGATACAACTGTGTTTTAGAATCTGCAGGCAGCTTTGTTGTTGCAACATTCCATTTAGAATCTTGGCATTGTGCTCAGGGTTGTGAACTGTGCTGCTCTTTGCCGCTGCCACCAGTTTGTGAATCATCCTGTTTACAATCTTGAGAGTGCTGTCTGGGTAGTGAGTCTGCAGAGCAGCAATGATATATGGTGTTGCCTGAATCAGAGGCATCAGAGCCACAATTCACAAACCCTATGCATTGTTTTTAACTTGCCACTTAGCCACCTGGATGCCCAAGGGCCCTCAGGAAGGATCTGGAAGGACAGTTTCCCAAGTACTTACTGGTAGAGACTGGCAGCAGGCCCACTGCAGCCACTTTCTCCTGTGGGTGGTTGGAGTCATGAGAAAGGCACAGTTATATTTTTACTAACTTGGAAGGCTTCCTAGGCAATGGAAGGTTAGCCCCTTAATTTTTCCTTTCATCCTTTGAATGCTGCTTAATTCCATCTAACATCATTGCTCGTTAATGTCTCTTGTTTTTTATTGCTGGAAGAAACATGCTCTGGCCAATCTGGGCAAACTCTGGACAGCGTCTGTAATTTAAAGTCTGCTGACTCCAGTTTGTTGCATTTTTCTTCAAGCACTTTCCAGTTCTCTGGTCTATAAACTTCTTCTTGTGCTTCAGCACCCCTCCCCAACTTCATTTTATTTTCATCTCTGGTTAATAAAAGGTGGAGGAAACACTTCACCAATACCCTCAGCAGCAGGCTTGTAATACCTGACATGGAATTGGAAGTTGGTGTAGGTTATTCCATTTCTCTGAACACCTGATTGTATTTCTCCTTACTAACAAAGATGAGTTCAGTTTGACTGTCTGTGTTTGGGAGCATGTCTTCTTCTGTTGTGAAGGGGATTAAAGCCTTCTTTGTACCTATTCCTAGATTCTGATCCAGAGCTACAAACTCTTTGGTAAATGAACGGTTTCTGTGGCTAGCGGTTTAAATGCGTATCTTTAGCCACCAAGGGGAGCTGTTGACCTGACCTTATTCAGTGGTGAGTCAAGAGGGGTGCGAGTTGAGGGGGCAGGGAGACAGTCACCTACTTATCTCAGCCCTCTCTACTCAATGCCAAAGGGATCAAATGGAGTAACAAGGTCTTTGGACTCTCAGAATCTGGCTACCTTCTTCTCAAGTTGTTCTGCCCCCTTTGGGGTATAAGTACTCATCCCTCTACTAGTTAGACTAAGTAGAAGTAGGTGGCACAGTGGATGTGGAATCAGGAAAATCTAAGTTGAAATCCAGCCTCAGATGTGTTCTAACTTGTGATTTTGGACAAAGCATTTACCCACAGCTTGCCTCAGTTTCCTTGACTGTAAAATGGAGATAACAACAACTATCTCCCAGTGTTGTTGAGAAGATCCAATGAGACAATTAGGTACATAGTAGGTGCTATAAAAATGCTAATGATGACGATGATGATGGTGATGATGATATTTGTATTCTATCAGACTCTGGACCAGGCACTGGAAATGGAATCGCAAAGGAAAATCCTACCCTCTTGCCATCTTTGTCTTATTTTTCAATGAAGTTCAATTATACAATCATTTTATAATTTTATCTAGTTCTTTACTCATACAAATAGAAAAAAGGAATAAAATAAACACATTAAACAACCAACCTTAGGCCAATAGCTAAGACTAGAACACTGGACCTGAAATCAGGAAGACCTGAGTTCAGATGTGACCTTAGACTCTGGACAAGTCACTTAATTTCTATCTGCTTCAGTTTCTTGATCTGTAAAAAATGAAGACAATACTAACACCTATCTCCCAGAGCAATTATGAAAATAAAATGAGATAATATTTACAAAGCACTTTGCAAACCTTAAAACCTCAAAAAGTACTAGCTATTTTTAGTTCCTTTTATCTAATTAGGGATCTCATCTCCTTATCATTTTCAATCACTTTGATTTCTGTTGTTTCTTATGGATGCCAACAAGAGAGTACATGTGTATAGAAACCACAACTATTTGTCTGGGTCTGGAGTGATACTTTGCAATGTTGTAGTCATACAAATAATCATATCAAACTGTGGTTCACAGCCCAGCATGGCTCCCAATGGTAGTCTTGCATACCTTATAGACACACCATTGTATTACTTGTGGAGATGACAGATTTATTGTGGCCTAACTTAATAAAATAGCATTTATGAGAGCATCAACCCAATTAGATTGCATTTCAAATCAAAGACTCCAGCCAAAGTCATAATAATATAAATGCCCCCATTTCTCAATGAAACATTTGTTCTCAGTGGATTGAGATAAGACTTTTGCTTGGAGTGAAGGATGTGGGAACGAAGGTGAAGGGCCACAGAGGTGAACACCAGCAGATAATCATGAGGGTTGCCTCCCCTGAAAGGGCTTAAGAGAGCCCCAGCTTATTGGTGATCATTTCTCCCTGTGGAACCCACCCATCACTAGTTCCCAAAATGCAGTCAAGTACTTAGCATATGTCTTGGCACCTTGTGAGGACCTCCACTACAAAGAGACAGTGATATTTAAGCCAGCTGAGCTTCATTCCCCTTGAACAAATGGATTAACAGTAAGGTGGGAAACAGGGGGAAGATGAAACCTATGGTGTCTAGTTGTATGACCCAGGAACACTTTCATGGACTAGTCTGAATGCCCTATCCTTCAAAAAGCTTTCCCTGATTTGCCCCAACTACACCTGACCTATCCTTCCTTTGAATCCTCCTATATCTCTTTTATGGTTATTAGGATAATAGGATCATCAATTTAGAGAAAGAAGAGACCTTAGAAGCTATTTTATCTAACAACCCTCGCTTCATGTATGAGGAAACTAAGCCACACAGGTTAAGTGACTTGTCTAATAAGGTCATACAATTCATAAGTGGAGAAGCATGAATTCCAATCCCAGTTTCTTTGATTGCAAAACCATCATTTGTTCTGGCACACCCCTCTCTTTCCTTCCCCATTCTAGGTTATGTTATCATCATGTATTTGTCCTCTCGCCTACTAGTAAATTGTAAACTCCTCAAGGCCAGGAATTCTTTCTTACTCTTTTTTTATTCCCTGTAGTACCTGGAATTATTGTTGTTGTTGAGTTGTTTCAGTCATGTCTGACTCTTTGTGATCTGTTTTGGAGTTTTGTTGGTGAAGGCACTGTGCCTTCTCCAGCATATTTTCCAAATATGGAAACTGAGGCAAATAGATATAAGTGACTTGCCCAGAGTCACACAGTTATTAAGGGTCTGATGCCAGATTTGAACTCAGAAAGATGTTGCCTTGACTCTAGACTGGACATTCTATTCCCTGTGCCACCTAGCTTCCCCAAGTACCTAGAACACACAGTGCTAAAGGACACTCAGACATTCAATAAACAGGTGCTGGATTGCAACAGATATTCATAGTCGATAGTTATGTAACCTTTTGTTTCCCAAAGTGAATCATCTCATCTGATCCTTATAGTAACTTAGTGCAATGGGTAGTATAATATTATTTTCCCATTCTTCAGGTAAGGAAACTGAAGCTCAGAGAGTTTTTGTCTTGTCCAAGGTTACAGATCTCATAAATGACAGGTCTAAGACTCAAACCCAGGTCTTCGGACTCCACTTGGAGTGTCTTCCTCATTTTACAATAGGTTCCTTGAATTCCATGGATTCTATTGTTTTCCCTATGGATTTCAATCTAGATTCATTTGCCCTTCTACCTTCCTTTCAATGGCAATAGATGATACAAAATTGACTTATATGACTCAATCCTTAGATTCAAGGGAAAAAACTACATAAGTAGCATCATGATAACCATCACCACCACCACTATCATCATAATTCATATTTATATAGCACTTTTAAGTTTTGTTTTGTTTCATGAGTTGAATGAAATAGGCTTCTTTTCCAAATCATGGAATGCATTGGGTAGAAAGTCTACTGAATTAGTCTATTAGCACATATACATAGGAGGACCCATGAGTGAACATGAGAAAGGGAGTAGACCAGATTACAGCTGGGAAATTAAACAGTACTTTCAATGATCCCAAGCTTTGTCATGACATAAAACCAAATCTCCTACTGATACTGATTTATAGCACATTTTCTAACGGTGTACTCTCAAGGGAGGGAGAAAAGGAAGGCTCCAAGCATTTATGAAGTGTTTTCCCTGTGCTAGTTACTATGTGAAACACTTGGCTAATTTTATCCCATTTGATCCCCCTGACAGTCTTAGGAGGTAGGTATTGTTAATATACCTGTTTTTATATTATTGACAAAACGGAGGCAAACAGAAGTTAAGGGACTTGCCCAGGGTCACAGTCAATATCTGAGGCCAGATTTGAACTCAAGTCATCCGGACTCCAGGTCCAAGCCTCTCTCTACTGTGCCAAAATGTTGTGTGATCCAAAGGAGAATGGAGAAATACATGGTAGAAACAAGCAGAAACAGTGGCAAATTTCCAATGATGACCTCTGAGCAAGAAGTGTCATAAGGTATATATCAATGAGAAACTATGCAATCAGAATTCAAGGTTTAACCAAAATATTCATAGCAGTACTTTTTGTGATGGTAAATAATTGGAGACAAAAAGGTGCCCATTGCTGGGAGAACAACTAAAATTGTAGAGCGAAAATGTAATAGAATATAATTACACTGAAGTTCTGTATATAAAGAATTAAGGAGAAGCATGAGAAGACTTATGTGGACTGATCCAGAGCAAAGTAAACAGAGTCAAACAAACAAAGTACTGCTACCAAATAAATGGAAACAATAACAATAAATCAAATGATGTGTGATTATATAATGATTGATCTTGGCCCCGAAAAAGAGCTGAGAAAACACAGGTCCCTTTCTCCCCTACAGAGGTTGGGGACTATGAAATATTGCAAATGCTATTGGTTAGTTTTGTGTAAATGCTTTTTTTCTTTTTTAAAGTCTTTGTTAGAAGGAAAAGCTCACTGAGTAGGGGATGGATATATTTGTAAATGAATATGAAGTAAAACCTAAAGGGATCAATAAAAAATAAAATAAAATTTTTAAACAAAATGAAAAGGATATGAACCAATCATCTAGTGATGGTGAAGAATAACAGGTAGATTACACCATGGACCCTTAGAGGAAGACCTAGGAGAGAATATGCACAAAGATCACAAGGGATGAAGTGGTTGGTGATCCTCTATAGAGATGGAGTAGTAGACACAATGATGAGATCTCGGCTGCATTAATACTTACATTTCAGTACTCCATAGAGTGCCCACATCAAGGAGATTTAAGTTTTATCAAATGACTGCTGGATCACAGCTTTATGAAGTATCTATTACAGGTTTCCCTCCCATTTTATAGATGAGGAAATTCAGGCTGTGGCAAGTTAAATGACTTACCTATGGTCATATAACTTATAAATGCTATTAAAGAGTATTGAAAAGAAGCCCCACTTTCTTCTTTGAACAAGCCTGTAGTCATGTCAGTTGACCAGTTTAATTTAATTAACTGGCCCATTTAGACCCCAATCAATCAGTTGTTTTGTTATTGGCCAGACATAGCCTACATGAATCATCAGTAATGTCAAACTCAAATAAAAATGGGGGCCTCTATTCCACATACAAGGACTCCAGTATGTTGCATATTGACTTAGTTTTATAATGTGATGTCATCTATGTTTTATTATATTTTGATTTATTTTGTTGAATGTGTCCTAATTACATTTTAACCTGGTCACATAGGAGAATGTTGTGGACCAGACTGCTTGGTCCAATGCTACAATGATTGCTATAAAGTGGGACATTGCACCAACTGGCTGGCTATTGTGTTCATAGTGAAAAACAGCTGGCTCTGCCAATAATTTTTGGTTCACCCAATGTGATGGTTTCCCCCTCTGATTTGATTCACTTCATAGGTAATTTTGGCATTGTGGGGATGCAGATGAAACTTGCCTAATTTTGTGGGTGATGATCTGTGATCCAGTGGGGATGAGAAAAAAGAACTTGGGGTCACAGACTTTTGAGCAAGAAGGGAGTATAGAAGCTATCTAATTGACCTCTTCCAGTTTACAGAGGAGGAAACTGAGGCCCAGACTGGTGGAGAGACACAAGGTCTTACACATTTAGTACAGAGTAGAACTGGAATTTGAACCCAGATCTTTTTGTCTCCAATTCTGGAGCATGATAATAGGCATGAAAAGAGTTGATACCTTTGGCTCACTGACTCTGGAATCAGAGGACCCAAGTTTAAAGCCATCTATGTGATCTTGGGCTGGTGCCTTTACATCTCTGGTCCCCAGTTTCCTCATCTATAAAATGGACTGTTTGGACTAGATAGACTCCGTGGTCTCTTTATGTGCCATGCCACCATGCTAAGTGCTCTACAAATATTGTCTCAATTGATCCTCTCAATAACCCTGGGAGGTAGGTGCTGGTATTATCTCTAATTATACAGATGAGGAAAGCGAGGCACACAACTGTTAAGTGACTTTCCCAGGATTACACAGCTAATAAATGTCTGAAGCCTAATTTGAATTCAGGTCTTCCTGTTACTATGTTCATTGCACTCTATGGCCCTGTGATCTCATAAACCTATGTTCCTCCGGCCATATCCCATTTCCCTTTTTAATACTGAAGCAGATCGTGCTGCTGTGGACATACAAATCACATAAGATATGGAACATAAACTCACAGCACAGATCAAATGCATATGACCAGAGCAGAATGAAATTCAAAAGGCCTAGAATTTGGGAGGCTTGGAAAATTCATTCTATCAGAGAAAAATAAAGCTGATTATCACCTTTGACTTCCCCTCATTCCGCTTTGAATCATAGACCACTAGAACTGGAGGTGAATGATATTAATCATTAGATTGGGAACTGCAAGGAACCTTTGAGGTTGACTAGTCCAGTCCCTTTTATTTTAGAGTTGAGGAAGCTGAGACCCCAAGAGATGTGTCCAAGGTTTAATGACAAGAGATTGGCCCAACCTGGATTGAAATCCAGCTGTCCTGATTTCCCACTCTGTGATCTAGCTTGTTCAACTTCTCAGAATAGATAACATGAATGAAAAAAAATTTCACCATTCTGATTTTTTATTTGTGAGACTGAATTTCTAGTTGGTGCAGGTTTTGTCTTGCCTGGTATTCTTGGTGGTTGTTGTCTATGTGTGATAATCTCTGGAATAGAATGAGAAGCTGTTGGGGAGGGGCAAATCTGTACCCATTTTTTGCTAAGAAAAGGATTTATGGTAAAGGATAGGGCTAGAGCATGTTCAGAACAGATCTGGGTCCAGGCAGGTGTTTGGCAGAGTGGTGGGAGGAATATGAAAGAATGGGAGGAAGAAGACTCCTCACATCTGGACTTTTGAAAAATCACCATCTGACCCAACACCTCTCTGAGGGATCCATGCTAATCACTGCCAACTGACACCAGGCCACATCTGCAACACCCTGCCTAATCACTGCCAGCCCACACCTGTTCTCCCCACCTACCTGCTCCTCCTCCCACCTGCCGGACTGCCTCTTTCAGCCCACATGCTAAAGAAATAGCAAAGCCCTCAGAGTGTTTAACTTCTTTGCCCCCAGTTCGAGAGCCAGCCTACATCTCTCCTGGCCAGGTCAACCTTGTCCAAGTCCCCACCCTGTCCCTGTAGGAGCTAGGAGCATCAGGGCCGCAGAGCAGACAGTATCGTTCCGCCCCTACTGCTGTGTTAGAAGCTGCCGAAGCTGCAATTTAAGAACCACCTTGTCTGGGGAAAGTCCATTAAAAGACAGTAACAATGTATATTGTGCGCTGACCCTGGGGGCACCCAATTCCACCTCGTTAATGATCTCTTTGGAGCAGCCGGCCAGTAGAGAAAGACAAGGTTCAGGGGTCTCAAGCCCTGTGTTGTTATGACACTTCCGTATTTGCTGTTTGGACAACTCAAAGGAATCATTCTCATGCTAATAGGCGTAGGCCCAAGGGAACTCTGTCAGCCAATTAAAATGCTCTTTAGGAGTTTGCTGAGTGCCCTAGAAAGCAGCATATCAGAAAAAAAAATAAAAATTGTCCTGGAGAAGAGATTTGCTCTTGGTCTTCTAACTAAAGAAGGTTTAATTGAGGAGCTGTTAGTCAGCAGATGTCTGTATTCATTAGGGTTCTTAATGTAGCAAGAATAAGAGATGGGTAGTAAGGTGGTACAATGGACGGAACCCTGGGCTTGGAAGCAGGAAGACTCATCTTCATGAGTTCATCATCCAGGCTCAGAAATTTACGAGCTGTGTGATCCTGATCAAGTCACTTAATGTTGTTTGCCTCAGTTTCCTCATCTGCAAAATGAGCTGGAGAAGGAAATGGCCAACCCCTCCAGAAGCTTTGCTAAAAGATTCTAATAAGATAGAACAACCAAGTATTTACATAGTGATTTAAGGTTTGCAAAGCACTTCGTAAATATCATTTTTTTAAATCCTCATAACAATTCTGGGAGGTAGGTGATGTTATTATCCCCATTTGAGGAAACTGACATGAAGTGACCTTCTCAGGGTCACATGGCTAATAAGTGTCTGAAATCAGATTTGAATTTACATCTTCCACTGAGTCAAATAGCTCTTAGATTAGCTAAAGGTGAACACTTCCACCCCTAGAAGGGGCAGAGGGCTTTTGATGTCAAAAATTCCAGATTCCAGACACAGTGTTCTAACCACTGCACTTAGCTACCTGATAAATTTTTTTGTGCAAGGAGTTACTTATGTGTTAATATGACTATGTGATGTAGGGAGAAGGGTGGGTTCCAGGAGGTTCTGAGTCACCTCCTTGGGGAAAAGATGGATGAAAGAAGAGAGAAAAATGGTCCAATAAAAACCAGTCCCATTCAGTGTTCCACGCATCATCATTCTTCCAATTATCACATACATCCTGTGTTCATTAATCCTCAATGAAAGCCAAAATTGTTTGCTGCATCTCATATGTTTCCCTTGCCTGAACTCCACCAGGATATTGCCTCATGTGGCTAAAAAAGATGCTTTGGGTTGTTTGGACAACAAGGGCAAAGTGATGAAGACTTAAGCTGTAGAGAGTAGAAGGTGGTAGGGGACAGCCTTGCCTAGGGAGTATGCCCAGAGATTCAGACACAAAAGGCAAGAAAAATGGATAAGAACATGTCAGCTATTTCCAAGCAGGACCATAGGCTACGTATATACAGCAACCACTTGAAAAGGATAATTTTCAGTCAACAAGTCTGTGTTATGCACCTACTATGTGCCAGGCTAAAGTGTTGGGTATGCAAAGAAAGATAAAAGATGATTCCTACTCTCAAGGAAGTCATAGTCTAATGGGGGAAACAACATGCAAGCAACTTGCATAGAAACATCTCCATAAAGGATAAACTTGAAATAATCCAAAGAGTGAAAACAGTAAAATTAAGAAGGATCAGGAAAGACCTCCTATGGAAGGTAGAATTTGGTTGTGATTCTTCCTTCATTTTCAAAGATGGCCACTGACATCACAGAGTGATGCCTTGACTTGTGCCTGAATTAGACTTAAGTGAGACAGAGCTGTGCAAAGTTGTCAGCTTCATTCTCTCTCTTCCAGAATCATCAGAGTGACAACATTAAGTCAAGATGACTGGTGATGGCCCAGGATGTAGTGGATAAACTTGGAGTCTTCCAATATCTGACCAAGCTCTGAATGCTCCATAGCACCTACTTCTGCAAACTTCATGGTCATTTGAACTAATTGTTTTCATCTGTCCATTCCACCAGGAATGCTTGGGATAGGCTTCCCCCTACCTCACCAATGGGTTTGCAGTCCGTCAGTTACCCTCAATCTGATTTAGCTGGTCTGCTGAGATGTTTTACCAGTGTGTGGCGGCTGCTTATGCTACAACTTCTTGGAGCCATGATGAGAATTGGGTAGCAGATGGATACCAAAGGTGGATGAGCAGCCCTGAAAAAGGGCTCAACAGCCCTCGTACCACAAGTGCTAGTCCTCCCTGAACATCCATGTACCTCATAAGGTAGAATTTTAACTGATACCTGAAGGAAGTCAGGTAACTCAGGAGGAAGGAGAGAAAAAAGAGAACATCCCAGGTATGGGATACACTCAATGAAAATGTGTAGAGTTTGACTGTACTATGTCAAACAACTGATCTACCATTTATTTTTTTCATCCCCTAAAGGCTGAATTTACTCTATTAATTCCTATCGACCAGTCAGTTTAGTCAAACAACTCAATTGACTGATTTTTTCCCTACTCTATTGACTATTTGTTTGTCCAAAGCTGCCATTAGTTTTCATGGGAGTTATAGAATTATAAATTTGGAAGGGACTTTAATGAGAGATTTAGCATTTTAAAGATGAGGAAACTAGGGCCCAAAGAAAGGAAGTTACTTGCCCAAAGTCATTTAGCTTGTTAATGAAAAAGAAGGGGTTGGCCTTCAGTATCATTACCCTGTTACATAGGTACTTACAAGTGTTGGGGGGTCTCTAGTGGTTCAGTTCAACGATGAGATTTGACCCTTTTATTCAGTGAATTGTCCAGAATTTTGGGCACTGAGAAGAGATGATATTTGACTGAATCTAGGCACATTCAGTCAAACTTGACTCCAGAGACAAAGAACCTGGCTTCAAATCTCGCCTCTGCTGCTTTTTACAGATGGACAGAAATAGACAAATAGGCAAACAGATAAAGCAAGCATGTATTAAGTATTTTCCTGTGCAAAGGAGTAGGGATAGAAATACAAGCAAACAGATTGAAACATGTGGCTAATGGGGAAGAATGTTCCACTTGACTATAAATTTGTAATCATTTTGCTACTCTTGGCTTCTACTGGACATGGCAGGGAGAAGTGGAAGGGAAAGAACTTGGGGTTGAAAATAAAATAAAAAACAAACACAAACTAACAAGGTAGTTCCTACCTTCAAGGAGTTTACATTCTGATGGAAGATAACAATGAACAGAGAAGGGCTAGAAAATGAATGGAAAGGAAGGAAAGAATTGGTATTCACTGGTGAAAAGGTTGGTGGTTAGAAGGCTGAGAAGTAAATCAACGCAGGAGTGAAGTGAGCATGACTGGAGATCCTCCTGATATTGCATTCTAAGCTAGGAAATTACCAATTAGGAGGATAGTACCAGGGCCTAGAATACTCCAAGGTGGGAAGACTTGGGGCAAGAGTGTGAAGTCCAAATGCAAAGTCAAGCCAGGAGCTAAAAACACAAACAAACCACACTGACTAGTGCTTTGTGCATTAATGGATCAATTCAATTTGATGATGTAACATTTATTAAATACCTACTAAGTACAAGACACTGTACTTGATAAATGGTGGTACTTGCTCTTGCTGTAGAACCCTGGGAACATAAAAGTAAAAAACAAGATTTTATTCTCAAGGAAGTTAAGATTTAACTGTGCAGGGTAGGGAATGGGAGTATGATATGGCATGGATGCAATAAGTAGATTATTAAGAGAAATATAGTAAATGAAATGAAAAGGTCAGATAGTGAAATATAAAAAAATTGAGGGAGAAAAAATGGACGGGGTCAGGAAATGCTTGATGGAGGAGACATTTGATCTAATGGGATAAATATATCAACAGTCAGAAATACAGGATAACCCTAAGGGTGGGGAACCTGAAGCCTTGAGGCCATGTGTGGCCCTCTAGGTCCTCAAGTGCAGACTTTTGATCAAATCCAAACTTCACAGAACAAATCCCCTTAATAAAAGGATTTGTTCTGTAAAACTTGGACTCAGTCAAAAGACTGTATCCAAGGACCTAAAAGGCTACATGTAACCTGGAAGCTGCAGGTTCCCCACCCCTGGAATAAACTATATGAATGCATGGAGATAGGAAACAACCAGATGGTAGATAGTAGTCTAGATTGTAGGAGAGGATAGAGGCAGTAGGACTCAGTAGTCTATTATAATAGTCCAGTGAGAGATAATAAGGGTCTGATTTGGGGTGTTGGCAGTATAAAGGTACAGATGTGAGAGATATTAAAGAAATTAAAGAATTACCACAAGGAGAGACGTGGTTAGAGTGCATTCAAGATGAAAGAAGTAGCCTGTGAGTGCACAAAAGCAGAAGAGGAATGGATAAGATTAGCAAAATCTTTGGACTGATTACTGAATTTTGAATGGACTATGCAAAGAGGAGGAGTATGAAGAAAAGCTGGAAAGGTAGACTGGATCCAGATTATAGAAGGCCTGGAATGCCAAGATAACTATGGTATAAAATGGGTAGCCACCAATGAAGGTTGTGGGGTAGTCAGGCGGTGCAATCAGACCCATGCACTAGGGATATTATTTTGGAAGCACTGTGAAGTTTGGATTGGAAAGAACAGAGACTGTAGATAGAAAGGTCAGTTAGAAGACTATTACTACAGTCTGGACATGGCCAAATTGAGTTGTAAAAAGTTTGGGCAGTTAGTGGATAGAGTGATTAGCCTAAAGTCGGGAAGACCTGAGTTCAAATCTGGCCTCATCAACTTATTAGATGTGTGAATTAGCAAGTCACTTAACCTCGTTTACCTCAATTTCCTCATCCGTTATTGTTTCTCCATAATTTTTGAAGAGGACCAATGACATCATAGGGTGATGTCTTAACTTATTCATGAATTAAATTTAAGTGAGGCAGAGTTGTATAAAATCTTCAACCCACTCTCTCTTCCTGAATCATTGAAGTCCGGTGGCAAGACAATGTCAAGGTCCCTGGCAGTCGCCCAGGATGCAGTGGATGACCTTGATGTCTTTGATGTCTGACCAAATTCTAATCACTTCATAGCATCTGCTTTGGCTGCTTTCATGACCATTGGAATAAATTGTTCTCATCTGCCCATTCCACCAAGAAAATGTTCATATTCTTACAGTAGGAACCTCCCCCAACCCCAATTCACTGATGGGTTTGAGGCCTGCTCTTAACCTGGTTTAACCCATCTGCCAATACAGTTTTACCAGAGTGTGGCCACTGGGTATGCTGGAGAAGGAAACGGCAAACCATTCTAGTATCTTTGCCAGGAAAACTCCAAAGGGGGTCTCAAAAAATCAGACATGACTGAAACAACTCAACAACAACAGCAAACAAAAAAGTTGGGGTGGGGGAAGGAGGAGAGAGATATGAGAGAAGGTGTGGGGATAGAATCAATAGGACTTATGAAATGAATAGGTGTGAGAGATCAGGTTGAGGATAGGATTGGGGAAGGCCAAATACAGGGAAGAGACAAAGTCTTGAAGCTTACTGCCTTGCATAATTATCACATCCTCAACAGAAAAAGAGAAGTTAGTAACAGGGGGAAACTAATCCATTTTAGTTGTTGAGTTTGAGTTGTTAGGTGGAACATTCTAATAGCTAGTTAGAAATCCAGGACTGGAACCTAGAGGAAATGGCTGGGTGTTGATCAGAGATGAATAAAAGCATTGCTCTGTGAGGATGAGGACCCAAATAGGTTAGCTAGAATGAATTTGGAGTGGGCCCAATCAGAGCAATGATTTGACCTCATCAACTTCCAGTAACACAAAGGTGCAAAGAAGGCTGTCCATAGTATGTAGTATGGGTTGGGAATTAGAAAAGAGGAAATAGTAGGATAAGGAGGAGTGTCACAAAAAGGAAGACAGTGCCTTGTTGAAATGGTTGAGTTACAAGACATCAAAAAAAGACAAGTGAGACCAAGGGGTGGTCATCTAGTATGATAGGGAGGAACTGGGAACCCAAGACCAATGAGTCTGAAAATCATATTCCAGAAGACATGAGATGGTGAGAGTGGTAGAGGAAAACAATAATCAGAGAGGTGAGATCTCCGAGTTAAGGATCTTTAGGTTGATGGAGTATTAGGGTGAAGATTAGGTCTAAGATTTGACCACTGTTGTAGATGATAGGTCAAAATAGTAAAGGAAGTTGATGAGAGGCAACACTGCTAGAAGGGTTAGCAATGAACTGGTGGAAGTCACTAGGGATGATGGCAGGGTTTGGGTTAGAAGGGAGTCAATAGCCAGGTAGTGGTAATAATGAACAGTTTGGGTAGTATTAGACTATATGGTACCATCTAAGGTACCATCTAGCTCCAAGATAGTGTAGTTCTAACAGAGCTCACCCATGTAGTTGATCTCTAGTGACTGAAGCACTTTCACATTCATTTTCTCATTTGACCTTTACAATACCTTTGGGAGGAAGGCAGGACTGGCATTGTTTTGGCACAGGTCTGGCACAGGTCAGGAAACTGGAGCTCCAAGAAGTTGTCATGGAGCTAATACATGATAAAACTGGGGCTCCAAGCCATACCTTTTGAGGACAAACCCTGGGCACTTTTGAACCACAAATGTGTGCTTTTCCCTATCCACTCAGTCCTACTGGGTAAAATACTATACTTGTGTCTTCCCTTTCTGGAGACAGTGCTTTAACACCGCCCCCCCACCTCAAAATGAATTTTTATATATCATGACAGCTGGGGGATAAGGGAGAGATGTCAAAACAGGAAAGAAACTATCTCAAAGTGCCATGGACTGACTGCCTTTGGAGGCCAGTGGATTTCCTTTCTCTGAAGGTCTTCAAAATGATTAGATGACCCCTTGTTAAGGACACTGTAGAAATGATTTTTGTTTAGGTACAGAATGTTTGTTTGGATTGAATGTCTTCTAAAATCCTTTCTGATTCCGAGATTTTGTGGTACCATAAATGTGGCCACTTGATCCCCCTAATGGGGTTGACTATGTGGCCCTACAGTAGAAATGGCAGGGTTTCATGTTATACCAGATCATAAGAGGTGGTCTCTGCCCCTAATAACCCTACAAGTGAAAAGATCCCTTGCTGAGGACAGCCCTGTGAACAGTGTTTTCTTTTGATGGGCTAAAGGACTGGCCCCAAGAAGGTCACACTAATTTTCACAACCCTGAAAGGGAAGAAGTACCTCAATCTGTCCGTCACCCAGGTCAGCAGCCCAACAGCAGCAGCAGCAATAACATCGGCCGTGACAGCATCAGCATCTGGATGGTGGTACCCTATCTGTCTTCAAGCCGAATGCGTCCACCACGTGATTGATGGCATTGCACTTGATCGGGAAGAGAACGAGTAGTGATTTGTCATTTACCATAAAGTACTGCTATTTCATCTGCTCACATTCTGCAGGAGGCAGCCCCGCCTGTTTGTTGTATGCATCAATTTATAGTTTATCCTAAGACTAATGATGCTGTGTTTAAAAGGCAAGGTGGGGCTTTGTTTCTCTGTTCTACCCACGGAGGATTATGTTATTGATTGATTGTGCGTAGTTGTCAGAGGCAGTGAAAACATCTCCAATTGATACCTGGATTTGGACTACAATCAACTTCCTCGACATTTGCCTTTTGGTGCTGAATAGAGCAAGGATTTGAGCCTTTCTAATGGGGCCTTAAGGAGGTTTTGACAATCCCCATTACAAGTGAGCAGTCCATTATGGCATTTGGGAGGGCCAATAGATCATCTAAAAAGCTGTGAAGGCTTCTGGGAGCTTGGAGACCTGCTGAATCCATGCACCTTGAGGAATCAGCAATTCAGAGGGGTGGGCAGTTACAGGAAACTGTTTTCTTGTATACTAACCCCATATAACAACTCCCCCCTTCTCCCACATCTCTTCCCCATAGATTTTCCCTAGTTCTGAGAGCTCTAATGGAAGGTTTGCTAACTTTTGGGGAAGAAGTCACTGCTCTGCTATTGTGTACTGGAAAGGGCATTGGTCTTAGTGTCAGGAGACCTGGATTTGAATTTTGTTTCTGATACTTAATGAGTAGTATGACCTTTGTCAAGTCACTTAACCTCTTAAAGTTTCCTCAGTTGTAAAATAGGGATAAAATTTATAATTGTCTGTTTCATCAGGTTGTGGGAAGGAAAGCATTCTGTAAACCTCAAAGGTCTATAAATGACCTGTGGTTCAAGAAGTCTAGAAAGTGGTCCAGTCAGAAAACTAATCAGTTTAACTTTATTTTTTTTTCTTTTTCTTATCACCTCACTCCACCCTCACTCCATCTTTCTTTGCTCATTTCCTGTCTTGTAATTCTGGAGCAAATGAGCTGATGAAGGAGGGACGGGAAGGGGCACACAGCAGTGACCTGCCTTGGTGTACTGGCTGGCTGGCTGCCTGGACTCCTGTGTGGTGCTGAACAGCAGGGCATTAATGGCTATTAATATCCACAGAGGAAGTGCTAAAAGGCCAATAATGTAATTACCATTTATTTATAATATCAACTGGCCCCAGTTCCTTCCGGCTGCACCACACAGTGTTGGGGAGGGGAGGGGAGGATTGGAGGAGGAAGAGGAGAAGCAAGAGGAAGAAAGCTTCCAAGAAGCAAATTCTGGCTATAGGGGCACCGACTTCACTGTGGCCAAGATCTGCTCCTATCATTCTGCCCTTCTCTGCTCTGCCAGGGCAGGACAACTGGGCCTCTGCTGTCCTAATAGTAGTCATATCTGGGAGAGAAAAGTGGTCTATGCCCCCACCCCCCTGGGCCAAATTTTAGAGCCCTTTGATAACATTTGTACTGCTTTTGCAGATAGAAATAACCAAGGTTAAAACTTAGTTTGCAAGAATGTTAGATTCCTCACCAGATCCCAGATGAGGCTTTCCCCATCCTTGCTTCTGTTCTGCTCCCTCCTTTGATGATATGCTTCCCATCAGTTGCCTAATGATTCAACAGGCCTCTGTTTCTTCCCAATATCGAGGTGTCATAGGCACTTTGCCTCCACTGAGCCTTACATCCTCAGGTCCTAGGTTTATTATCTAGGGTGTCCTTTCACCAACTAAAATTGTCTGGAAAATCCAGCTGATTTAATGACATCGTTTCTCCCCAGTTTGCCAAGGTTTTGCTTTGTAGTATTTGACTCAATCTCCAGAATTACATCACAGCTCAGAGTTGTGTGTTAATTGGATTTAAATAAGATGCAGTTGCACAGTCATCAGCCTCACTCTCTCTTCGAGAGTCATGGAAGTCCAGTGACAAGGCAAAAGTCGGGACATCAATGGCCCAGGATGCAGTGGATGACCTTGGCATCTTATCAATGTCAGACCAAGTTCTAAGCTCTTCATGTGCCTGCTTCAAGGCTGTTGGAAGAAATTGCTCTTATCCACCCACTCTACCATGAGAAGTCTTCACATGCTTGAGGTAGACATCCCCCAACTCATTGAGGGGTTTGAGACCTGTTTATTACCCTCAACTTAGCTTATCTTGTCTACTTTGATAGTTTTACCAGGGTGCAACTACTATGTTATTATTTAGTTGTGTCTGACTCTTCATGACCTCATTGGGGTTTTTCTTGGCAGAGATATTAGTTTGTCATTTCCTTCTCCAGGTCATTTGACAGATGAGGAAACTGAGGCAAACAGGGTTAAGTCTAAGACCAGATTAAGGACATTAGAGAGTAAATGTCTGAGGCAGATTTGAACTCATAAAGATGAATTTTCCTAACTCCAGACCTAGTACTCTATCTACTGCATCACCTAGCTACTTCCTATGGGCTAGGGCACAAAGAACGAAGGGCAGGGAAGCAGCCATCAGCTTGGAACAGCTACAATCAACCTTCCAATCCAACGTCTGCCATTTCCAGACTCCATTGCTCCTCAATCAGAGAGACTAGTTAGGAGAGACCCTAAAAATATAAAGGCTATGAGGAGAAAAAAGGCTGTCATGGGGTAAACAGAAGGCAAGATAAGAGAGAAGTGTTCACGTGCCATATGGGATCTAAAGAAGGGAACTGGGATTGTTCCTAGATGTCAAAGAGGCCAAGCAACTTCATGGTAAATGAGAGGATGGGAGACACCCATCTGCCCTCAGCCAGGGTGGCATAACCCACCCCACACCTCTCTGGGTGCCAGGAGGATGGTACATAAGGATGTAACTGTTCCTGGCTCATGGGGATTCCAGCTATGGATGGGGATGGTGAGAAAGAGATTAGTGCTGTGTTTTTTCTTTCCCCCTGGTACCAGCTTGACTGGCAGCTTGGGCAAAGAAGAGCCCATTCTAAATGCTCCCCGGGGTCCAAAATGGAACTCATTACATAGAGCCTGCCGGTAGCCAGCAGTCCTGCTTTGTGAGCTGTGAAACAAATGTTTATCCACCACTCAGTTAGATTCAGCACCATTTAAGGAGCTCAGGGTATTAAGCTGGAGGGATGAACTGAGTGAGCATGGCTAGTATTGTCAGGAAGCGAGGCCAGCTCATGGGGATATGTGGGGACAAGAAAACCTTACATCTCTCTAGCTCTGTTATCCTGACCCCAGGCAAGTGGGTCCTTCCATAAAGGAAAAAGATGTTTCTCTCTCCCTTTCATCTCATCTCCTTTTAACTTTCCTCCCACCTTTCTTGCCTTCCTTTCTTCTTTTTCTTCCTCCTTTGCTTCATTCTTTCTTTCGTCTTTTCGTTTGATTTTCTCCACTAGCCCCAAGCAAGCCTACATGCTTCTCCAGCCAGTCAGTCCATCAACAAGCATTTATTAACTAGTCCTATGTGCCAAGTCTTGTGCTAAGTGCTAGAAGGTACAAAGAAAGGCAAAAACAGTCCCTACCCTCAAGGAGCTCATACTCTTTGAGGAGACAAAATGTAAATAACCATGTACATACAGGATGCATAAAGTATAAATAAAAAGTAAATTCAGGGTAAAGGTGCTAACAGCTGTGCAGGGAGGGGACTTGGAGAGGCCTCCTGCAGAAGGCAGGATCTGAGCTGAGTCCCTAAGGAAGCCAGGAGGCCAAGGCAAGGAGGGAGATCTTTCCAGGGGTGGCAGGCAGAGAGTATAAATACACAGATTTGAGAGATGGAGTATCCTCTATGAGAAACAGCAAATAGAGCAACACCATGTGAAGGAGGGTGAAATGTAAGAAGACTGGAAAAGTAGGTTAGAGTCAGGTTGAAAAGGGCTTTTAGTGCCAAACAGAGGATTTCCTATTTGAATCTAGAAATAATAGGGAGTCAGTAGAGTTTACTGAGTAGGGAGGGCTGTGACCTGGTCAAACATGAACTTTAGGAAAATTATTTTGGCATCCAAATAGAGGATGAAATGGATGGAGTATGGGAAGATGACCCTATCTGGGGTTTTCTTGGCAGAGATACTGGAGTGGTTTGCCATTTCCTTCTCCAGATCATTTGACAGATGAGGAGACTAAGGCAAGCAGGGTTAAGTGACTTGTCCAGGGTCCCACAGCTAAGAAGTGTCTGAGGCGTGATGTGATGTGGGGAAGATGAGTCTTCCTGACTCCAAGTCTGACACTGTCCACTTCAAAACCTAGTTGCCTACCATGGACAAATCCTTCCACTCTCTGAGCCTCTATTTCCTCATTTGCCAAATGAGGATGTTGAACCAGTTGATCTCTAAGCTCTCAGCCAACTCTAACATTCTGTTTCACTGCTCTGCTTCTCAGTTTCCCTGACACCTCCTGAGTGGAATCGCAATATTTGGCCTTGCCGTAGCAGGGCCTCAGTGGGAGTTAGTCTGGAGACAGAGCAGCTCCAATGGAGACGCAATTTGGCTGTTCATTATTGGAGTTTCTATATTTCCCACCCACTGTCCTATAAAGAAACACTCACATTGCCTTTTCTATTGTTTCTGCCCATGGAGGGGAGGGGTAGGTCAGTATTTAACTGAGCCCTCCTTGGAACAAGGTAGAGTACACAGGCATTATTACTCGTCCTTTGAAACTGAGCATCCAAAGGTGGCCAACAGCCCCTTGATTCCCCCAGCCTCCAGCCAGCCCTCGAGCTCAGTCCCTTCCCAGTGCCAGCTGCCAAGCCAGCAGCTAGCTAGATGACTACACAAGACCATGGTCCGTTGTATGCTGCCATATACTTAAAGAGCCTCTCCCTGATCCCTTGTAATCTCTTGTCTTCTCCTTCAGCTCTTCCTTTCATCATTTCCAGGATGGCAATCATCTCTCCTCATCCCCGCTGCAGAAGCTAGGAAGCCAAGGCTGTCTGTCCCGGGTACTGGGGAATCAAGCATAGGTGGTGGGGGCTGAGGGCTAGTCTCTGGCCTGGTACTTGAGCAAACATTGGAGCTGGAAGCAGGCTGTACATTTTCCAGTTCTAAATCCTGAGAAGATAAGAATGAGACCACAACAAAGACAAAAACACACAACCATTTAAAGGGCAGAAGCACGGATTAGACTCCTGCTTCCCTCCACTGGTATAGGGGAGCTGGCAGCTCTAGGGTAAGGGGAAATCTTAAGAAGGAAAAGCAGAGGAGGGGCCACTCCCCCCACCACATATAATCTGTGACTAGAGCTGGCTCTCTTCCAAGAGATCTGCATCTTCCTCTGAGAAGAAACTGCTACCTGCAGGGAACGTGATGCTAGTGTACAGAACAAGGGGAATTTGCCAAAGAGTGTATGCCAAAGACTCGTGTTGGTGTGTGTGTGTGTATGTGTGTGTGTGTGTGTGTGTGTGTGTGTGTGCATGTGTGTGTGAGGGAGAGAGAGAGAGAGAGGGAGAGAGAGAGAGAGAAAGAGAGAGAGAGAGAGAGAGATGTGGCTGCAGTGTGGGTGCCAGGTTGCAGATTACAGTAGGCACTGGGTTCAAAAAGACACATCTCTATAGTGCAGGTGTACAATTTACTCAATTTACTGTCTGGATTTCCAGCAGGAAGTAGGCTGATGGTGCTTTAAAAATTCTTTGCATTTTTATAATACTTAATGCTTTTTGAAGTGCTTTCATATGCATTATCTCCTTTGATCCTCACTACTACCCTGGGTGCCAGGCCAGGCAGGGATTCTTAAATCCTCTGGCAGGGAGATGTTAAGAGTCCTGCCCAAAGTAGAGGACAACAAGGGCCTGACTGCTAGGCCTAGACTCTTCTCTCTAGTCTGGTTTGATCACCTCCCCCACCCCACCGGTCCCCAAACAGAAAGGCAACTGCTTGCAAGAGCCTGCTGCTGTAGGTACCAACTCCCATCCCTAGTAGGGTGATTGCTACCAGGTCGGTTCTGCCAGTTTCTGACTGGCAGGACTCTAGATCCAGGGAGCATTATTTCCATAGAAAAGGTAGCTAACAGTCATCCCTCTTTAATGTGCTGTGCGCAAGAGTGCAAGCGCTTGCGCAGAAACACACACACACACACACACATCTGGTTTCACACAAACACGCAGACCCAATCTTTTGCTCCCTTTCCTTTCTACTACGTCTATAGTTGGGGATCTGGGTCAAATATAACAAGAGATTGAGAAGGAACAGAGAGTAAGATAAGAATTACAACCTAAGGGGAGCAAGAAAGATGTTTTAACTTGGAAACTTCCTGAGGGTGAAAAGCACAGACTACTGGAGGGGTATGTAAATTCCATGCAAATGATACACAAATCCTACGTGGCCCCTGGGGCAGATTCCCAGGGCAGCCTTTGACTCCCTGCAAGCTGGCTGTGTTGTTAGACAGTAGGAAAAAAACAAAACAATCTTCACTAAGACCTCTTGGCCACTTTGCTTTTTCCTAATATGACTGGCAGGGTTCACCTGAGGCATGTACAAAATAGCAGCTACTAACCTGGCATTATTTGAGAGGCATCCAAAGATCCTATTCAAATATCTTTCCCCAGGTGCCAGTTATGGTACCTGAAATTCCTTTGACTTGAGGCATTGTGTTTCCAGAAGGCTCTTTTTAAAATACCAAGCTGTGGAACAGCTACATGGAGAAGTGGACTGAGTGTTGGTCCTGGAGTCTGGAGGACCTGAGTTCAAATGTGACCCCAGACATGACATTTACTAGCTGTGTGACCCTGAATAAGTTTCTTAACCCCCATAGCCTTGCAGAATAAACTACAGAAACACCTGGGATGGTGGTGGTGGTAGCGGTGGTGGTGGTGGTATTGGTGAAAAAACATTAACTCTTATGATCTCCAGATCTGTGGTAGAGCATTCCAAATTTTTACTTACTTAATCAACCACAGTTGGACCCATTGAAACTTGACTCTTGGTCTTCTTCAAGAATGCAGGACAACAACCAACGCTTATTACTTCTATTCTGGAAGAAATAGGCCCAAGGCAGGTACATTTTAATTGGACCATGGGCATGAGAAATGACATATAAAACACTTGGAAGGCCAGTCCCTGGTGAAATACAGTGGTGGGGGTTGAGGGTAGCCAGAGGGCAACATGAGGGCACTGGTCCCTCAGGGAAAAGTTAGACATCCAAAAAGAAACATAATCTTGGTATCAATTTTGCTTGTCTTGCCCCAGTGGCAAGAATTGCAATCCTCAGCTTAGCTGGAAACTCTACTTCCTTCTGTCCCCATCTTACTATCAGATTCTACAGTAGAGAGTTCAACTCTGATGGGCTGGCCATGTAACCTAAATGGAAAAATGCACATTTCACTAAAAGATCATTTTAAAGATAACTCATATAAGACAAGTACTCACACTGAGGTCAGAAGAGATACAAGGATACTCTCAAGGTCTCTCTGAAGAACTTTGGAATCCATTTTGAAGCACTGGAGGGGCTGGCACAGGATGGCCCAGAATGGCATGCCCAAAACAAAGTAGGTGCTGTGCTCCATGAGCAAAGTAGAATTGTGGCAGCTCAAAAGAAATGTGAGCTACACAAATTTAGAGGCATCTGCACTCCAAATGTTCACGTGGACTATTTGTGCCTAGCCTGTAGTGGAACCTTGTGAGCTCATATTGGTCTGATTGGGCACAGCTGGACATGCTGTACCTTGACCCCAACACAGTGGTGCCATTTTGGTCCTCTTTGAGCACAAAGGACACCAACCACCATCCTTTGTCTTAGCCCCTGAGCAACGGAGTCACAAAACTACACTTCAGGACTAGAAGAGTTTTGATTGCAGTAGTGTGTGTGTGGTTTGAAATTAAAAAAAAACAAACTTAATAATTGCAAAATGAGTGACTAAGGTTATAGGGTGATAAGTAAGCTTTAGAGTGAAAAGGGACTTTAGTGATTAATCATTCCAATTACAAAAGAGGGAACTGAAGACCAGAGAGTTTTCCAGAGTATCTTGCAAAAGGGCACACAGCTAAAGAAAAGAGTTAAGCCTATACCTCTAATTCCAGAGCCTGTCTTTGTTTCACTGCAACATTAAAGGCATTTTGACGAAAGGAGACAATGTGTGTCTGAGTCACACGATCATACAACCTGACTGTGTAATCTTGGACAAGTCACTTACTGCATCTTTCTGGGGTTCAGTTACCCCATCTATTCAATGAAGGGATTAGATGAGATAATCTCTGAGGTCCATTTCAGATCTGAAGCCTATTTTAAAGCTAGGAGTCCAGTAGTGACAAGCACAAGGAGATGGTCTTGGCCTTAGCACATCATGATATGGTTTCAGAATCACAGAGGTAGGGGTATGGACATAGGGATCCCTCATCCCTCTTTAACTCTGTTCAGGGCAGTCTCCCCCTCCTGGAAACTCTGCACCACCCTGGGGTGGCCCTTTGAGAATTGGAGCGTTTGCTCCATCTTCACCTTTGCTGAAAATAAAAAATAAATAAATTCTGGGTTCTTGAAGCTGTGTCTTTGAAGTTGAAAACAATGTGGTGTGAGGCCCCTTCACTGGCCTAAGAAGCCCAAGTTCCACTCTCCTCCCCTTTCCCTCTTCTCTGCTGTATGTTACACACATTAAAATTCCTCTCCAAGGGCAGCTTAAAAGAGAAGGCATGGCATCCACTGCAATATAATAACCGACAGCGGGACCCCTGGGCAAGAGAATCTGATAGCCCCAGTGAAGAGAGAAAGGATTGTACGGAAGCAAATGCCTTCTAGCCAGCCAGGGCCGGGCTAATTGCCACCAGGGAGAAGGGCAGAATTCAATTCAGGTAACAGGTGTGTCTTGTCTTAATGAAGACTGACGGGTTTGCACCAAGTTCCCTGGAGTGGTGAAAGGGGCAAGGAAAGGTATTGGCTGCTGGGCACTGGGGTAGATTTCACCAATTAATAGAGTTCACCTGGCTCTCTTCTTGACCTAACCTGGGGATGAAGATAAAAGATCTCTCTGGAACAGACCAAAAGAAAACCAATGTCACCCTCCCCCCAAAAAAGGACAATATCAGTGACTCAATTAACTGTGATCATAGACAAAATGTCTGGGCCTCAGTCTCCTCATCTGTAAAATGGAAGGTGGGGGAGTGGTAGTGGTCTAGACTGCCTCAAGGTCTCTTCAAGCTCTGCATCTATGATGTTATAATCTGTTTTTCTGTAGTGTCTGTGGTTTCCTACCTTTCACTGCACACTTGAGTTCTATTAAGAGAAAGACTAGATCTGTGGGGGAGGTGGCCAAGGGAAGTAAGAGCCAGGCACAAAGTGAGGGTAAGAGTGCAGGCATCATATTTGTATATATGTCTCTGCCATGATCATAACTAGGGATTTTTTTTTACCTGGGGCAACCACAAAACAATGCCCCTCTAGGTCCTTGTGTGACCCTTAGATTGAATCCAAACTTCACCTAACAAATCAGCTTAATAAAAGGAATTGTTCTATAAAATTTAAACTCTGTCAAAAGGACTCTAGTCCATACCTCAGAGGGGGCCCTGAGAAAAGGTGTCATGGTCAAGGAATCTTGAGAGTGATCACTTAGAAGTTGGTCAGGGTCCCAACATGTAGCTCAGAGTGGCAGAGGACCACTAGGTGAAGAGACAGCAATCCTGAGACTACCATGAGGAACATGACAACAAAGCCCTAGACAGCCTATCTTAGTTACATCTCTGATCACTGTCCTTTAAGAGAGACCCTGGGCCACTCTAGAAAAGGTCCTGGACTTGGGATGGAAAGATCTGTGAGTGAACTCCACTTCTGCCACTTAGTAATTGTATAACCTTAGGCAAACTATTTAATCTCTCATGGTCTCAGTTTCCCCTTCTGTAAAATAGACCTTTCATTAGTTTGAAAGGAAGGAAGAAACCAAACAATAAAGGATATTTATTAAATATTTGCTCCATGCTAAGTACTTTCCAAATATCTCATTTGACTCTTACAACATCTCTCGGAGAGACATGCTGTCACTTACTCCCATTTTATCACTGAACTCATCAATGTCTTTTTTAGCAGATTTATTTTCTTCAGAATCAAGGCAGGAGATAACTTTCAGAATGAGGGAAGTAGAGGGATGGGAAGGGGAGTGGGGCTCAGGAGAGTCCTAGCATAGACAGATGGGGAGCCTCCAGAATAGGGATGTTAGCATAGGCACAGTTTTGAGAAGGGCTTAGCATAGAATGAGGAAAGCTGAATTTGGTAAAGTCTGAAGAACCCACAAAATGGGAGTATATAAAGGGTTAGGTTTGGGGGTTGCCAATCAGAATAAGGACAGGGAAAATTAGTGGAAGCACCCCAAAAATTGGTAAGAGAAGATATTTGCTAGGAAAGGGAAAGAAGTAATAAATAACTGATATTTATATAGATTCTTATCATTATATGCCATTAGCATTGTCACATAGTGGTAAGAGTGCTGTGGGTCTGGGTTCAAATTTGAGCTCTGCCATTCACTGGCTGGGTGACACTGGGCTAATCACTTAAGCTCTTTAGACCTAAATGTCCTAATTTGTAAAAGGAAGGGTCTAGTCTATAGTAAATGATGTCTCAAGACCTGTGTAGTTATGGTCCTTTGACTAAACGATTCTCTGGGGGACCTTCCAGCACCGAGATTCAATGCTTTTGAATGCCCTGTTCTTTTAGAATTACTTCTGTTCTCCTCTATGAACATAGGTCCTTGGACCCGAGGGACCTCAGGGATTATCTAGCCTAACCTATAACTGAAGGGTGATTCACTGCTATAATAGGCCTCCTTAGTCTTTGCTTAAAGACATCCAGTAATAGGAAACTCTGTCTTCCAAGGCAGCTCATCACAGTGCTGGACAGCTCTAATTGTTAGGAGTTTTTTGTTCTTTAAGACCAAAATCTGCTTTCCTGGACTTTCAGTCTATTGGTTTTATTTCTTCCTCTTGCACCCAAACCTTTTAAGTCTAATCCTTCCTCATTGCCAAGTTTTACAACAAATACAACACAGGTTTAGGAAATGAATGTCATATCCCAGAACATTTCAGCACTGGGGGAAAAGGAAAGATAAAATAAGATACAACCTTTACCCTCAAAGAACTCATAATCTGATTAATTTAAACTAGTTAGCCTAAACATCACCAGTCCTACCAGGTGACTCACCATCCCAGTCACTCAAGGTAGTACTTGTCATTATCTTGAAAAGGGGCTGCCCATTTTGGAATGCCACACTTATTCTGGATGAGTTCAAACCAGAGCAGGATATGATGAAAGAAAATGTATTGATTAAGTGTTTACAAAGCACTGAGGATACAAAAAGAAAAGCAAGGCAGGCCTTGTTCTCAAGAAGATTACATCTAAAAGAGGACACAACACAGAGGGGAGGTTGCTGTGGAAAGCCAGATGGAAAAGTTTCCTATACCTTAGGATGCAGCGGCCAAGCAGATCACAATGCATCTTTTTTTGTGTGTCATTTGCATTGATAAAACCATATCCATTCCAGGTGTTGAACAATTTGACAAAGCCAAAGGCTTTAAGGGTGAGAACTCTCTTTTCTAAGTCTTCAGTCACTGTGGCTGCTGAGGATGCAAGGATGTAACCCTGCAGGGGCTGTTGCCACGTTGAATCTCCACAGAGGTTGCTCACCTAAATTATGTATGACAGGCTGGCAACAGGACCAATGGTGTGGGCAATTGTGCTCTTCCCAGGGCTTTTGGGCACAGAATCCTGCCTTATTCTAGATGCCCCATCTCTGCTAAAGCAGCTTAAGATGGTATTAACTTTCAAGGCTGAAATATCAAATTGTGGAGTCCTATGGAGCTTGCAGCCTCCAGGTTTGTTTGCTTTGTTTTATTTTGGTTTTTTTATGTGAACTGCTTTCTAGTCACATCTTTCCTACCTACATTTAAATGACACCTTGTTTGATATGACTCTTCTTGGCTTGTTGAGATCATTTGGGAGTCTCAGTTCTATTATACTGTATACTGGCTATCCCTTTTACCTTTATGTCATCTACAGATTTAACAAGCATGTCACCTATATTTCCATCCAAGTCACCAAAAAATATTGGGTAGTACAGTGTCATGGGCAGAGTCCTATAGGATTTCACTAGAGAACTCTCTTCAGACTAATACAGACATTAATTATTAATGACAGTTTGTTGGAGAAAACCAGTTTCAGTTTTACCCAAGTCTCCTTTCATTCAGTCAACAACTCTCCATCTGGCCCTCAAGTAAATCATAAGAGATATCATCAATATCAGTCATTGGCTGTGCTTTTGAAAATTTAGACTGTTTATATTTTTAAAATGCTTCCCTATAATCTCTCAGTTAAAATAACAATCCTGTGAGGTAAATGCCAATGTTATCCCCATTTTACAGATAAGACTGAGGCACCAAGGAACTCTGGGACTTGTCCAGGATCACACACCTAATAGGTTTTTGATTCAGTATTTGAACCTATTTAGGTCTTCTTTCCTTCAGATCTAGCACTCTGTCCACTCTTTCATGTTGGCTCTCAAACACCTTGCTGAAATTTAAGTATTATGTGTCTATAACATTTCCATAAGTAACTATATAGAAACCCTATCTAAAAAAGAAGAAGAAATAACTTGCTTTCAGTAATCGCATGCGGGCTAGTAATGAACATCCTTTTTAAGTTCTCTCAAAAACATCCTTTCATTAATCTGTTTTAGAATTTTTCTGGGAATCAGCAACAAGTGCCCTAACCTATATTTGGAAGGATTTGCCTTCTCCTTTCAGAAAACTGGTAAAAATGTTTGCTTGTCTATATTTGCATGGTGCCTATGCTTGAGGCAGATGTTGAATGAATGAACAAATGAATGAATGAAAAAAAGGTGTTTGTTAAGTGCTGACTTTTCAAAGTGCTGGAAATACAAATAGAAAAACAAGATGGTTCCTGCTGTCATGGAACCTGTATTCTTATGAGGAAGCAACATGTAGAGACTTCAGCTACAAGTCAGATGGGTAGGCCCCATGGCCCTTGGGATGCAGTAGCAAAGGAGGTAGGGGGTAATGCATCTTCTTTGATGTCATTGCCACTGATAAAATAGTATCAGTTTCCAATGTTGAACCATTTGACGAGGCCAAGGACTTTGATGCCAAGAACTTAAGTTTCTGGATCTTCATTAGGTATTGTTATGGTAATTGGAGGAGCAGTAGGCAGCCTGCATATCCGCTGGGGCAGGTAGGTGAAAAAGTGGATAGAGTACTGGACTTGTAGTCAGGAAGACCTAAGTTCAAATGTGGCCTCAGATGTTTACTAAACTGTGTGACCCTAGGCGATTCACTTAATCCTGTTTGTCTCCGTTTCTCCTTCCGTAAGATGAACTGGATAAGGAAATGGCAAACTACTCCAGTATCTTTGCCAAGAAAACTCCAGGTGGAGTCACCCAAGAATTGGACATGAATGTAATGACTGAGCAACAAGAACATTTCCATTGGCTTTCTTTCAAATATGGGACCTGAGTAGAAGGAAGGCTAGGGATCTAGAAGTGATGTGAGGATCCCAGGCCTCTTGGGTTTGCCTCGAAGTTAGTATTATTTGGTCAGAAAGTGTTGGTGATATCAAGGGAATCCCATTCTCCACAGTGATTGTTTTCCTCAGTGATGGTATAGGGCTCCTGGTAGAAGCAGTACAGGGAGTCTTCAGGGGAAGTGTTATTCTTAAGGTTCTTGGGCTGTTTCCGTCAGGGTTTAAGAGGCAATGGTGATGGTGGAAGTGGTTTAACAAAGCGGCACATTACTCCTATGGACAACTAGGTGGCTTATTGGACTAGAACACTGCAATTGGAATCAGGAGGACCTGAATTCAAATCTGGTCTCAGTTACATACTAGATCCTGGGCAAGTTACTTAACCCTGTTTGCCTCAGTTTCCTCATCTGTAAAATGAGATGGAAAAGGAAATGGCAAATCACCCCAGTATCTCTGCCAAGCAAATCCCAAATGGTGTCATGAAGAGTTGGACGTGACTGAAAACAACTGACCGACAACAATGACATACTTCCTCTGGTCTCTTCAGGTAGTGTTGCTGCTTCATGCTGACTCTGAATCAGAGAGACTAAGGGTGTCAGAGGAATGGGACTTTGCTAGCCATAGGATAGGGGATAAGTATTGCCTCTCCCTCTTCTTCTGCCCCCCTTTTCAGTTCTGTAATGATGGAAGGCAGCATCTCCTGTATGTACTTGATCCAAATACTGGCAGTACAAGGTCTGGTAGACAAGCTGAGGGTTTGACCTGGAGCAGGAAGTGCTAGATGTTAATTCTCTGTTAACATTTTTGTTTTATCCTTCCCAGTCTAAAAATTATTCTCCTTGGTAGAGAAATCATAAGCAAAATAATTTTACCTGAATAGTTCTTCTTTCTCTCTATCATTCTAGGATCTTTTATTAGCTTCCTGAGTACAGGTATCTAAGCTGTTATATGATGAGAGCAACCAGTGTTTAACATGTACCCGCTACAGAGAGGCAAGGCATTGTAAGTTTTAAATGCTAGACACGCTTTATTCATTCTGAGTTACTCTGATGCACACAATATACTGCATTATTCCAGGGTAGATTACTGAATCACCAGGAAAGGAAAAGCCCCTTCCCATGTTTCCATACTGAACCATCTAAATCCCTCCAGACTTATTAAGTGGGGATCCCTGGCAATTACATCACTCTTTGCTCAATCCTCATCCTTCTTGACCTCTCACCTTTGACACCTAGCCTTTGACACCACTGATCACCTCCTCTTGGCATTCTCTTCTCTCTTGGCTTTTGTGACACTGTTTTCCACTGGTTCCTCTCCTTCCTGTGTGACCATGCCTTCTCAGTCTCCTTTGCTGTATCTTTATCCAGGTTCTAACCATGGGTGTTTCTCCTCTGCTCTGGGTCCTCTTATTTTTTCTCTTTATTATATACTATTTCACTTGGTGATCTCCTCAGTTTCCATGGATGATTAAATTATCATTTCTGTGCAAAATTATTCTCAGATCTATTTAAACAACCCTAACCTCTCTCCTGACCTCCAATCTACCATCTCCACCTGCCTTTTAGATATCTCAAACTAGATGTCCCATAGACACTGCAAACTCATGTCTAAAACTGAACTCATTTTCTCCCCCTCACGCTCAACATTCATTTTTTAAAATAATTTTTCTATAACTCTCAAGGGCACCACTATCCTTCTAACCACCCACACTTGGAAACCCAAGTATCACTCACAATTTCTCTCTCCCCCAAATTCAATCTTTTATCAGTCCTATTGTTTTTTCCTTTGTAATCTCTTTCATATAAGCCTCCTTCTCTCCTCTGACACCACCATCATCCTGCTATAGGCTCTCATCACTTTGAGAGAAATGATTACTTCTCTCTTAACAGTCAATTATTGAATTAGGACCAAGGTTTTTCCCCTAGTCAGCTTAAGAAAGGCAGGGCTGATAATAAAATGAAATATTGGGTGAGATGCATCTAACTGGGAAAATTCAGATCTGATCAAAAAGTAAAGAAATTTTAGTCTGACCCATTGTGTTCTAATCAGACAGGTCTGCATGAGGTGGATCCGCTTTGTCTAGATTGAACTAGGCAAGGGTGGTCTGAGTGATCAGAGTCGTGTCCTCTCAGTCTCCCATTAAAATAGATCCACCTCCCACCATAATATTCATTGTTCTCATTCATTATTAGCCAATCAGAATTGATTGCCCTCAGAAACACGCACTCTTCCAAGGGTACGTAAGCATCAACAAGCTGCCATGATCGGTCTTTGATTTATGAGAGACAGTCAAATGACTAATCCTTTTTTATTAATTACTCTCCAGTCATAATTAATAAAATGACTAATTACCCATAAATTATGTCTCTAACACTTTTTATACGTCACAACTTCCATACATGGGCTATTGCAATAGTCTAATGCATGGTCTACCTGCCTCAAGTATGTCATCACTACCGTCTACTCTTCATTCTGTTATCAAAGAGATCTTCCCCACCTCATACCTACTCAAAAAACTTGAGTGACTCCCTACCCTCCCAAGGGTCAAATGTAAACTCCTCTATTTGGCATTCAAAGTCCTTCATAACCTGGACTTTCCACCTTTCCAGTCTTCTTACACCCTACTTCTCTTCAAATGCTCTAAGATACAGTGACACTGGCCAGCTTGCTGACCCCTGCCCATGACAGTTCATCTTTTGATTCTGTACATTTTTACTGACTGACCTCCAGACATAGAATTTTTTCCCTCCTGACTTCCTTGGTCTCTTTCAAGTCTTAGCCAAAATACTGCTTTCTAGAGGATGTCCTTTTCAATCCCCTTAGTGCTGCTATCTTCCTTTAGAAATCACCTCCAGTTGACCCTGTAGAGATTTTGTTTGCATGTCATATGACCTATGGGACTATGAGCTCCTAAAGAACAGGGACAATTTTTGCCTTTCTTTGTATCCACAACACTTAGCACAGTGCCTGGCACATAGTAGGTACTTAATAAATACTTATTGATGATGATTCAGAATGGCAAAAAAAAAAAAAAAGATAAGTCTGTGGTTTAGAAGTTTGGAGAGCTGGAATGTCATTGGTTCTAGAGCTATGGATGTCGATGGTCAGTAACAGAACCTCAATGGTACCAGTCTGGAAAGCTGTTATCAGGCTATAATATATAAGGTTGTCCATGTTAAAATAAATATATATATATATATGTGCATATACACACATATAACATGTATAATATATATTACATACATATTGCATATTATATCATTATAATATAAAACTAGTTGTATGTAGGATCCCTAGAAATTGGAGACTGATCATGTGATTTCATTTTTGCTTAATAGGCTGAGGCTAGTCTAGACTATCCATGCACCATTGCTGGGCCAGACCTTAATGGACACTCCGACACCAAGTCACAGTTTCATGGTCAAAGTTAGTTAACTGGGCTTAGTATGGTCTGATTTTGTGGTCAGTTCAATCAGTCTGATTAGGGATTATGTAATCAATATCCAGTCAATATTGAAGAACTCTTGTGCCAAAATGCTAAAATATCGATGTCATTACCACAGGAGGCTATCGTTTATTTTGCAAACAATTTACAGCAAACATTGCTGGTTATTTCATATTCAGAAAACAAATATTTTCACACATATCAAGCTGTCCTAAGCAACAACTTGTTAACATATTGGCATTTTGCCTACAATCTCAAAATGTTTGGGGGTAAGGGGAGAAATGTATATGCTAGGTGGCAATGGATAGAAAACTAGGCATGGAGTAGCTCCTTAGCTTTGACTCTGGAGTCAGAGACAGTTAACCTGTAAAATAGAGATGATAGTGATACCTATCTCTTCCTCCTCAGGTTGTTGGGCAGAACAAATGAGAAAATATTTATAAAGCAATTAGCACCATGTCAAGCACCCAGAAGGTGCTTAATAAATGTTTCTTTTTTCCTTCTAATTCCAAATTCAAGATGGAGTCACTCATGTCAAGAATGTTCCTTAAATGTTTATTACCCATTATCACTGTACTATCAACTCTAGGAGGTCTCCTTATTCATTTTAGGATTGTTATTTTGCCCCAACATGACTGAAAGAACCCTTTTTGTTTTCTTGATTAGGACTAAGATTACAGGTGAATATGTATTAACTCCAGTAAATCTCTTGTTGTTCAGTCATTCAGTCATTTCTGACTCTTTGTGATCCCCTGGACCATGCTATCCATAGGCCTTTCTTGGCAAGGATACTGGAGTGGTTTGCCATTTCCTTCTCCAGTGAATTAAGGCAAACAGGGTTAAGTGACTTGCCCAGGGTCACATAGCTAGTAAGTATCTAAGAACAGATTTGAACTCAGGTCTTCCTGACTGCAGATCCAGTACTCTGTACTGAGCCATCAAGCTGCCTCTTAGTAAGCCAGTTCCCCTAAATATGCTTTCACATAATAATGGACTCATGAGCATCCTCAAAGTGCTTCTTTGAGGAAAATAATAGTCTAAAGATAGGCATGGACCCTTGCAGAAGTTTTTAAGAGCATGGGATGTAATGTGAGAGGCATAGAAGCTGTGCTCTGAATCCTGACTCAATCTTGCATCACATAGTGGGTACAACAACCTTCCTGAACCCAAATTTCCTCATCTGTGAAATGGGGTAACAATGCCTTTCTCTCTTTTGAATTTGATGTTGAATCATTTTTTTAGTAGTAATCTGACTCTCCATCACCCCATTTGGAGTTTACGTGGCAAAGACACTGGAGTGGTTTGCCATTTCCTTCTCCAGCTCTTCTTACAGATGAGGAAACTGAGGCAAAAAGTGTTAAGTGACTTGCCCAGGGTCACACAACTAGTAAGTGTATGAGGCTGGATTTGAACTCAGGAAGACTCATCTTTCTGACTCCAGGCCCGGCACTCTAGCCACCTAATTGCCCTCACAGTGCTACACAACTGAGATAATCTTTAGGAAGCATTTTGTTAACCTTAAAGAACTCTACAAACATCAGCCATTATTCTTTCTCCCCTCAGCAGTATCATGCTGGAAGACAGTGGTGAGGGATGTCAGGCTTACCCCTATCTAATGGTGCTAAGCTGTTCCATTCTTTGGTGAAATAGCTGGAGTGGCCTTAGGGAAGGAAAGAAAGACAGAGTCCAGCAATTCCAAGATGCTCTGGACACTCCGGCCCCAGGCCAACTGAGGGGGCTGGAGGGACCTCAGGGAAGGGGATGATCAGAAATATAGGAGGACAGGAGCAACTGAGGTTGAGGGAAGTCAATGATATCAATAACAGACATTTCTGTAGTGCCTCAAGTTTCGCTGACTGTTCATACTTTATCTCATTTGATTCTCACAAAAGCCCCAGTGAGGTGGGCACTCTGCATATGATTATTGCCATTTTTCAAGTGAGGAAATGGAAGCTAAGAGGCTTGATCATACTTAGAAAGCTAACAGAACAGTACCAGGTATGGGATTCCAACCAATACCTTTCTTGATTCCATTGGACTCTTTCCCATACACCAATCTGTCACAAAGGGACACAGTTTTCAGGGATTACTAAGCAACCAAAGGCATGTGAGATGTGAGATAGAATAAAATAGCTGAGAAGACCCCAAGATGTGAAGGGCACAGGTCAAAGAAGGAGACGGGGTGTCCAGAGGCCATAGAGTCTACATTGAGTGGAGTAGTGTTTTGGAAAATAAGTTGGGGAGAGAATGGGGTTCAGTCATGGTATGTTCACTAACCACAAAGGAATATACCTCATAGAGGGGTGTACCTAGGGTAGCCCCAGACACAGAAAGGGGATAGAGATTGGGGGAGGGAGGAAGGGAATGGTGTCATAGGGAATGCTAAGATGGCTTCTGGGTCATTTACAATAGTTTGCAGTTCCTTGAAACAACATGGTTGGCCTCAGAATCAGAAAGCCCTAGGTTCAAGTCCCACCAAGGAAGAAAGGGTGGGATGGACAAAGGGAGAAAGAAAATAAGCATTTATTAATCACCTACTATGTGCCAGACACTGTGCTAAGTAAGAACTTTGCAAATATTATTAATCATTTGATCTCAAGGAATCCCAAAGGACATATAATCCAACCACCTCACTTCATATATGAAGAAACTTAGACCCAGAGAGACTGTAATAAATCCAAGGTCATATAGGCCCTAAGAGCAGAAATAGGATGTGAATAATGCAAATTTTCTGACTATAAATCCATTTTTCTTTCCACTGCAGCATGCTACCTGCCTGTTTGACCTTAGGATCACCTCATCTAAGATTAAATGGATTTTTAATACATACTTTAAATTACCTTAATATTGCATTATCCCTGAATTATACACTCTTCATGGTGTGAGGGAAGGAGCAAGCATTTATGAAGTACCTACTAAGTGCTCAGGCATTGTACTGAGTGCCTTATGTATATTATGTTCTAGAGAAATGACTAGATCCTGGACCTTTGCTTTCCCAGGCATAGGGAGCAAGCTAGTGAGAAAACTCCCTCTACCAATGTACCTTCTCTGGAACTTGAAGTCTTAAAGAGTTACATAAGGCACTACTAAGAGATTAAGGGGACAAGCGTTACACAGCTTGTCATGCGTCAAAGATGGGTCTTGAACGCAGATCATCCCAGCTTGTAGACTCTATGACACCAGTCTGCCTCTTACTCTCCTTGGGGGTTGCTAGTAAACCCTAGAAAATGCCCTCTTGTGGCCTGAATTGTGTCCATACAGAGGGAAGAGGGTAAAGTAGGAACTAGTTGCTAAGACATATCGCTTAAAGATAGAGGAAATGACCGAGAGAGGGGGCAGGTATTTAAAGTCAACGAATGGAGAACCTCTGAATCAGAAAGGCAGACCAGCTCAGGGACCTGGGCAGCAGGATGCTGAGACTTAGTTCAAGAATAAAAAAAGGTACAAATAAGGTGTGAGGGAACTGGGGGGCCTGGCACAGCAAGTGGTAGTGGAAATGAATGAACCCCACTGACTCCATCTTTTGACTCAATTCTGGAGCTAACTCAGTTCCCTTTCTATTCAATTATAGGTCTAGTCCAATATCTATCTTGTGAGAAAAAAATTTATTCAATTATGGGAATTGGGAGAAAACCTTATTGCACTGTTTAAACCTAGCCCTGCATGTCTGGGAAACTGGACCATCTCTACCTGCTGCTTAGAGATCCTAAACTAAGGACCTGGGTTATGCTGACCAACACTCAGTCAGATCCAAAGATGGATTCAAGGAGTTTTCTCACAATTATAAATCTCAAGCAGCCCATATGTCTTATCTGAAAACTGGCTCCATGCTGGTCCATCAGTTATTGTTTTCATGTTCTTTTATCATTTCCAGATACTTGAGGGGGGAATAGGAAACTGCTTTTTCTGATTTCAGGGAATGACACCTGTTGGCTCTCCCCTTCCCAACTTGGAAAGTCCCTGACCTTTCTTCCAATTAGAAATCAGATTACCTAATGTTGTAGTTTCCTCTGAATAAATGTGTCTTATTTGATCATTTTTAATGTATAAGAATCTGTCTCCCCCTGTATTTGGGGTCCAATGCCAAAGCTGAGGAAGGCTACTGGTCCCAATTTTGGGGGGCAATTGCCATGCATTGCTTAATGAATCGAGAGAGAGAGAGAGAGAGAGAGAGAGAGAGAGAGAGAGAGAAACTTGAAACTTTGTTTCCTCAGTCATTTCATCTTTCACTGGCCACAGGAATCACAACCTTGGAATTGAAGGCAGGTCTCATGAGATGTGATTTGGTGCAGTGGAAAAAACCCTTGATTTGGGAAGTGATCTGAGTTCAAGTTCCCACTCAGCCACTCTATGATTTTTAAGAAGTCCTCTCAGGTCTCTGGACCTCAGTATCTTTCTCTGTAATGTGAAAGGGGTCATTTAGACCTCTAAAATCCCTTTCAGCTCTAGGTGTATGCTCTGTCCTAGTGGTCTAGAATTGTGGGGAGAAGGGAAGGATGAGTTGAGATTCAGAACTCAGAGAGCAAGAATCCTGAGCTCTGCTTAAAACTGTCCTGTAGAAAAATGAGCCCCGGGGAGTTAGAGGGGCAGAAAAAAGGAGAAGATGATGTATGTGGTTGCTAAAGGTTGGGGGAAGGGAGGAAGATTTTTTTTTAATCTCTGTGATGTCCCAAAATGTTTACCTTGTAAATTTGTTCAGCAGAGAGCTCAGTAAACACAAGCCTCCTCAGAATTTGAACAGTATTATCCAGCTAACCTAGCCCAGCCTGCCAGTTTGGCTGAGGTCTGAGTAAAATACTGGGAACAGTCCAGGGGAAGGAGAGGGGCAGAAAGGAGCCTCCCCAAATAGGAGATTAAGCCTCACTGTCTAAACTGTAGCTTGTGGGAAGGCCTCTGGCTTGCTGAGGGTGAGGAGGCAGGCCTGTCCCAATCCTCAGTGGGGTGAGTGATGCCCTGGAGGTCCCAGGGCCTTGCCTCTTCTCAGCCACGTGAGGGTCAGTAGCCTTCATTCCAGCACCCACTTGCTCCCCTGCTGAGCATCAGCTCTATGTTAGGCACAATCTTAACATAATTAGACAAGTTCTAGTTAGGGCTGTGGGAGAAGTGGGCAAAAGACCCTGCTCGCCCCCTCCCCAAATGAACCCCAGATGTCAGGCAAGATTGTAGTCACTCACTGTTGCAATCACTCATTATTTTAAGTGAGCTCAAGGACACAGCTGCCACAACTGTGCCTCATTCTCACCTCTTATAGGAATCAAAAGGCTTAGCTACTAAATGTGGAGGATTCTGGAGTCACGGGAGAGCTCTCCTTCCCCCATCTGGTCCAATGGCTAGATTTCTTTGATTTAAGTGAGACTAGCTATACTCAGCCTATCACTCATTTGCTGTCTCCTATAACTAAGGATACACATTTTTCTCTCCTTTGGGTATAACTACCTGTGTTTTATGAATAGCCATCTTTCTTTTCTTTGTTTCACGTGATGTTACTCTGAGTTAATGTTTAGCTTATAAATGCTGCCCTAAAAATCTGTATATAAGGGGAATCATGTCATGTTCAGGGTAGATTGCTGTCCAGTTTGTAATCCATCCCAGAGGGTTGGAATAAATGACCAAGCACTTCACTTTTAATTGACTTTTTTCTGTGATTATGTAACTCAAGGTCAGAGTGGTGAGTGATGATCTTCTTAGGTCTCTAAAAAATTCCATTACAGGCCAGAGGGCACCTGGATGGCACAGTGCCTAAAGTGAGGGCTTGGAGTTAGGAATACTTGAATTCAAGTCTTCCCACTGACCCTTAGTAGCTTTGTGAAGGTGAGAAAGTGTTTTAACCTCTCTCAACATCACTATTTTCACCTGCAAAATGGGGCTAATAGATAGTGCATGTTTGCTGGCAAGGCTGGTGTAAGGTTGAAATGAACATATCTAAAGTGTTGAGCTGGCTGGTTGGTGGAATGGACAAAGCGTTGAGCCTGGAGTCAAGAAGAACTAAGTCCAGATCTGGCCTCAGATACTTCCATGCCGTGTAAGCCTAGGCAAGTCACTTAACCTCAATTTCAATTGTAAAGGGCAGATCATAGCACTTACCTCACAGGAATTTTGTGAAGATCAAAATTTGTAAAAATGTTAGGTGCTTTCTAAATCCTTGTTTCCATCTTATAATGCTATGTATGAGCTACCAGTCAGCAACCAATGTGGCTGTAGAGTCAGAAGATCTGGGTTCAAATCCTACCTTTCCTTCCCTCTGTGATCTCAAGAAAGTCCTTTAACCTCTTTGGTCTTCAGTTTCCCCATCTGCTAGTCCTGTGAGGTCTCTTCCATCTCTATATCTATGTATGATCTTATGCTCTTATATATTGGCCTTTCAAATCTCTTTTGACCCAAGGTCTGTGTTATTGTGAGTTTAGGACCTAGAGCCAGTTGTAGTTGAATCATTTCAGTCTTGTCCAACTCATAATAGACACATTTGGGGTTTTCCTGGCAAAGATACCGAAGTGGTTTGGAATTTCAAAGATGAGGAAACTGAGGCAAACAGTTAAGTGAATTGATCAGGGTAACATAGCGAGTAAGTATCTGAGGCTGGTTTTGAACTCCTAAGATGAGTCTTCCTGATTCCAAGTCCAGTGCTCCCTCCATCCACTACTATGCCACTGAGCTACCCAGAATCAGGGGACACAAGGCTAAATCTGGCTCTGGCATATACCTCCTGCATGACCTTGGGCATATCCTCTCACTTCTCAGGGTTTTAGTTTCCCAACATATATATAAATTGAAGTATAGCGCATGGAAGGGGCAGTAGACTTGTTCCATTAACCAACCAGAGGACAGAAGCAGGAGCATTAACTGAGATTAACAAAGGGGAAAAATTTAAGCTTGATGTCAGAAAAAAAAAACATTTCCTAATAATTAGAACCTTCTATAAGATTTGAATCTCCTGATAGCATCCAAAGAGAGAAGCACGGATGTGGTCAGAGCCAGGTGGGTTGGGTTGCAAAGCTAGACCAGCCAAATTTCTGTGAACTTGTATAGCTGCCCAGAATAGGGAATAAACTCTGAATGGTCTGGAGCAAAGGCAGAGACTGTGTACAATAAGTTTGTGAAATGAGATGCTTCATGACATGGTGGAGTCTTCCCTATTAGAAATGTAGTAGAGGCTGAAGATCCATTGACTGGGTAGGTTGAGGTGGAGTAGATCCTCATTGAATTTCTTTCCTCCTTTAAAATTCTGTGATTCACTAAGGGTAAGATCCTGATGCTTCACCCTATGGTTAACTTGTGCTACTAAGTTTTCTGTCCAATAAAAGGAATAGCCTAAGAATTAGGGCTTTCCATTAATGGGATGCGATGTCGTGTGAAATAATGAGCTCCCTATCACAAGGAGAGTTTGGTCAGACACTGGGTCTGACTACAGATATGCTTCAGACACATTACAGGTTTGGTTCCAGGCCACTGCAATACCCCAAAAAAGCAAGTCACACAAATTTTTTTTGTTTCTCAGTACATATAAAAATTATATTTACACTGTACTCTAGTCTATTAAGTGTGCAATAGTATTATGTTTAAAAAATGTTCATATCTTCATTTAAACATATTTTGTTGCTAAAAAGGCTAACCATCAGCTGAACCTTCCGTGAGCCATAGTCTTTTTGCTGGTGGAAGGGGCTGCGTCAATGTTGATGACTGCTGACTGATCAGGGCAGTGGTTGCTGAAGGTTGGGGTAGCTGTGGCAATTTCTTAAAAGACAACGAAGTCTGTCACATCAATTGACTCTTCCTTTCACTTGAACACTTAAAGGCCATTATAGGGTTTTTAATTGACCTAATTTCAATATTGTGTCTCAGGGAATAGGGAGATCTGAGGAGAGAGAGAGAGAGAGATGGGGGAATGGCCAGTGGATGAAGCAGTAAGAGCACACATAACATTTATCAATTAAGTTCACCATCTAAAAAGGCATGGTCCATGGTACCCCAAAATACTTATACTAACATCAAAGATCATTGATCACAGATCACCATAATAGATATAATCATAAGGAAAAAGTTTGGAATACTACAATGACTAAAATGTGGCGCAGAGACACAATGTGAGCACGTGTTGTTGGAAAAATGGTGCCAACAGACTTGGCTGAAGCAGGATTGCCACAAACCCTCAGTTTGTAAAGAAAAAAAACCTCAGTATCTGAGAAACACAATAAAACATGGTATGCCTGTATCTGTCAAGGTCACTGTGGAGGGAATCAATCAGTAAGGTTTTGATAGATGACTTCTAAGAGTTCATTGGCAGTATAGTGTAGTAGAAAGAGACCTGGTCTGAGTCAGAAGACCTAGGTTTACAATCCAACTCTGTCACCAAGTAACTATGTGGTGATCGTGGGGCAAGTCACGTCACTTAGCCCCAATTCCCAGCTTATAAAATAAGGATAAGAACATTTACCCTCCCTTCCTCATAGGGGTGTTGTGAGAAAACAGCTATATAATGGAAGTCCTTATGAAGATCCTATGTCATTGTCTCTGTTTTGAAACCTTAAAATGAAATGCTACTTTATTGAGTATTTTTTTCAGAACACATTATCTTAATATCTCTGTTCTATAATCAGGCACTAAACAGAGTACTTGTTCACTGGCTCCTCCTATAATATGTACCATCCAGATGTCCCTTCTTCTGTTGAGAAGACTCTAGGGTCTAGCAGATGCTACGGTCCAACAGTTTATTATCTGTGAGCTGGTGTCTACCCTGTTCCCTATAAATTGCCTTCCAATATAATATAGATGTGGGCTGTTATTACTGAGTTGCTGTTACATCCTCTCCCGTGTATGGGATGCAGTAGCTTGGAATATGCTCTCCTGAAAGGCAAGGCAAGGACTATATCTTGTAGGTTCTGCATGGTCCCTGGCCCAGTGAGGGAGCTCAATAAACCATCTTGCATATGACAGTCCTATTGGCCACAAAGATAATGACATCATAAAGACTCTCTTGTAACTTTACAGTCATGAAATATGGATGACCTTTAGTCATGCCCCCTGCCCTAGTCTAAGCATAAAAACCTTTTCTCCCCTGGGGAAATTCCTTCCTTCATTTGCTGTAAAGTGTGTCATTTGACTCCTGCTGAAATGCATGTTTTTGGAGTGGAAAATTGGAAGCACATGATTTATTCCCAAAGAAAACCTTTAATTCAGCAGCCGAGAAATTACTTTGCTATTGGTCCAAAGGGCTTACCAGTTACCATCAGGATGCGGTTAGGTATGGATTCTAACCCTGGGATGTCACAAAATGGTATCATCTACTCCTTGGACCAAAGTAGGCTTTGCTAGAGGTGATTTCCATTCCTCTGCCCCCGACCCAGTTAGAAAGAAATCTCATCCTGTTCATCCATTCATGCAAGAAATATTTATTGAGCACATAGAATCTGCAAGGCATGGAGGTAGGCAATGGAAAGAAAAAAAAGTCGTAGTTCAGATCTCATAGGAAGATGATTTTACTAGTGCCCCCAGGCCTCCCACTCTGCTGCTTCCTCCCCACCCGAATTCTCATTCTCAGGAAACTGCCTAATGGTTCACCTCCGATGGACAGCCAGTCCTGATGAAATGTTTTGGCTGCCAAATTTATATTCCTAAAACACAGATCTAATCATCTCACTCTCTTCATCAAAATATTCAGTAGATCCCTACTGGCTCTAGGATAAAGTACCTCATCTGACATCTACCTACTCTTCTAGCCATTTCATGCACTCCTCTCATATCAGTTAAAATGATCAGCTAGCTGTTCTAGCTGTTCTCTGTGGATGACAATCTGTCCTCTGCCTCTGTAGAAAGGAGCAAATGGTTCCCAATGCTTGAGGGGCTTTGTCTTCCACTCTACCTCTTCAAATCCATCACTTCCTTCAAACCACAGGCTTCCAGGAGCCACTTACTAACTAAGGGCCCCTTGCCCTCTTGATATTACTTTGAATCACATTGTATATATTTATAATTTATGCATCTGATTATGTTATATCTCCTCTCTCTATCCACCCTCCTCCAGTAGAATGTAAAACTCCTCAAAGGAGCAGTTTACAGCAAAGTGGCTAGAATTCTGGGTCTGGAGTAAGGAAGACCTGAGTGCAAATTTACCCTCAGACACGTACTGGCTGTATAACCCTGGGCAAATCACTTAAGCACTGCATGCCTCAGTTTCCTCAAGCGTAAAGTGGGGATAATTATTGCATCTACCTTCCAGGGTTGTTGTGAGAATTACAATATAATAACAATAATAAACAATAATATTGGGGGGTTTTTAAGTGCTTAGCACAGTGCTTGGCCCATAGTAGGCCCCGAATAAATGCTTATATGTTCCCCTCCCCTTGAGCGTATGGGCTTTTTTGGTTTCACCTGTATTTCTCCAGCACCTAGCACAGTGCCTGGCACATGGTAGGCCCTTACTTAGTGTTTCTTAAATTGAATTGTAGAACAGATGCAGAAGCTGCCACTCTGGTTTCCAACACACCCTCATTGGACCAGAGACCATGGAGAACATAAACATAATACAATTCCTGCCTTTTAGGAAGGGGCATTATTCCAAGTCAGTGCCCTGAACAAATGTGATCAAGAAAACAGCTATAACTTTAATAATTCTGATTCACAGTAATATATCACTGTATAGTTACAAAAAGGCAGCAAGGTGATACAGTGCATAGAGTGAGGGACCTGGAGTCAGGAAGGCTCATCTTCCTGAATTCAAATCCGGTCTCAGACAGTTACTACCCTGAAGACTCTGGGCAAGCCACTTAATCTTGTTTGCCTCTGTTTTCTCATCTGTAAAATGATCTGGAAAAAGAAAGGGCAAACCACTCCAGTATCTTTGCCAAGAAAACCTTAAATAGAGTCACAAAGAGTTGGGCATGACTGAGATGGCTGAACCACAAGAGAATTACAAAGTGTGTGTCTATGTATATATGTGTGTACATGTATATATAAATAAACACATACATGTATGTATATAGATATAGATGTAAACACATACATGTGTATGTGTATATATGTATGTACTTTGTAAACTTTACTCTTTGTACACTCTATAGTATACAGATAATATATATATTTTGTGTACATATATATGCATTAGTACATTCACACACGTGTACATGTGTATGCATAATGGATATGTGTACACATATATTTTATACATGTATATAAGTCCTATCATTACCTATAGACATGTGTATATGTATATGCATTGTATGCATCACACGATGCAATCAATGTACATGTTTTATAATGTATGCATATATACATATTTTAACACACATATACAAGTATATCTACGTATATATTGTGTATATCTGAATTTCGTATGTATGTACACATAGTTCATGTTGTATATACATGCATTTGTATATACTTACCTACATTTTTGGATATGTGTCTATTATGTATATACACATTATGTATATGTATGCAATGCTTATGTCTCTACATATATTTATGTATAATGCATTATTATTATACAATACATGTTGGTACATGTATGCATTATATACATGTATATAATATATATTATATATTATGCATATATATGTGCATTTATCATATACATATGTGCATATATGTATGCATTACCTAATTACATCCTCACAACTATACATGAGTGCTATTATACCCATTTTACAGTTAAGGGAATCAAGACATAAAAATTAATCAATTTGTCTAGGAGATCAGGAACTCCAAGTCATGTGATTTGACTTTTCCTCTTTCTATTCCAATACTCATGGCAATTACGCCCTCTGGAAACTACAGTGAAATGCAGAAGTAGCCATTAATGTTGTAAATCACTAACATGATTAGAGCCCCACGTGCTCAGAAGCTCATAGCATTTTCCACATTTTGTCTTTTGGCTGAGCACAGATGATAGGATTGTATATTCAAAATTGGAAGTGAGGAGGCAGGGCGGTATGACAAAGATTGCTAGACTGACTTGAATTCCTTACTTGGCATCTTAATAACAGTGTGACCTAAGGGAGTCACTAATTATCTTTGGGTCCCAGTTTTAGAGTTGTACCAGGCAAACTCTGAAATCGCTTCTAGCTTTCCATATATGATCCTTGATTAACTCATTCTTAGTCCAGCTGTTTACTCAATCTTTGTGATGTTGGGGTATGTCCCTCTCATTTGTCCTCAGCTTCCTCATCTGTAAAATAGATAGTTTGACTAAATAACCATTGATGTCTTTTCGAGCTCTAAATCTATGATCATATTTTGAAATTATCAAATACAACCCAGTCATATAACAAATGAATAAACTATGACTTGATCAGCAATGGAATTATGATTAGAACCCAGATCGAATGAGTCAAAAATCTAGGATTCTTGCCTTTGAAAATACCTTCTATTGATGTTGCTTTAGAGCTTGGTCTTGTAAAACAGTCACTTCCAATTGTTTCCCACCATTTTTCTTTTTCACATCCTCTTGGCTCCAGTCAAACTGTACTGCTCTCAACACCTTGAATGGTCACTTAGATTTCCTATCTGTATCTCTCTTTGCTTACCTGGAATGTCCTATGTTGCCCTTTGTCTACCTGAAATGTCCCCTCCCCCAACTTTTGCCTTTTGAATTCTTTCTCTTCTTTTAAGTCCATACCACATGCCACCATTTAGTATTTATCCATTATTTATTATTATCTATTAAGCCTTCTTTAATCTCTGTTCTTTGACTGAATGCCAAGTGTAGGCCAGTGAGCTTGACTTCAGTTCCTGGGGAAATTCTCCAATGAACTGATTATTAAAGAGATGTCTGGTGAACAAGAGAGGGAAAAGTTAGCATAGGTATATCAAGAGTCAGGTCAGAGTAAATTTCTTTCTTTTCTTTTTTTTGACAGGACTATTAAACAAGTAGAGGAAAAGAATTCTGTGGATATAATTTGCCTAGGTTTTAGCAAAGCTTCTGGTAAATATCTCATACTATTCTTGTTGAGATGATAAAGAGATATGGACTAAGTGATAATACAATAAGTTGGATTCAGAATGGGTTGTACAGATAGACTCATAGAAAGATTGTTAATGGATCAATACCAGTGTGGCATGAGGTCTCCAGGGGAGTGCCCCAGAGATCTGTGGTTGATCCAGTAGAGTTTAACATTTTTATCATTGACTTGGATAAAGGCTCATAAAATTTATGGTTACCATAAAGCTGGAAAGGATTGCTAATACAGTGTATGATAGAATCATAATCCAAAATGATCTTGACAGCCTATGGAACTGGGTTGAATTCAATAAGTTGAAATCAAATAGAGATGAAGTCAGAGTCTTGAGTTTATGTACCAAAAAAATCTTCTTTTGAATAAAGTGTAGATAGACATCTGTTGGTTTGAAAACTCTCTGGGGGTTTTGATGGACTATAAGCTCAATGAAATCTTCTCTGTTAGTTAATTTTGTGTAGTTACTTCCAGTGTACAGGCCATTCTCCTTTGCAGAGAAAATAGAAACAAAATGAGTTGAATAGCTCTGCCTTCTTTCTATGGTCAGTTATAATTATCTCATCCACCCCCAAGCAACTTTCCTCTACCTTTGTTCATCCTCCTTCTTATTATATATTAAAAAATAATATTTTTGTTGTTTTTAGCTTTCCTTGCCAGCCCCCGGATCATTTTGAGTGTTAGCATTCCTAATACTATTTTTCCAGGACTGTGCCCCACTCCTATTTGACCTTACTTCTATTTTCTACTTATTTCTTTTCAAAACACATGAGTTTGTTGGTGAGTTCTTAACATAGCCACATCACTCTCCAGAAAAAATCCCCTTTTTCCTATTGGTTTCCTATGGTTTCCATTTGTGTCTTCATAATCTCACATTTGAATATCTCCCATTCCTCTTGGGTTCACTTGCTCTGAAGCATTTTATTCCATAGCCCATAGGATCCCTACCTGTCTTTCATTGGAACCTTTGAAATCTACTTTCCCAAAATCTAAGGTTCATGTAGGGCTATGTCCAGACTGCTTTTCTTCTATCACAAACTCAAGGATGAGTAGTTACTTCCCTTTTTTGAAGCAAGAGTTTATCACTATGATAAGTCAGGCTATTCTCCTTTGAGAGAGAGAGACAGACAGAGAGACAGAGAGACAGAGAGAGAGAGAGAGAGAGAGAGAGAGAGAGAGAGAGAGAGAGAGAGAACTCCAGTAGATATCTAGGTAACTGAAATTTCCCCTACCCCATACCCCATCACTACTATATTCTACATCTGTGTCAGACTTGGGCATTTTCCTTGTGTATTTCCACTTTCTGTCCAGGTGGTCTATAGTATACTCCAGTCACAAAAGCATTTGCTTGTCCCTTCTTCACCTTTCTAATAGAATAAAATTCCCATCATGCTTTTCTACTCTGCTTCCTAGATTGCCTCACATGGCCTAACTTCTTAATGGAATACTACCCCAACTCCAGATTTACAATCTTGACTTTGTTGTTGGCTTTGAATAAGATATGTTCATGCAGGGCCATGCTCTAGGTTTCATCCTCCCAAACCTCAGTAACACCTATGAAATCAAATTTTGTAGAACCTCTGTTTCCTCTTTCTTGTTGCTTAAACTTTGGACCCTTGTGTATAGACACTTGAGGTATGAATTTTACTACCTGCTCCTTTCTTGGATCTTGTCACTTATGAATCTCTAGATATTTCAACTGCTATTTTTTTCTTTCTTGTTCTTAGCTACTCTGGTATGTAACTTATGGGTATATACATAAGTCATCTTTTCCCTCACCTATCCTTGCAAATTTAAAACTCTTTTGCTAAGACTTGTGGAGCACCTGGTAAATATACTCTTAAAAGCCTTTGTTATGTGGACTTCATCTCTGGCCAGGAATCTGTCAATCCCATCTTGTAAGCTGAAGTCAAGAATTCCAAATCCCATTCAGACAGCATCTTATTAGGTAGCTGTTGACTTCCTAAGTTATTATTTCTCTTCTGTATCCCTTGCCCTCGTCTTAGTGGGCTATGGTAAGGAAAACATATCTGATGCCCCTATGCTCTTCAATTTATTGCTTAAGACATAATCATTCACAATATTTTTAAGTTTCTTCTGGACATGTCAGTTGTGCCCACATGAGAGTCACCAAAAGCAGCAGTTGTCACTCATTTTGACAAATTTTAGAAGGCTTGCTTTTGCATCCGGACAAGCAACTTCTTGGCGGTACAAGAAGTTCTTCCTCCTCAGCATTCTCCTCTTCAAGTTCTCTCCTCTTCAAGAAGATCCTCAAATCTGATTTTAAGTTCTAATAACTGTCCTTTTATTTCCTTTTCTCTTTCCCTTTTGTCGCTCACTCTTTCAATCTCCGTTGTTCTCACAAGGGTCAACCTCTTCTTCTCACTTTCAGATCCCCTTTTTCTCTCAGGTAAATCTCACTACAATTTGCTTTAGGAATTCTTCTTTCTAACATCCAGAAATGTGGAAAGCTACTCTTTAAATCCCTTTACCTTTTCCTCCAAGAACATGATCAGCCTACACCTGGAACACTGTCACTCATCTCTGGCAGAAATAAAAACTTCACACACTTGATACAAGTCATTACACGGTTTTTTCTACCCTCCAGAGTGGCTGAAATTTTCAGCCTTGTTTTTTAAGACTACTTGTGGGTGTTTACATGTCAACCCTAAGCAACTAATTAAAACTTTTTACAGACAACCCAACTCAGACTCTTTACTTTTTTAATCAGCCACCCTGGCACAGTTATATCCACTTTCCCATCAGCCCTGCATCTTTCTCCTGTCTGCTTTCCCTCTTTCTCCCCACCTACCATTCATTGATTTGCTTAGCTCTCTTATTTCCCCATTTACCTTTTCTTATATACCTTGTCTTGCCAACTACTTTCTCCTTTTCCCTTCCAGAGTCTACCTCTTCAGCATCTGTTCCCTAATCCTTTTTGATCCTACTTCATTCTTTTATAGACTCCTTAATTGTTCTTGATATTGTTTTCCTTGGAGCTAGTGGAGAGAGCACTAGCCTGAATTCAGACTCGTCTTCCTAAGTTCAAATCCAGCCTCAGATACCAACTAACTGCGTAACCCTGGGCAAGTGACCTAACCCTCTTTGCCTCCATTCCTCATGTGTCAAAACATGACAAAACACTCCAGTATCTTTGTTAAGAAAATCTCAAATAGAATCATGAAGACTCGAATACAACTGAACAAGTACAACAACTATTTTTCTGAAAACTTGCAACAATCCGGATGGGTACCTGGATAGAAATTGTTCTTCACATTTTCCCTAATTTTTCTAGTTTTCTTCCAATTTTGCAAAATTTCTTCTCACTAAATACAACTGCTGACTCATTCCATTGGTCCAAACCCCTCCAAGTCACCCACACAATTTTCTGCTTGGTTTGCTAAAGTCCATTCTCTTCTTTCACTCCTCCCACAAACTTCTCTCAGAAAAGCCTAAAGTGAAAATGATGCTCCGGTTCCTGAGTTCCTTTGACATGCCTGGAATACTCTCCCTCCTTGCCTCTGTTTCTTGGAATCTCTGGTTTCCTTCAAGACTTAAGCTGTACCACCTTCTGAAGGAGGTCTCTCCCAGTTCTACTAGATGCTGTTATCTTCCCCTCCAAGGTTATCTGGTTTCTTCTTTGAATTTGCCTTACATATCTATATGCATACATGTTACTTGCCCTATTAGAATGTAGTAAGGTTCTTGAGGACAAGAATGGTTTCAGTTTAGTCTTTGTAGCTCAGCACTTATCCCAATGCCTACTACATAAGAGGTATTTAGTAAGTGTGTGTTGATTGACTGACTGATTGACTTATTGATGGTTGTGTAATGATCAGTTGTCGATATATCCTACACAACGAATGATCGGTGGGGCTGCTACACTCTACTCAGGGACAAGCATTCTAATCTGTCCCTAAAATTCGCTAAATTTTTCCAAATGCATTATGTTTAACCACAGTCCTCATTCCTTAACTTTTTCTCTATCCTTAGCGCTGCCCCTACTCTAACTCACTTTTTTTTCCTGGCTATCTCTTCGCCTGTCTGCCTTTCCCCCATGCTCTCCATCTCTCATGCATATTGGCCCCCGCTCCTTCTCTAGGCTGAGCTCCACAGAATCCTAATTGCTACTCCAATCTGGAAGCTGCTGAACAGCTTCCCATGTCCTTTAGCTCCGAGAACATCTGAAATAGTCCCGAGAAAAGTCTCTTTATAGCCATGGTCAGCCTCTACCCCTCCCCAAAGAGGCGGCCCATTCTGTCAACCCCATCAGGAAGGTTATGGAAGTGACTGGGGCAGCTTCTGCAGCCAGATTCACTGCAGTGAAATGCATCTGAAGATTCCAGAGCTGAACAAACCGTATGTCTTCATGATTTGATTGTGCCCGGGTCCCGAAGGCATCCCCCAGCTCTATTGAACACCGATGGAGTTATTTAGGATCATAAATAATATTATCAGAGAGTCTCCGCTGGGTAAACAGAGGCAGTGTATAAATTGTCAGAGTGCGATATTGATTGTTCTTAGCTGACTAATGAATTATTCTGTTTAAGAGCCCTCAGAAATGGTGTGCAGCATTCCAAGGCAAGGGGGCCTTTGAAGGATTTCCTTGAAGAGCTGCTTCTGCGTGACTGTGCTTGGCCACAGCAGCCTGAGAGGAACAAACCCGTCCTGTTAGCACAAAAGGTGAGTCCAGGAAGCAGGGATGGGAGCAAGAGGCAGGTGGCTTCTATAGATGGGGAAAGATGGAGGTCCCACAATCTGGAAAATCCAACCACTGTGGCTCTCCTTCCAACCCCCAAATCTTTTTCTGTTGCTTTTGCTTGTATGGATTTTATGAGAAGGGGAAAATAATAAAATCATATCCAGTGCCTAACACAGCACCTGACATGTAGAATGTACTTAACAAATGTTTGTTGATGGATGAATGGATGGATGGATTCCGTAATAATTTATTAAGTTTCTCCTATGTGCAAAACACTGCAATAAGTATTGAAGGCAATGCAAAGTTGAAACATAGTTTCTAACCTCAAGGAACTTACAGTCAAATTGGGATACAGTAGCATCAGTGAATAAAAGCCACAGGGAGCTTTAAGGCACCCAGGGCTGCCATAGATCTGAGGTCTTCATAACTTGATTGTGCTCCTGTTCTAGACACTTGTAGAATTAAATCAAACTGAACTGTGGGGGCACACGGCAGGGCTACAGTAACCTGTTGAGCACACTCAACTTGGAAAAAATATATAGATTGAGTCTCTTGTCACCGTATCAGGTTGATTCAATCCCAGGCTGACTCTTCTGGAAGTTTAACAACAACTGTCATGATCAATGCTGGTATTTATGTGGTTGGTGTTGTAAGGTTTGCAAAACACTTATGAAAATAGCAGGAAATGACCCCTGGTGGGAGCCGAGGGCTTAGAGTAGTAGATGCAGTATGCTCTGCCTGTTGGCGCCCTTAGTGGAGAACTGATGCACTTCCTTTTGGAAATGCAAGAGGATTTATAACGAAGCAGCCTTGGCCTTCATTTAGAGTCTACCCAGATATTGGATGACTATTTCCTCTTGACTTATTGGATGGTCACCAAAAAAAGCTTTTTAATTGGCTGCTGTTCCAGAACTGAATGTGCATACAAAAGACTGAGAGGGAAGGAAAGCTTTCTTCTTTCTGGAAGCTTTTGAGTGGGAAGGAAGGAATATCTTTAAGCCTCTGGGTAGGGGAACTCCTCCTTCATCTGATTGTCATGAAGAGAGGAAGGGAAAAGAGTAAGCTTTTATCTAATACCTACTGTGCGCCAGGCACTCTACTAGGTTTTTTACAAATATTGCCTCATTTAATCCTTATAAGAGCCCTGTGAAATAGATGCTGTTGTAATCCCCATTTTACAGTTGAGACAGACATAGGTTAAGTGACTTGCGCAGGATCACATAGCTAGTAAGTGCCTGAGGCTGGATTTGAACTCATATCTTCCTGATTCCATGAGATCTTAAACACATGGAACTTCTGTTTCTTCTATCTCTATTGAGTTTATTTTTTTCCAGATTGTAGATGAATGAGTATTGGGATGGAAAGACCTTATAAACTTCAGTATGTTGGAAGAGATACTGGATATACAATGACAGGCAGTCTTCTATATCTGTAACATCACAGTCAGTTTAGAGGTCAGCCTAGAATAATGACCTGCTTGATCCCATCTCACAGTCATTTGATCCAGCAAAGTGTTCTGTAAGCAAGGGAACAGCTTGCCCGTTGCCAGTGCTGCCCCCAGAACTGTTCCTATCACTTTAAGTTTGAACCCATTCTCTCCACTGGCTAAGGTGAGAACTTTGGTTCTCACTGTATCTATTCATTAAATATCACCTTATTAAAGCTAAGTGATGTTAATTGGTTATTAATATATTGAAAAGATGTCAATTGTACAATATATTATTTGGGTACTAATCACTGGATAGATGATATTAAAGAGGGGTAGTTAGGTGATTGATTTGGGGAAAACACACTAGATGGAGGCTAATGAACTATATAGCATTAGAAGGACAATTCCAACCCTTTACAGTTACCTCTTAAAACCCTGAGGGAAGAAAGAGGAGTAGCCTTGTTTGCAATAACCAATTTGCTAATCCAGGCATGAGCTGAGAGAGTAGCTGTAAAGCCTATACATACATACAAAAATACACACATCTATTTATGCACATATATCCATACATACCATATATGAATGTATATACATAGTATATACTAGCTATAGTATATACTATATATATTATATTCTCTCATTTGATCCTTGCTACAATCATGTGAGATGGATGCTGTTACTATCATTATTTTATAGCTGAGAAAATTGAGATTTAGAAAAGTCTGAGGCAAAGTCTAAACCCTGATCTTCTGATTAGAGTGAATCCTGTGGAGCAAACAGTGCAGGGAACCTACACCGGAGAATTCAGTACTTTTTCCAGAATTTGTCTCCATTCCTGTGAAGAAAGCTGGGAACAATGGACCAAGTCCCTCTGGATGCAACATCTAACAAGGTTAGAGGTAGTCCTTGATTTTATTGGGAAACCCCAGGGATTAGTGCCAGATTGGCAACCTGGGACATGGAAGTCCCTTGCCAACCAAATGGGCAGAGCTCAGGAAAACTGTTGTAGTAACTGCCCCAATGTCAGTTCACAAAGCCACCTTAGCCCCTTGTCAGTTCATTCCTATATCTCCAGCCAGCACCTGCCAGACAAGGGACTCCTAGCAACTAGAAGGTAAATAGATAATGCTTGGTCTCTTCCCTCTGACATCTCAAAGAGCATCTTGGAAGAGCCACTTACCAGTATCAGTGAGACTACACAATTGAATCCTGGGCAGTAGAGGGCAACATTAGGTCATACAGATGTAAAGTAACTGGAGCCACCCAGAAGGAAAGAGGAAGCAGTCTGAAGAGAGGGTGCACGTGATGGTTACAATGAGGACATGACACATCTCCAGTCTCCAGACCTTATGACATGTGCAGCATAATACTGACACCAGTCACCCAGACTAGTATCCAGAAAGCTACAGTAGGCAAAGGCAGATATTTAGGAAGTGACTAGTGAAACTGGAAACAATTATTGGCATTTCAGAAAAACAAAGCAGCAACTGGCTAAGAAATTAATTGCCTGGCCCTAAATCTTTGGCTTTTGTTTTTGATTTCAGTCTCCAAGTTAATTCAGAACAAAAGACAGCTACTTAAATCTGGATATTTTATCTTAATGTGGGCAATTCCCATAATATCCCACATTAAGATGTCTGATTTGAGCTGTCTCCAAACAGGCAGTGGTAATGTCATTGCAGATCTGTTTCATCACTGCACACACATGGGCTTTGATTCTGTTTGTGGCACATGAGAGCCTGTCATTAAATTGATCTCAGAGCTGAAGCAGAGAAAATGAACGAAGCAGACCCTGACCCTTCCATAAGGTAAAGGCCAGTGGTGGGGGAGCAACAGTGGAGTGGAGTTTCCTACTCACACAAACAACACATGTAGCCATTATGTGTCACCAGCCACGGGAGGAGCTGGAGAGGGAGGGACAAATGGGCCATTGCATTTCAAAAGCCCCAAAGAGGCTGACCAAGGGGCTTTGTGTGGAAACCAGTCAACTGTTATTAGGAAGGTAAATTGCAAGGATGGCAGTTTTCAGCTCTCCTCAGCCCTCTCCCCCTTGTTATCACAGCCAAATTAGCGATGTGCGGTGTTGCTGTTTGTTTGGGATGGATTCTGCTGCCGTGGCACTGCTGTCCACCAAGAGATGCTGGGAAGCTGCCAAGTGATTAAGCTATTGTGGCTAGCCTGCTCCTAGAACTGATTTCTTCTGGAATATTAAAAGTTTTACAGCCTAAAGTGTTGCACTTTGACTCCTGGTAATTAATACTGATTTTGTCATAATATCTTATTTTTTATGAGCATTATCCTGTTTCTCATGGGCTGCAAAAAAAAAAATCACTACAGCTTATGAAATAAACTATAATATCTTGCTTTACACAATCTTATTTGTGTCATTATCTGGCCCCTGGAGCAGCTAATTTAGCCCATATGATACAGAACAATATTTATTTTTCCACAGATTACCGGAGCAATGGCATTTCCGCAGTGTTGCACATGTGAGCTGATGTACTCCCCACCCACAGAAGTCCAACAATCCTGCTTCAGCTGCGAAGGGCAAAATGGTCAGATCTAATGATTTGGAGCTAGAGGTCAAGAGAGAAGGAGGGGTATCCTCACATGCTCACCAGCCATTTGTTTTTCCACATGTGATAATGTGAGACTATCCAGCCAAGGAGAGTTGGATGGAGCCAAAGAGGAGACAGGCATTGGCAGAGATGGGCAGATGAATTGGGAGTGGTTGAAACCATTCAATTCAAATCCAACAGCTATTGTATGCAGAGCACTGGGAGAGATACCTAAGAAAATAGGTCATGATCTCTGCCTCCAAGAAACTTACATGTGTTTGAAGAGCCAAGGAAGAAATTTTCACCATCTGCAAAATTCTCCTGGGAAGTGAAAATGTTTAGAAATATAAGGATTTGTGATTTATTAGTAACCTTTTGGAGGGTCCAACCCACTTAAGGATCAACAAAAAGGATTCATCAAAAGAAGCATCAACATCACTGGTCCTTGGCTCATACTCCATAGCTAACTTTCCTCTACTCAGCAAACTCTCATTCTCAAGAAGCATGTAACCACCTGCATCAGCAAAACCTAAAAATATAGGTATACAGGTGGAACCAAAATGTTGGAGTGGAAGGAGGCAGTATAGTGGGCCCCAGCCATACACAACTCTTCTAAATTGATATAGAAAATGCACTAGAACTAATTTTGATTGGGTAAGGTAAGAAAAAGTCACAGTGAGTCATTTTTTCCAGCTCAGGAGTATTGGTATAAGTTCTAGCCAAGAGAGACCATAAGGGCAGAGCATCCCAGGAAAGAAGAGGTTGTACATGAAGGGGAGAGGAAATTCTGGACCTGTATGGGGCACTTTAATGGGAACAGGTGCCAACTGGTAGTTTTGTCACCCACTATTCATTTTCTAGTCACAGAATCAATGTAAACTAAGAAGGTCACCTGTGCCTAGGGGTTGCATTCCAGAAAAAAGAGTAGTGGCAGGCAGTATAGTGAGAGAGTGGTAAGGAAATCAATACGCCAGCAGCAGAAATCAGATCTCAGGAGCAGAACAGAGTCTCAGTTCCAGCTTCTAGCTCAGTTTGACACCTGCAGAGGGATAACCAGGGAAGCCACCCCAGAACGAAAGGGGACTTGCAGAACTGTTACTCTAAACCAGCAGAGCTGCCAGTAGGTTTGTAGGGGTTGATCAGACTTGGCCCTGGATCTGAACACTCCTAAAGCACTGAGAGTTTGCAGGTCCTCAATCTGAGCTATCTCTGAGATCCTGAAATAACATAACACTAAATACCCCAAGAAGGCAACATCAAGATCAACCCAAACATACTATCCAGAAGTCTGCAGAACCCAGTCCTAATATCAAATCCAAAGTCAGGAAGTAGGCTACAAGGATGAGCAAACAAACAAAAGAAAGAATCTAACCATATAAACCTATTATGATGACAATGATGCTAAAGACACAAATCCAGAAGAAGAGAATGACTCCAAAACTTACAAGCAAAACTTCAAAGCAAAACAAAAGCTTAGGAGGGGGGCTGAAAGAAGGAAGGGAAGACTGCAGGAGGTGGTGGTCAAAAGTGAAAACTCTATTGAGGAGGGGAAGGGAGATGGGAGAACTAAAAGCACAAATGGTGGGAAAGAAGATGGTGGTAAAGATACAGATTGTAATCATAACTGTGAATGTGAATGAAATGAACTCTCCCATAAAACAGAGACAGATAGCAGAATGAATTAAAAGCCATAATCCAACAAAAAAAAAAAACAAAAGCTTAGAAACAAATTCAACTATAATTCCTAGATATGATAAACCAAGAATTAAAAAAAAATTGTTTTTATGAATGAAATGAGAATGCTAGAGAAAGTAACTGGAAGAGAAATGAGAGATATCACAAAAAGGACTGGAAAGACATTTAACAGCTTGGTTCAAGAAGTATAAAACCTTGACCAAGCAACAAATTCCATGAAAATTAGAATGGACTATATAGAAGACAGTGACTCTCTGCGATAAATATTAAAACAAAGTCAAAAGACTGAAAAAAAGATGAAGAAAAAGCAAAATCTTTCATAGCAAAAGCAACTGAACTGGAAAGCAGATCAAGGAGAACAATTTAAAAACCATTGGTCTACCTGAATGCCAAGACTAAAAACAGAACCTAGACATCAGATTTTAAGAACTTTTAAAAGAAAACTGCCTATATCTCTTAGAACTCAATGGCAAAGTGGAAATAGAAAGAATTCATCAGTCACCTCCTGAAAGAAACATTAAAATGAAAACTCCCAAGAATATTATAGGTAAAATTCAAAGCTTATAAGTAAAAGGGGGGAAAATACTGCAAGAAGCTAGACAGAAAGTATTCAAGTATCAAGGAGCCAGAGTTAGGATCACACCATGATATAGCAGTCACCATTATAAAGGAGAGGGGAGCTTAGAATATGATATTCCCAAAGATAAAGTATATAGGCTTATAGCCAAGAGTAACTTACTTAGCAAAACTGAGTATAATCCTATGAGGAAGGGTGAAGAAAGAAATTTTAATAAAATAAGTACTTCCAAATTTTCCTGATATAAAGACCAGAGTTGTGTAGAAGATTTCAAGTTCAAACATAGGAGTTAATAGAAATATCAAAAAGTAAATATGAATGAACAATCACTAAAAACATATAAGGATAAATTGCTTTCATTCAAATATGGGGAAGTGATACATGTATCCCCTCTGAACGTGATCATCATCAGGCATCATAGAGGGCATCTGATTAACTAGAAGACTGGGTAGTGTTTCTATTATATCCTAGCAATTTTAAGTGAAGAATGGAAAGTGGGAGAAATACACTAAGAGGAGGAAGGGAAAGTAAGATTAGGGAAAATTATCTCATATTCAAGGGGTACAAATGGATTATCTATACAAACAGGGAGGAGGAATTAGAAGAAGTGGTTAAGACTTGTACTTCACTCTCCTATACACAAACACACACACACACAAATACGTATTTCATTCAATAGGAAGGGAAAGGTTGAGGGATAAGAGAGAAGGTAGATTAATGGAAAGATTAGTCCTAAGTTTAACAAAAATTTAACAAAGACTGTACAAAACTATTTATAGCTCCTTTTGAGTTGGCAAAGAATGGGAATCTGAGGGGAGTTCTCATCAATTAGGCAAGGAATGAAAGAATTATTTTATATAAATACGATGAAACACTATTGTGCTGCAAGAAATGATAAAGAGGATAGTTTCAGAGAAATTTGAGAAGACTTCTATGAACTGATGTAAATCGAAGTGAGAAGAACTAAGAGAATAATTTATATAATGACAGTGTGTGTGTGTGTGTGTGTGTGTATGTGTGTGTGTGTGTGCGTTCGTCCTTCGTTGCCCAAAAAGACCACACCATCAGAGAATTGATGACATGACTTGCACTGACTTTGTTTTGAGGGAAGGAGGGCTGTGCAGGTCACTAGCCTCACTTCTCCTCCAGAGCCATCTGGATCCAGTGACCAGATATTTATCGGAATGACTGGAGATGTCCCAGGATGAGGCAATTGGGGTTAAGTGACTTGTGCAAGGTCACACAGCTAGTGTCTGAGGTGAGATTTGAACTCAGGTCCTCCTGACTCCTGCACTGGTGCTCTATCCACTGCACCACCTAGCTGTCCCTATAATGACACTATGGTAAAGGCAAACAACCTTGAAAAAAATAGGCATTGTGATCAGCATAAAGATCAACAATTCCAGATGACTAGTGATAAAACATATTATCCACCTCCTGATAACAGAAGTAAAGGATTCTAATTGCTGAATGTGTGTGTGTGTGTGTGTGTGTGTGTGTTGGTTGTTGAACTTTGTTCTTGAAGAGGACCAAAATGATAAAGTCAAGTTTCAGTTTGTTCGACTGTAGCTGATCAGTCCAATATGAGGTTGAAGAGCTCCACCACAGGTCAGACACAAAGAGTCCATGGGAACACTTGTGGTGGATACTCTAAATTTGTGTACCCTGTGTTTCCTTTGAGTTGTTTCAATTCTGTTTTGCTCATAGAGCACAGCACCTTCTCTGATGTGGGTACGCCATGCTGAGCAGTCCTGTACCAGTGTCTCCCATGTCACACAATCAATTCCTAAGTTCTTGAGAGAGATCTTGTGTCCTTATATTGCTTCTTCTGACCACTATGTGATCGCTTGCCCTTTGTGAGTTCTCCATAAAATAGTCTTTTTGGCAAGAGTACACTTTGCATTCAAACAATGTGGCCAGCTCATCAGAGTTGCACTCTCTGAAGCATAGCTTGAATGCTTGGCAGTTTAGTTCGAGTAAGGACCTCAGTCTGGTACCTTATCCTGCCAGGTGACCTTCAGAATCTTCCTAAGATAATTCAAATGGAAGTGATTCAGTTTCCTGGCATGGCACTGGTAGACTAGCCAGGTTTCACAGGCATACTCTAATGAGGTCAGCACAACAGCTCTGTAGAGCTTCAGTTCAGTAGTCAGTCTAATCTCTCTCCCATCCTTTCCTTTGGAGCCTCCCAAGGTTTTGTTAGTTGAGCTAGCTCTGGCAATGCATGCATCACCTCATTATCAATGTGTATATCCCTGCAAAGTACACTACCAAGTTAAGTGGACTTATCCACAGTATTCAAAATTTCTCCATTTGCTGTAACCAATGGTTGCACATATGTATGGTGTGGTGGTGGTGGATGGAACACCTGTTTTCTTGATGTTAATCGTTAGACCAAAATTAACACAAGCAGTTGAGAATTGATCCATACTTTGTTGCATCTCAACTTCAGAGGTTGCATTGAATGCATCATCATCTGCAAACAGAAAACCATTCACTAACAGTCCCTCCAGTTTGGTCTTGACTTGTAGCCTTTTCAAATTGAAGAATTTACCGTCAGTGAGGTAACTGACCTTGATGTTGTGTTCATCCTTGTTGAAAACATTTGACAACATGGCTGAAAACATCATGCTAAAAAGCGTGAGAACAAGCACATGGCTTTGTTTTATTCCACTGGTGACTGGGAAGGCATGACAGCGTTGTCCATTATCTAGAACCCAGGCAAGCATGCTATCATGCAATTGATGTACAATGTTGATGAAATTCTCTGGGCAACCAAATTTTGACATAATTTTCCATAAGCCCTCATGACTAACAGTGTCAAAGTCCTTGGTCAGATCTACAAACATTGTGTGCAGACCTCTGTTCTGCTCCTGGCATTTCTTCTGAAGTTGTCGGGCAGCCAACATCATATCGACTGTTCCTCAAGCCATTTCTGAAGCCACACTGGCTCTCAGGTAGATGGCCATCTTCCAAGTGATGGATTAGTCTATTAAAGAACACTCTTGTAAGAATCATGCCAGCAATGATTAAGAAAGAGACCCTTCTTGTGACTGTTGCAGTACGATCTATTTGCTTTACCTTTATAGATCTGAACAATGGAAGCATCTTGGAACTCCTGGGGGATAACCACCTCTTGCCATATAACCTTGAAAATTTCAGTCAGCTTTTGTATGAACAATGGGCCCCCTACTTTGTCAATCTCAGCTGAAATAGAATCAGCACCAGATGCTTTGCCATATGAAAGGAGCTTAATGACATTCAAAACCTCTTCTTCAGTTGGAGCTTCAGCTAAGGAGGGATTGACTTCAACCTGAGGTAAATGGTCAATGGTCTCAGCATTGATTGGTGATGGTCTGTTGAGAACACTATGGAAGTTTTCAACCCATCTCTCTAGAATCATTAATCAATATGGCTCCATCAAAACTGAGTAGTAGAGATACACCAAAGGTGGTGGGATCATAAATAGCCTTCAGGCATCACAAAAGCACTTCGGAGTGTTGCTATCAACATAAAAATGAATTTCATCTGCCTTCTTGCTGAGACAAGCATCTCACATCTCTCTAAGCTTTCCTTGTACTTTACATTTGATGGAATTAAATGCTGCTTTCTTAGAGACAGATGAACTATCCTAGTAGTAAAGCCTGTGGAGTTCTTGTTTTTCATTTCACAGCTTCTGAATTTCCCCAACATTTTCATCAAATCAGTCTTGATGTTTGTGAGTAAATGTACACCAAATCTCCCAAAGCTACCTACTGTTGTCCCTCTGAGTTAGCAAGAAACTGTTCCTGCTCGGAGAAGCTCTGTAATTTGTTCACGTTTATTCTTCTGGCAGTCATCTTGCTCTGTGACTGCTGCTTTTGTTGATTGAAAATATTTAGCTTGGTGAGGATAAGTCTGTGATCAGTCCAGCATTCTGCACCATACATCTCACTTCATCACTCTCACATTTTGTCTGTCTTTTCTCCTCACAATGACATAATCTATTAAAAGTCAATGTTTGCTGCAAGGGCACATCTATGAAGGTTTTTTATTGCATTTAAATAAATGGAAGACAGTGTTGGTGATGAGGTCATGAGATGCACAAGTCTTCAGTTACAAGTGACCATTGTTCTTTCTATTTCTGACTTCGTTCCTCCCAAGTGTTCCCTTCCATGTCTGATAATCTGTATCTGCTCTATTATTAAAGTCACCCAGAATTATAAACTTCTCTTTTGGTACATTGATGATGAGGATCTCCAGGTCTTTTCAAAATTTTTCTTTGACCTCATCAGTGTTTGTCATGGTGGAAACATAGGCACTGGTGATGGTGGCATGACATTTTCCTGCAAACGGCAATCATATTGTCATGAGCCTGTCATTCCCTCCTTTTGGATGGCATACAAGCTCATTGACTAGATTAGTTTTGATTGCAAAACCTATGCCAGCTTCATGTCATTCCCCTTCACTGAAGTCACTCCTCAAAATGTGCATCCAGCTCCAACTTCAATAAACTGGCCTTCATTTGCCAGTCTTATTTCATTCAGGGTGGCTATTTGGGTGAAATACCTGCTGAATTCTCTTGCAACAAAAGCTGTTTGTCTTCCAGTTCTACTGGATTTTGTGTTGTCTATAAGAGTGCTCACATTCCATGTGCTGATGGTGAATGATAATCTTTGCAGACATTTTTTGTACATCTTTTTGTGTTTTGACATCAGAGTTGGGTAAGCAGATAATTTTTAGGGCACGTTTTCTGATCCCTTCCTCACACCAGGAGGCAATCCTCCTTAAAAGGCTGTTCAGACACCCAGGGGGCTGCTGAATCCCCCTGCTGCTTCCAGTATTAATGATTCTATGACCTGGGTCACCTGTGTGCAGGATTCTGATTACAGCTCCCAGTGTATTCACTCCTGCTGCTTCATCACTTGCCTATCCCCTCAGGAGTTTGAGATAAGTATAATGGTATAGGTGATGTATTTTGATTCATGCATAAATTGGATTTAAGTGAGGCAAAATTGCACGAAGTTCTAGGCCTCATTCTCTCTTCCTTCATCATAGTTCAATGGTTTGACTGGTGGTGGCTCAGGATGCGGTGGATGATCTTGGCATCTTCAATGTCTAACCAAGCTCTAAGTACTCCATAGCACCTGCTTCAGCTGCTTTTATGGCCATTGAAACAAACTGTTCTCATCTTTCCATTTCACCAGCATCTTCACATGCTTGGGCTAGACACTCCCCTAAGTCATCAATGAATTTGAAACCCCTTGGTTACCTTCAAACTGGTTTGGCACATCTGCCAAAATGGTTTACCACTGTGTGGCCATTTCACATGCCATAGTTTCTTGGAGCCACAGGTGAGAGTTAGGTTGATCATGTGGACCCTGAAGGTAGAAAGCAGCCCTGAAAAGGACTCGGCAGCCATCACACCAGAGATTCCAGTCCCACCTGAATACACCCTATACCTCAATACACATACACAAATATGTGCATATATATATATATATATATATATATATACACACACGCACACACACATATGTATATTATATGTATACATATATATGTATGTGTATATATACATATATATTTGAATTTGGTCAATGCAGATATTTGTTTTGCTTGACTATACATGTTTATGATGAGGTTTTTGTTTTTATTTCATTCTCAATGGGAGGGAATTTTAAATGAGAGAAAAAAGGCAGGCTTTTTCTAATTAAAAAAATGAAATACATTTTTTTAAAAAATAGGCATACATCATGTCACATCACTAAATGATTCTTCAAAAACATGAAATTAGGTGAAACAATCTTTCAATGTATAGTAAGTTGTGAGAACAATGCAGATGGTCAAGCAAATAAGCAATAAGGTGGAAACAAACTAAAACTCAAGTATGAATAACATTCAGACTCAAGAGCTTGCTCGTATCATTTCCAAACAATGAATTTACATCTCAAATGATTGACCAAATATGTGAGGCTTCACAAATGTATGGAGAGCTTTATGCTATAATAATGACATTCTGAACTGATGTAAGTGCTTGGAGTAATACTTTTCCTAATGGTATATATACACATATATATACATACACATATATATCCTATTGGTGTATTTATGGACAAGAACTGGAATCCAGCTGGGTTACTCCACTTTACCCCCACCCCCAGCAAGCTACCTCAAACCTCCCCCTTTCACTTTTTCTCCACTTGAATGGACAATGAGCACCTCTCCTAACTCTGTCAGTGGAAACCAGAATCATCTCTCCACTTTGACTCTAAGACCCATCCCTCACTTCCCAGTGGTGGTAGATTGCTCCTGGAGAGCAGACACTCAAATGCATCCTAAGTATGCTTAGGCTTTGCCATCATTATTGTAGCTACACTTTTATGATGTTCAAGTCTTTTCATCTGCCCTGAATCAGTTTTCCTACATATGCTGTCTTCCCCTATTAGATAGTAAGCTTCTTGAAAGTATGTACAGTCTTCTTTTTCTATTTCCTGAACACTTACAAGAGTGAAAGGGATGGCTGTGGGAGATATCGTGGAAGTAGTTTCGATGAGTCTTGGCAACTAATTCTATCTGGAATTTGAATAAGAGGGAAGTCAAGGAAAATCCTAGTGTTGTGACCCTGTATGACTGGAATAATAGTGGTGCTATCAATAGAAATGGGGACAGATGATTTTGGGGGGAAATGTGAATTCTGATTTGGAACTTGTTAAGTTTGAGGTTCCTTTGAGATATCCAGCTAAAGATGTCTAGCAGGCAATCAAAAATGTAGGAGTAGGGTGTATCAGAGATTGAGGCTAGACACGTGGATTTGGGAGTCATTTACCTAGAAATACTAACTGAAATCATGGGGGCTAATAACTCAATTAGAGAAATGACCAAAAAGAGAAAAAGGAGGACCCAGAATAGACTCTTGAGTGATGCCTATATCTAGGCGGCAAGAAGAGGATGAACTAGCAAAAAAGACCAAAAAGGAGTGGTCAGAAACATAAAGAAAGAAAAAGCCATTACGGAAGCCAACAGAGGACAAAGTATATTGTTTGCATGTTGATTCCTCTGTTAGACTGAGTTCCTTTAGAGTACGGGCTGGTTTTGCCTGTGTGTGTGTGTGTGTGTGTGTGTGTGTGTGTGTGTGTGTATGAGACTTAGTACAGTGCCTGGAACATAGTAGGTACCTAAATGCTGATTGACTGACTTAACTGTGTGGCAGTGCCGTCTTGGTAATAGTTCACAAGAAATGGTACAAAAAGACTTTGTCTTCCTAGAAATCCATGTCAGAAAAACTATTCTTACCACAACTGTTTGGCTGAGAACATGGTGTTTATTTTGCCCCAACTAGTTCACTTTGTACTGCCTTGCCCTGGTACTGTCTTCTCTTGATCCCTTAATACATTCACAGACTTGACAAGCGTAAAAGAGAGAATAAGTCTCCTCCAGCTGTCAGTTGATTGTCCTACTGGGACCCAGCTTCATTTGTGCTATGTGAGTGATCAGAAGAAATATTATTTAATGCCGATGCTGAGGAGACTCCCTGGACCATTTAGATGGAATATCTTTGCATCACTCACTTTTGGTGAGAGATATCTCCTTGACCAGAGAGACTTTTCTTTACTAGGCTGCCTACAGCCCATTATTTCTGTGCAAATTCTCACTAAACTGGTGATCCATTCCAGACCACCTGTCTTCACTATAACTTTCATCCAACCCTAGAATGTTACAAAGCAAGGGCAAAGGTGAATCCAAAGGGAGATCAGGTTCAGCAGGGCAACTATCAGCTGTGCTGAGTAAATTCCAAGCAAGGTGGGCATTGTCCCAGATGTGTTGAGCAGCTCCACTGAAGCCATGAACGGTTCAAAGTTGGATTCTGTGAGCTAATTGCTGCATATTGGCTGCAATTAGCACAGAAGGGGCTCTGAGTGAAATGCCTCTGGAAGTCACCCAGTAGACTTCATTAAGAAAGTGAATTAAAATCACCTCATTTTGGAAAAATCATGGGATTACAAGATTGTAGGATTTAGAATTGGAAAGAACATTAAAGATCATTGAGCTCAGGCTCAGGGACTTGCCCAGGTTTATATAGCTAGTAAGTAAGAGGAAGCAAATCCAAGTAAGACTGCTCAAGCAGTCTTGTCTCCATGTAGAACTTCATCTAACACCCTAGGTCTTCTAAAGCCTTTGTGCAATTTTTAACTCTTCAGCATCCATAACTTAGGTTTTAAGCATGAGAAAGTATGTGGGACCTTCCTGAGGACCCATACCATTTTTCTCATCATGGCTGATGGGGACTTTAAATACATTGGCCATCCTATAGTCCCCGCTTTTCATTTCCCACAAGAAGGGGGAAAATTTCACAACTTTTACATGTGGAGTGCAACTGAACTCAGTCTTAATGAATATGCTTTTAAATGTCACTTATAGGTTGTGTCTATCATACCTATTCCTTGATTTCTAGGCCCCAGGAGAGTGACTCCTTTAGCAAGTAATATAAATAATAATAGTTGACATTTATATATCATTGAAAACTTGAAAAGCACTTTGTGTACATTATTTCATTTGATTTTCATAAAACTCTATGAGTTAAGTACTAGTATTATCCCTACTTCAAGTCTGGAAAAGTTATGCAATTTGTTCAGAGCCACAGTAAATTGTCTAGGAGAGATAGAAGTATTATGGGATCACACAGTGAGGGAGATCAAAGTTTGAAAGGAATTTGAACTTGGGACTTTCTGATTGGAAGCCTGATACTCAATCTACTATATGATCTGATTTATTCCCTGTAAAAGAGATTGTGGATGACATAGCCTCACTCCTCTGAAGAGAAGGCTTGGCTAGGGAGTCCTTTTCTCCGGCAGCATGTGTTGCTCCTGACCATACCTTACAAATGCCCCACTGCCTGTCTCTTATCTCATGCCTTTGGCCTCATCCACACACCACATCCTGAATCACTCTGCTTTTCTGACTGGTCATGTTTCAGGCCATTCTCATGCAGAAAGTATCCACTACAATCAAACTGCTCTTCCCACAGGCAGCCCCCATGTGTTCATTCACAATTTTCCCTAAGCTAGAAATGCCCCAGCCCACCCCACCCTGTATGTTCCTATTGAAATCCTTTTTATCCTTCAAAGTCAATTTCAAATGCCCACTCTGTGAAGCTTGCCAGCTCCCCCAAGGACGTACTGATCTCTCCCTCCTCTGAAATGCAGTAGGATTTTGTTTACACCTCTCTTTTTGTACTTACCTTAGTCTACTGTCTTCTGTAGGTATTTGTGAGCCTCTCTAATCTCCCCTGCTAACCTTTCAGGTTAGCCACATGTTGCTCTCTAGGTCCTCAAGTGCAGCCCTTTGATTGAATCCAAACTTCACAGAACAAATCCCCTTACTAAAAGAATTTGTTCCGTAAAACTTGGACTCTGTCAAAAGGCCACACCCAAGGATCTAGAAGGCTGCATGTGGCCTTGAGGTTGCAGATCCCCCTCCTCTACTTAGTCCCTTTATGGCATGAACCATCTTATTCATCCCCTTCTGATCCCCTACAGCGTTAGCACAGTAGCATGATTATTTTAAGTATTTAATATTTGTTAAACCTAACTAGATCTGTGTGAAACAGGATACCATAGTTGGGAATGAATGAATGAATGAATGAATGAATGAAAAAGCATTTATTAAGCACTTGTTATTTGGAGAGATATGTGTTTAAAGCTGCCTTTGCTGGCTGTTTAACCCTGAACAAGTCCCTTTACCTATCTCTGACCCCGGCATCTCTCCAAGACTGTAAACCACATAGAAAGTGCTGGAATACATGGTAAGTGCCAATTTGAATAGTCAAGAGAAAGCTGTTTCCTAGTTCCAAGAAAGAAGAGGTCATTGTGAGTTGTAGTAGTGAGGGGAAGGTTCATGGGAGAAGGTAGGTACCCTCTGTTCTCTAGGGTCACAGACACAGGATGCAAGCTGTGGGGCTTTAGATGTCTACGGAGCACCCATCCATGGGGAAGGATGCCCCTTTGGTCCATATTCTCCTCTATTGCCCTCAAATCCCTCCTTTTGCTTCCAGACAGACCCAGTACCCACTCACATCGCAGGGGAAATGTCAAGTCATCACAGACAGCTCCCATTTAGGAACAAATGACTGCTTCCCCTGACAGCTGAGGGGAGGCCACCCCATTAGTGGGAACCTAGATAGTGCAGGGCATCTCTTCTCTAGAGGAGCCAGGGGAAGTAAGGAGGAAGGGGCAGCTTCCCTCACCCCCAAAAGGCAACCTGGGCCTTTTAATTAGTGTCCCTCGCTTGCTACATCCAGCACTGTTTTCCCCCCAGGGACCCTGCTGGGCCTCACATGCACTGACTGTTATCTTTCAAGAGCTCAGAGCACAGCGCTTTTTTCAGTAACCTCATCAAAGGATAAGGTAGGATTCAGATAAGCTTTTCAAGGAGGAAGTCAGGGTTATAATTTTCAGACACTTCTGAATGTCACCTCCAATTTTCAACTGTTCAGTTCAAATGCCAGTTTGGGGGAGCCACGCAGCCTCAGATATTGAAATGGGCAACCTCTGACCTCGGTCCTTCTACATTTCTGGTCATCTTAGAGCCTAGCAGATCCCCGAGTTGAAAGTGTTGGAGATGTCTGACTTTATAATAATGCAGTTTCTCAGAAGTGCAAATTACACAGGAATTGGTGCTAAACTCCCCATTAACTACAGAGTCCAAGGAACCTTTAGTTTCCCAAATTACCTGTCAGTTTCTCTGCCACGCCATAGAATTCTGTCGCTTAGAAAAAATGTCCATAATTTGAAATTTCAGAGAAATTTCTAATTGAATCTGCACTTAACTTTGCAGACTTGATGTCCCCCCATTTCAGGGATGCCACATCGAGCATCCTAATTACCCCAGTCATCCCCCCTACTCCATCTACCTTTTCTCCCCTATCCCAAAGTGGGCAGAGGTTCCATGATCCCCTTTTAATTCATTACAACATCTTTAGGCTCAAAGATGATTTTTGAAGACCATTTTATCTATCCCCCTGTCTCAGGGTAGGGCCTTTTCCTTCAGGTCTTCCCAAGATAACATCTTTTCTTAAAGTACTCTAGATAAAAACACTTCACCCTTTTTAACTGCCTTTCAGCATCTCAAGCTAGTCATAGAAACTTCTCAGTCTATCCTAAACCCCACCTTCTGTAAGAGAAAACCTTTGTTAATTCTGACAAACAATAACCAAAGTCTTCATTGGCCCAGAATCATATCTTTCCTACTGTTCGCCTTTCCCCTATGCAAAAGTTACATAGTGAATAAAATGGAGTTTATTTTCCATTTTTCACTTGTAGTCTTTCCCCTTTGTGGATTATCTATCAGATGGCTTCCTGGGCATCTTTCCCAGCTACCAGTCTGTGTATGTCCAGGGAGGGAAGGCTCATTTAAATATTAGGCTAAACCAAATATAGACCTGCAAAATCACAAAATAAGAATTTTTCAAGTCCAATAGAAATGAATTCTGGATTATCCAATGTTTTGGATTATTCATGCAGCTACTTTCCTCCATTAGCATGGTGAGTCCTCAGAAGGAAATCTGAATTCTGTCTAACCAAAATAAATTCTTATTTATCTTGGACACTCACCTAAACAACTGATCATGGGTGAGTCTGAATCAACATGGTTAGTCATCATGAATTTTTACACAATATTATATATTTTATAGATGCTTATTCATACATTAGCTTATTTTGATCCTGATAACCCAGAATATAGGCAATTGTTGCTGCTGTTCACTCATTTCAGTCATGTCTGACTCTTCCTGACCCCATTTGGGGTTTTCTTGGCAGAGATCCTGGAGTGCTTTGTCATGCCCTTTTACAGCTCATTTCATAGGTGAGGAAACTGAGGCAAACAGGTGTAAGTGGTCACACCTAGTGAAACATGAGTCTTCCCAACTCCAAGCCTAGCACCTTATCCACCGCACCACCTAGCTGCCCCAAAATAGGCAGGGAGAGGTGTAATTATCACCATTTTCCTAATAAGGAAATAGATGACAGGACTGGTTAATGGACAGAATCTATATTGGAATCAGGGTCATCCAGCTCCCAAGAGGTATGACTTCTAGTATGTGCTCTGCCACTTATTATCTGTGTTCCCTCAGTGTAGTCACTTTAATTCTTCTGTGCCTTGTTTGCCCCACCTGTAAAAAAGGAAGTGATGTGAATGATCTCCAGGATTCCTTCCAACTTTAATATTCTTTGATTTTTTTTTTTGCTCTATCCTTATATTCTTTCTTCCATGTTATATTGGACTGACTACAGAGACATGGGATAGAAAAGACTCAGAGCTGGCAAGTGTCTTAGAAAAGAAGAGCAAGGAAGGCCAGGCTTAGGATCAGGTAGACCTGGGCTCCAATTCCACTTTGATATTTGCTTTTGAGACCATAGACTAATCTGTAACTGGTATCTAGGTTCTAATACTTTCCAAGACTTGGTTTTCAAATGGGAGTAGTGGCCAGGAATTTCATTTCCACAATTCCCTATCCCCCATTCATACTATTATCCCCCACCCCAATCTTGGGAAAGTTTTGTATGTTCCTTGTCCACATCATTTGCTTGTGCTCTAGAAAGAGACCTGGTTGCCACATAGCCAAAAAGATAGAAGAGAGAAGATCATAAGATAAACAATGGAGAATGAGAGGGGACCTCAGAAGTTACCACCTCAGTTTACAGATAAGAAAACTGAGGTTAAGAACTATTACGTGATTTACAGAAGGTCCCATTTGTAATAAGCAACAGTAGCAGATTTTGAACCCAAGTTCACTGGCTGCATAGTCAGTGTTCTTTCCTTGTACTGTATTCGTTAACTCTCCCCTCAAGTGGAAAAATGTAGATTTTTAAGGCAAGACAAATTAATTCAAAAAGTATTTTTGCACACCTGTTCTGCACCTAGCACTAATAGTTGCTATTCAAACAAAAAAATCATGGACGAAAAAGACCTTCTGAAGAAGGCAGGATTTAAATTGAGCCTTGAAGTAAACCAGAAAAAATTAACAGACACAGGTGAGGAGGCAGAATATTCTGGGTATAGTGCACAGCTAGTACAAAAACAAGGAGACAGCAAATGGAGTGTCCTGTTCAAGGAACAGCAAATAGGCTGCTAGATTATAGAGTGTATAGAGAGGAGTAAGGTGTAAGAAGACTAGAGAGATAGAAAGAGTATGGGCTATGAAAAGCTTTAAATTTCAAACAGAACAATTTCCCTTTGAACCTGGAGGTAATAGTGAGCAACCGCAGGTCATTAAGGGAAGGAAGGCTAACATAGTCACATGTTTTGGGTATATCACTGTGTCAGCTAAGTAGAGAACTGATTGGAGTAGGGAGAGCTTGAGGAAGAGAGATCAATTAGATTTTTATTGCTCCCAGGCAGGTTGGTACCTGTTTGTAAACTTTGTTACTGATGAAGGTTGAGGCTCCTGGATTGCTTAGATTTGGGAGTTGTGAGCTATAGTAGGACTTAAAGTTGATCAGATGTCCACATTAAGACATTTACCAGAACAGTAGCCCTCAGGCTGCCTAAAGAAGGGTGAATCAGCTCAGATCAGAAAAAGCAGGTTAAAGCTTCCAGGCTGATTAGTCTTGAGACTGGGTCCTTTGTGGCCCCTGTCATACTTTTGAGACTTTTGAGACTGAAACCCAGTCTCAAAAGAAAAAAAAGCCAACACAGTAGTCCAAGTGAGAAATAATGAGGACCTGAACTAGACTGGTGGCCATGAGACCTAGAGATAGGGATATAGTTGTGAAGGTAGAAATGACAAGACTTGACAATAGATGAGACATTAAGTAAAAATAAGAAGTCAAGCATACAAGCCTCAGTGACTGGGAGGGTGGTGGTGCCTTCAACCATCCTAAGAATTTTGGAAGGGGCAAGGGTTTGGGGAGAAAGATAAGGAATTCTCTTTTGGAAACACTGCATTTGAGCTATCTTAGAAACATCTGGTCCTGATGTCCAAGAAGCAGATGGTGATGGATTATGGTAGCTCAGTAGAGACACTAAAGCTGGATCTCTAGACCTGAGAATCATTTGTATGGAGATGATTGAATCCATGGGAACCAATGAGACCATAGAGCAAAAAGGGAGGGGGATACAAGATAGAACTTTGGGGGATGCTCATGCTTAATGGGCATGGCATGAATGAAGAGCCAGGAAAGAAGATGGAGGAAGCTGGTCAAACAAAGGAGAGCCAGGGGAGAGCAGTGCCACCCAAAAATCTAGAGAAGAGGCAGCAAGTCTTATGTGCACTTTTAAAAGCACTTTGACCTCCATATTTTCATTTAAGTCTACAACAATACTTTGAGGTAGTAGTACAAATATTAACCTCATTTTATCAGATAAAAGAGGTTAAATGTCTTCAAACAGAAGGTAATGGATAGAATGCCTGATTTGGCATCAGATAGACCCAGTGGTATGATGGTAAATATTTAACAACAAGCTTTCTGAAAAAAATACATATGTACCTGCAAATTTTTATGTTTAGTGTGCATCATTAACATTTTATCACTTCTTTAAGTCTAGACAATCAACAAACCAATTAATCAAACAGAATTGTAGTATTTGCCAATTTCAAAGGTGTAAATGCTTATACTGGAAATGAACAATCAGCTCTCAGAATTTGTACAAGTGACTCCAGGACCCCTTGTCTATACCTGGGGTCAAAATCTATTTTTGATACTTGATAGCTATGTGGTCATGAGATTTTATTATCTATTTTTAGATAATAAGATCTAATATAACTCATAGGATTTTTGTGTGAGCCAAATAAGATCATATTTCAGTTATGATGAAAAGGAGGTAGCCACTTTGATTTTCTGGATCTAGGCCTTTTTATATGTGCTCTGTGCTTCTGGACATGTCTCCTTCTGCTGCCTGATACCCCCTCCTTCTTCTGCAATCTTTAATGCCTAGGACCTTTTCATGAAAGAAACTTCCAGCTTCCTAGCCAATCATGTGGGGCTCTACCACACTCTATAAAACCTCTAGCCCTTATCCCTGGGCTGTTCTGGTGCTTGGAATGCTGAAAGACCAAGAGTCATCATCATCATACCCAAGAAAAGTGATGAGAACTTAATGTAATGTAAGTCTAAGGGACACCATATTGTGGTGCCATTGGAGAATCATTTATCTGGTCATGGCCTAAAGACCATCAAGCTTGAATGTTTGACTACTGCCTGTTTTCCTTCCTTGCTCTGATATATAAGTACTCTGCTAATTTTGGGGTGGTAGTGAGTGGTGCCCTAGTTTTGGAGATCAGCTGCTGTCCTACTTTATGGTATGAGTACCCAGAGTTCCTCCCTTATTGTTACTATATAGTAGCTAAACCATACTCCTTCCATATGATTGTAAATGAACTAAATAAAGGTCTATTGCTTTGTATCAAATGGTCAGTGCAATTCTTCTGCAAATCCCCCTAGTAATCTCAAAACTATTGCAAAGAATTGTAAATGTGTCTTTACAAAGAAAGTAAAAATATTAGGAATAGGAGGTTTATTTTTGTTATTGCAAATGACTAAAAGTAGAAACTTCAAAAGAAAAGGACAGATTGGGAAATAAACAATAGTTTATTGGTTAATTTATTTGGTTAAAGGGAAATGATGTCTGAAAAATGAAATGTGAATTTCTGAACTATGACTATGATGTACTCTTAGACAGGGATGGAGGACATCTAACAAGAGTCAGTGAAAGTATCTTAGAAGGAACTTGAATGAGACAGAGTGACATACAGATGACCGGATGAGATCAGGTCATTTGACCCAAATCCACTACATTTGAGGGCACTCACAGTACTCACAGACACGATGGCCAAGCTGCTGTCAATGATACTGGAAATATTGTGGAGAACTAGAATGGTTTTGTAAGATCAGAGGGAGGCAAATTTGTCCTGATTTCAAAAAAGGGAATTAGAGTCAACAAATGTAAGCCAATGAACTTCACATGGATTTCTTGGAAAATTCTACTATGTGTTATTAAAGAAATGGTTATTGATTTTCTAGAAAAGTGAGCAGTGATCACAAAAAGCCAAAAAGGAGAATCAAGAACAAGTCAGGTCAAACTAATCTAATTTCCTTTTATGGAAGGGTGACTTTTCTAGTAGAAAAAAATGAATGCTATAGATAGGGTTTACCTAGATTTTAGCAAAGGATTTGACAACATTTCTCATGCTCTTCTTTTTTATGTTTTTTTTATTTAAATTAATTTATCTGTTTTCAGTTTTCAACAATCACTTCCATAAGTCTTAAATTTTCTCCCTCTCCTTACCCTTGTCTCACCAAGATGGCATGCAATCTCATATAGGTTCTACACATACATTCTTATTAAACACATTTTCATATTAGTCATGTTGCCTAGAAGAATTAAAATAAATGAGAGAAACCACGAGAAAAACCAAAGTAAAACAAAACATAACACAAGAGAAAATATTCTTCTTCATTCTGCATTCCAATTCCATAGTTCTTTTTCTGGATGTGGATGGCATTTTGCCTCAAGAGTCTTTTGACAGTTTTAGGTCCTTGCATTGCTGTGAAGGGCTAAGTCTAAACAGTCCTCTCACACTGTGGCAGATACTGTATACAATGTTCTCCTGGTTCCACTCCTTTCACTCAGCATCAGTTCATACAAGTCCTTTCAGGCCTCTCTGAAATCCTCCTGTTCATCATTTCTTATAGCACAATAGTATTCCATTACATTCATGTACCACAACTTGTTCAGCCATTCCCCAGTTGATGGGCATCCCCTTAATTTCCAGTTCTTAGTCACTACAAAGAGAGCTGCTATAAATATTTTTGTACATGTGGGACCTTTTCCCATTTTTATGATCTCTTTGGGATACAGTCCTAGAAGTGACATTTCTGAGTCCAAGGGTATGCACATTTTTGTAGCCCTTTTGGCATAATTCCAAATTACTCTCCAGAATGGTTGGATCAGCTCACAGCTCCACCAGCAATGAACTAGTGTTCCAACTCTCCCACATCTTCTCCAACATTTATCATCATCTTGTTTTGTCATGTTAGCCAGTCTGATAGGTGTGATGTGGTACCTCAGAGGTGTTTTGATTTGCATCTCTCTAATCAATAGTGATTTAGAGCATTTTTTCATATGACTCTAGATAGTTTTAATTTCTTCCTCTGAAAAGTGCATGTTCATATCATTTGACCATTTATCAATTGGGAAATGATTTGTATTCTTGTAAATTTGACTCAGTTCTCTATATATTTTAGAAATGAAAGTTTTATCACAGACACTAGTTGCAAAAATTCTTTGCCGGTTTTCTGCTTCCCTCCTAATCTTGGTTGCATTTGGGTTTGTTTGTGCAAAAACTTTTCAGTTTAATATAATCAGAATTATCTATTTTGCACTTCATAATCTTGTTTGAGCATAAATTTTTCCATTCTTTTCAAATCTGACAAATATACTATTCCTTGCTCCTCTAATGTGTTTATAGTATCCATCCTTATACCTAGATCATGTACCCATTTGGACTTTATTTTGGTGTACAGTGTCAGGCATTGCTCTATACCCAGTTTCTGCCACACTGTTATCCAGTTTTCCCAGCAGTTTTTGTCAAACAGTGAGTTCTTATCCCAGCAGCAAATCCTTGGGTTTATCAAATAGCAGACTACTATATTCATTGACTACTATGTTTTGAATGCCTAACCTATTTCACTGATCTATCCTTCTATTTCTTAAGCCAGGTGTTTTGATGATTGCTACTGCATAACAATTTGAGATCTGGTAGGGCTAGGCCACCTTCCCTAGCATTTCTTTTCATTAATTCCCTTGATATTCTGGACCTATTCTTCTTCCAATCAATTTTGATATTAATTTTGCTAAGTGTAGAAAGTAATTTTTTGGTACTTTTATTGGTATGGCACTGGATAAGTAAATTAATTTAGGTAGAATTTCTCATGCTCTTCTTATAGAAAAATTGGAAAAAAATGTGGGCTAGACAATAGAGTTTAGTAGAATATCCAGATGATTGAATAGTTATTAACGGTTCAATGGAAACTTGAAAAAAGTCCCCCCACATCGAGTGTCCCCAGAAACATGTGCTTGGTTCTGTGCTGTTTTGCATTTTTAATGTCTTAGATAAAAACGTACATGGTCTGTTTATCAAATCTACAAATAACACAAATCTACAAAGGGTTGCAAAAACACTAAACGAGAGTTACAGTTCAGAAAGAATTTGACGGGCTAGAAAAAACTGGACCAAATCTAGTAAGATAAAATGTACTCGGGATAATATAAGGTCTAGCGCTGTAGTTCAACAACAACAAAAATTAGCTTCACCAAGTTAAAAAAGAACACTGGGAGTTTCCTGGCTAGAAAGAATTCTTATGAAAAAAAAGACTAATGGCTTGCAGAAGATTTCTTGCTCTATATGAGTCAACAATGTGGCAAAGCATTCAAAAAAGGCAATCTCAGGGTATATTAAGAGAGAAATACAGTCCAGGAGTATGAAGTTCTTCCCTGGTCAAATCACATTTAGAATATTGTGATCACTTTTGGATACCATGTTTTAGGAGGAATATGTATAGCCAGAGAGTGTCCAAAAGAGGGTAACTGAATGATGTAAGGTCCCCAAATTCATGCTATATGGGGACCAGTGAAAATAATAGGGGATTTTGGGGGGAAGAGAAGACTTGGTATTGAGATAAGGGGTAATGACAGATATCTTCAAATATTTGAAGGGCTCTCACATTGAAGTGGGATTAGATGATCTGCTTTGCATCTGAGAGAAGAACTGAGAGCAATGAGTAGAAAATGAAAAAATGGCAAATTTAAGATTTGATACAGAGAAAAACTTCCTATTACAGGCTGCCTTAGTAAGTAGTGGGTTGACCCTCACTGGAGATCATCAAGCAAAACCTAGATGACTAAGTTGGACTAGATGGTCTCTGGGGTTCTTTCCAACTGAGATTCTGTAATTCTGAGACCCTTTAAATGTGTTTTCATAGAAACTTGTGAACCTGATCAAGACAGCTGTAAACGAAAGGGAGAAAATTTCCAACACATATCTGCCAAGGTAGATGTCATAGAGTACAGCAGGCACAATGTAGAGAGAATCCTATCGATGGAAAAAACCAACAATTCCAGAAGAAAACAACCAAAAAGAGAGGCAGCAGTAAAGCTGATGGCTTCACGCAGCTATACACAACTATACCAAATATCGGCCATCAACCAGGTGAATCTTAATGCGAAGAGGTAAATTTAACAGAGAAGTGACTAAGATAGAGAAAATGTAACTCATTCCTGGAATATAGTTATGGAAAGGCATGATGTATTCCAAAAAAACATGTAATATACTACATTCAAGCACTCAACATTTATTAATTTTTTACTGCATACAGTGAGTTAGGAACTAGTGAAACAAAGACAAAACCACAACAATCCAGGCCCTGTTCTCAGGGAGCCTACATCTGGGATTGGAGATGGGAAAGAATATCAATCAATCAATAGACTCTTATTGAGCCCCTGTTGTGTGCCAGGCATTGGAGATACAAGGACAAATAAAGAAACAACCCCTAACCTCGAGGAGCTCACATTTTATTGGAGGAGAGAAAATACATAAATGTACAAAATGTACAAAATATGCAGAATAAATGCTAGTTAGTTAAATACAAAGAGTAGTTAAATACAAAGTAATTAGGGAAAAGAATTCCCTAGTTAGGAGGATAATTCCCCTCACTTGGAGGAGATTTAAGTAAAACATTTAAATAAATACAAAATAGTATGAGGAATGAAAGATCTTTGACAACAGACGTGGTTAAAAAAAGACTTCACATATGAAATGATACCTGAGTTAAATGCTGAAGAAAGCCAAGGCATAGATGAGATATAGATTTGAGGAACGTAGGACCTCCTAGGCAAAGACAAAGGAGTGGAAGGTGAAATGTCCTATTCGGGGAACATCAAGTAGACCTATTAGTCTACAAATGTGGGATACCTGAAAAGGAGTGATGACTTCACTTGGGTTCAAAAAATCAACTATACTAGTACGTTATACTAGTACAATGTGAGGGTAAGGTAGGTTGGAGCCAGGCTGTGAAAGACTTGATGTTCCAAGTGGAAAAGCTTTCACTCCTAGAAGTGTAGGCTATTGGAGTCATGGAGGCTTTTGATTTGGGAGATGACATAGTCAGACCTATACTTTGGCAAACTATTTATGTAGCTGTGTGATACCTAGATTGAAGGGTGAAGAAGGAGAGACTGGAAACAGGAAGTCAAATAGAAGACTGTCATTATAGATCAGTATAAAAGGTGACAGAATCCTGAATATGGCCCTAGTGATTGTATGAATGCAGAGAACGTAACATAGGCAAGAAATGTGGAAGTAGAAATGATGAGATTTGACAACTGATTGAATATGGTGGACATAGGAGAATGAAAAGTTAAGATTGCCTCTAAGGTTGTAAACCTAAATAAATGGAAGCATGGGGTGTCCTCAACAGAGTTTGAAAAAAGAGCAGATTTAAGAGACAAGAAAATGAGTCCTGCTGAAAGTACCCAAAGGAAGTATGGTGTTGTAGAATACAAAACCAATTATCAAGAAGAGCTGCATTCAAATGTTGCCTCTTATTTTAACTAGCTATGTGACACTGTGACATTTGGATAAATCACTTAACCTCTATCCTCAATTTTCCTTCTCTGTAAAATGAGAGGTTTCGACTAGATGGTCAATAAGGTTTCTTCCAGATTGAACCTATGATCCACATGGAGATATCCAGCATTCAATTGGTGATACAAACATAGAAATCTGAAGAAATATTAGGACTAGGTATGTAGATTTGAGAGTGATCTGTGTGTTCATAGTAATGGCACCCATGAGCTCCACTTAGATCACCAAGAGAGAAGATATAAGAAGAGAGAAGAGAAGAAAGAAGAGGCAAAAAAAGAGGACAGGGGAGGGAAGAAGAAAGGAGAGAAGCTCTGGGGGACACCTATAATTAGGAGATGGTGATTCAGCAAAGAATACTAATAGGATGTCAGAGAAGAGAAGCAGGAGAGTTGAACCTCATAAAATCAAGTTAGAAAAAATCTCTGAAAGATGAAGCATCAAAAGTGTCAGAGAAATCAAGAGGGATGATCACTAAGAAAAGGCAATCAGATTTAGCAATCAATATATCATTAGTCATCTTGGAGAGAGCAGTTTCAATGAGCAGTGGTGAAATGGGAAGAGTAAAAGTGATTAAATAGAGACCGGGAAACAAGGAAGTGGAGGACACAAATGTAGATGACTTTTTTCCCCAGAAGTTTGACTCTGAAAAGGAAAAAGATATAGGACAATAGTTTGAGGAGTGTGCAAGAGTAGAGTGACGTTTTTAAAAAGAGGCAAATCTGGGCATGTTTACAGGTAGCATGGAATGAGTAAATAAAATAAATTTTAAAAAATAAAATAATAAATAAATAAATAAAAATTTAAAAGTAAATAAAAGGAGCAGCTAAAAACAGAGAGGGTGGACAACCAAAAGAGTGAGCTTCTTTGCTCCAACAGCTGGCCAGCATCAAGAGCATCAATTGAAATGTCATTCTAAATGAATGGAAGAGCTACCACTTTGCCAGTTCCTAGAGTAAAAGAATAGAGAAGGAGGAATAATATGGATGAGTTTTGAGATACAGAATAGAGGAGAAGGAGAAGTTCATGACTGATTACTTCTATTTTCTCAGTAAAGTCAGAGGAAATTTTTTCTTCTGAGAGGAAAAAGAGAGGGGGTAGTAAACAAGTCTTGAGAAAAGAGGTTTGGAATAACTTCTGTGGGGAGCACAGTAAAGTCTATCAGGGACTAATGAAAAACAGTGAGCATACGATCATAGATTCAGTGCTAGGAGAGGACATATGCATTTGATGTGTATTATGAGTGTGTGTTCCATATATTGTGCTATTTATACATCTGTATCATCAGTCTGTTTTAGCACCAAAAAGGGGAATGTGACATGGCATAAGATCACTGCTCTATAGCTGGAAGAAATCTCAAAGGCTATCAAATACAACTGCCTCATTTTATAGATGAGGAAACCGAGACACTGGAAGATTAAGTGACCTGCCTAGCTATTAAGTGTAGGAGATGGATTTTGAACAGAGATCTTCCTGACTCAAAGTATCATGTTCTACTAGTATATCAGGCAGCCTCTCTGGAGAGGACCTAAGGGCCAAGTGAGTTTAGATATAAATTTATATTGGCTCTAATTTTTGTGTGAGTTTAAACAAAAATTTTTAAAAATTAATGTCCCTTCCACTAAAATCCCCGTGAACAAATTTAAAACACATACACATGCGCGCGCGCACACACACACACACACGTACACACAGAAAGACAGAGAGACAAGATAAAGCCCTCAATACATACATATCTGTATTGCCCAGCAAATTAAATTGCCACATTATCCACGTCTAAAATTGTATACCTCTTTCTTCATTTTAAGTTCATCTTCTCCCTATCAGGAGGTAAGTAGCATATTTTATGTTCATTCTTTTGGACTCAGAATTGATAATTGTGTTGATGAGAGTTCTAAGATTTACTATTAGGTCTGTCTCCCAAATAGATCATAAAAAGGTAAAAGGACCCACATGTACAAAAGTATTTATAGCAGCGCTTTTTGTGGTGACCAAGAACTGGAAACTGAAGGGATGCCCATCAATTAGGAAATGTCTGAACAATTCTTGGTATATGAATGTAATGGAATACTACTATAAGAAATGATGAGCAGGCAGATTTCAAAAAACCTGGAAAGGCATGAACAGATGTTGAGTGAAGTCAGAAGAACCAGGAGAACATTGTACATAGTAATAGCAACATTGTTTGATGACCAACTTTGATAGATTTAGCTCTTCTAAGTAATACAACAAACTAAGAAATTCCAAGACTCATAATGGAAATTGCTATCCACATCCAGAGAAAGAACTAGGACATCTGAATACAGATTAAACCATACTATTTTTTTTATTTGTTTTTTTTTCTTTTTTATGGTTTTTCCCTTATGTTCTGATTCTTCTTTCACAACACGACTAATGTGAAAACATGTTTAATATGATTATAATATGATTATACATGTATACTCTATATCAGATTGTGTGACATCTTGGGGAAGGAAGGAGAAAAATTTGGAATTTGAAATCTTATAAAAGTGAATGTTAAAAACTAAAAATAAATAAATTTTTAAAAAAGATTTTAAGGTCTTTCAAAGTTATTTTTCTCTGTGATATTACTATATACATTTTTCTGTTTCTGAATTTACTTTTCTCATCATTTGTTCCTTCCACTTTTCTCTGAAATAGTTCATTTCATCATTTCTTATGGCACAATAATATTCCGTTATATCTCTATTCCATAATTTATATAGCCATTCTCCCTTAGTTTTCAATTTGGGGCTACCATGAAAAGAGGTGCTATAAATAATGTGGTACATGTGTATTCTTTTCCTCTTTCTTTGATTACTTTGGAGGCATAGGCCTAGTAGTGCTACAGCTGGGTCAAAGGATATGCACAGTATTGTAGCTTTCTGTACATATTCCAAATCACTTTGGAAAATGGCTGGATCAATTCATTGCTATACCACCAGTGCCTATTTTCTCACAGCATCCCCATCATTTATCATTTTATTTTTTGTCATTTTTATCAGTTGATAAGTTTGAGACAGAACCTCAAATTTGTCTTAATTTGCATTTATTTAACTATTAGTAAGTACTGTAGTGGTGCTCTACTATTAGTAGAGCATTTTTCGTATGGTTATTGTTAGCTTAGATTTCTTCCTTTGACAATTATTTTACCATATTCTTTGAGCATTTATGTATTGGGGAATGGCTATTAGTCTTGTAAATGTAAATCAGTTTCTTATATATCTTGGCTATGAAGATGTTTATCAGAGGAGAATGTTGCAAAGATTTTCCCCCATCAGGTACCCATTTCCTTTCTTTTTTTAAAAACATACTTTTTAAAAATTTTAAGTTTCAAATTCTTCCTTTCCTTCAGGTACTCCCTTACCTACTGAGAAATCAAACAACATAACATCAGTTATACATGTGAAATCATGCTAAACGTTGTAATATTAGTCATGTTACAAAAAAAGAAAAGAAAAAGAAAGTGAGAAAATTATACTTCATTTTACACTCAGAATTAATCAATTTTCTTTCTGAAGGTGGATAGCATTTTTCATCAAGAGTCTTTCAAAACCGTATTTGATTATTGTTTTGATCAAAGTAACTACATCTTACATAGTTTATTGCTATTACTGTGTACAATGATCTCCTAGTTCTGTTCAGCTCAGTTTATTTCAGTTCATATAGAACTTCCCTTGTTTTTCTGAAACCATCCTGCCCATCATTTCTTATAGTACAATGGTTTTCCACACAATCATATACCACAACTTGTTCAGCCATTCCTGAATTGATGGACATGCCCTCAATTTCAATATTTTGCTTCTACAAAGAACTACTATAAATATTTTTGCACATGTAAGTCATTTCCTTTTTCTTCAGTCTTGTTGGGCGTACAGACCTAATAGTGGTATTGCTGAATCAAAGGTTATACACAGCTTTAGAAACTTTGAGGCATAATTCTAAATTGGTCTCCAAAATGCTGGATGAGTCCACAACTCCATCAACAATTCATTAGTGTACCAATTTTCCCACATCGTCTCTAGCATTTGTCATTTCTGATAAGTGAGAAATGGTATGTCAGAATTATTTAAATTTGCATTTCTGTAACCAATAGTGATATTGAACAATTTTTTCATATAAATATTTTTTAACTAATTTGGATGAGAGTGAGGTTCAAGTCTTACCCAGCCCCCTACATATCCATTTTTACTTTAAAAGCTTTTCCTTGTGTGATTCTGTGTGACATAATTTCCCTATTCTTCCTCTCTCTTCCCCCTTCTCCCAGTGCATCCCTCTTTCTCATCCCTTCATTTTTTTGAGATCATCCCAGCATAATCAACTCATTCCCATACCCTCTGCCTATGTAGATCCCTTCTAATTGCCCTAATAATGATAAAGTTCTTAGGAGTTATAGGCATCATCTTCCCACATAAGAATGTAAATAGTTTGATCTTTATGAGACTCTTAAGATTTCTCTTTCATGTTCAGCTTTTCATGCTTCTTTTGAGTTTTATGTTTGAATGCTAAATTTCCTATTCAGCTCTGGTCTTTTCATTGGGAATTCTTGAAAGTCCTGTATTTCATTAAATATTCTTTTTTTCCCTGAACGATTGTGCTCACTTTTGCTGAGAGGTGATTCTTGGTTGCAATCCTAGCACCTTGGCCTTCCTAAATGCCATATTCCAAGCCTGCCATTCCTTTATCATGGCAACTACTAAATTTTGTGTGATACTGACTGGGGTTCCATGATATCTGAATTGTTTCTTTCTGACTGTTTGCAATATATTCTTCTTGGCCATAGGAGCTCTGAAATTTGACTGTAATATTCCTAGGAGCTTTCATTTAGAGATCTCTTCTAGGAGCTGATCAGTGAATTCTTTCACTATCTTTTTTACCCTCTGGATCTAAAATATCAGGACAATTTTCTTTGATAATTTGTTGAAATTTGTTGTCTCCACTCCTTTTTGATAATGGCTTTAAGGTAGTCTGGTAACTCTTTAATTGTTTATCCTCAATCCGTTTTTCCAGATCAATTGTTTTTCTGATGAGGTATTTATGTTTTGTTCTGTTATTGTTTCTTTTCATTCCTTTGACTCTGGTTTATTATTTCATGATGTCTCATGGAGTCATTAACTTCCACTTGCTTAATTCTAATGTTTAAGGAATTATTTTCTTCAGTGAGCTTTTATATTTCTTTTGACTTTTGGTCAATTCTGCTTTACAAACAATTCTTTTCTTCAGTGAATTTTTGTGCTTTTTTTTTAAATTATCATTAAGTGGTTCTATTTTTTAAGGTGTTATTTTCTTCAGTAATTTTATTCCTCTATTTCCAAGATGCTAATTATCTTTTCCTAATTTTGTTGCATCTTCTCATTTCTTTTCAAAATTTTTCTCTACCACCTTTTATCTCTTTAACAAATTTTAGGAATTCTTGTTGAATTTATGTTCAACTATCATTTTTGAGGCTTTGCCACTAGGTGTTTCCATATTGTTGTCTTCTTCTAAGTTTGTTTGTTGTTCTTCCCTGCCACAATAGTAGCTTTTTATGGTTGAATTCTTTTTTGGGAGGTCGTTTATTTTTCCAGTCTATTTCTTGACTTTGAACTTTATGCTAAAAGGGGCTCTGCTCACCGTAAAGGTGGGGAGGCACTTTCCAAAGCTTCAAGCTTTTTTGCAATGCTGTTTTCATAGCTAGTTCTAGGGGTCTGCATGTTTTTGGTGCTTTTGAGGAGATGTGATCCAGAGAGGGATCATTGTTCCCCCAGTCTATGCTCTGGTCTTTACCCAGGAGAGCTTCTGCTCTCCTGTAGCTACAAGCACTAACACTAGCATTCCTCAGCACCCTAAAACTTTGACCGCATCCCCATGCTCTCCTGTAGTCACAAGTGCTAGTGCTCCTCTTAGCTATGGAACTGTGATGAGGTCTCTGCTTCTCTGTGACTGACAAGAAGTGCTCTCTCCAAACTGTAACTGTGACCCAGAACTGTGTATGGGCAATACAACAGGATCCTGTGCACAGTGGAAATTGGGGCTCACTAGTAATATCTTTCTGACCAGTAGTCCAACTCCTTTCCTTTGGGAACACTAAACTCCCAAAGCTGCTGCTATCAATCACTGTCACAGCCACCTCCAAGATCTACCAGTAGCACTGCTGCCCCATGCACTCCTGACTGGTCCCAACACCAGCGTCACAGTGTCTCCTACTGACCTCTTAAGTTGTCTTGGGCTGTAAAACTGTCTAACCTTGACCTTTTGTTGGTTCTGCTGCTCCAGAATTTGATTTGAAAAATTATTTTAAAGGTGTTTACCAAAAAGGTGCTTGAAGGTGAACGTTGGTAGTTTAAGTTTAAACCTTCCTCTACTTCCCCATCTTACCTCTGCTCCTACCTGTTTCCTTTCTAATTTTATTAATTATGTTTATTTGGGTGTTAATTTATACAATCAAAATTTGGACCCAGTTTACACAGTTATGTGATGCCCTGTAGTGGGATTTGACAAGAAAACAGGATCAAAGAAGATGAAGGTAACCCAGAGCTGGGGTTTGACAAGACATCAGTGGTGATAGAACAAAGGGACACAAAATTCAGGGGTGGAGAAGAGTGAATCACTGAATTCATTAACTATAGAGTCAAAATTTCAAAGGGAAAAAAAAGATACAAGAGCAGCACCGATGTGAGAGCAAGGAGGAATGAATTGATTAGAAGTCATTGTGAGAATGAACATTAAGTTTAGGCAGAGCGAGGTGGAGGTAGATGGAGACTGTGAAAGGTTCAACACCTGTAGGACATATTAGGTATATGAACATCTTGTCTCTGACCAAGGTAGAATAATGACATAGATGATGAAAGCTAAAGAAGTTTGCTAACAAGAATCTTGGGGTATTTGAGGAAGCAGCAACACTAAACTGTAAACTTCAAGGATGAGTTAGTGGTTGGCGAAGAGTAGAACCTTCATCTAACAAGTTCTCCAGTTCAAATGAGGATTGTTGGAGAGACTGACAGAAATACATGTGTGTGTATGTGTGTGTGTGTGTGTGTGTGTGTGTGTGTGTGTGTGTGTGTGTGTTGTGTGAGGGAGAGAGAGAGAGAGTTACTTTCGACCTGCTTTTTTTTTTTTAAACAATCAGACAACTTGTTGCTAGAGTAGAAATGATGATGAACCTGGAAGAAAGTGGCAACTCTATTTTATAGTTTTTATAGTTTTATAGTATCTCTTTTATACATAAGAAGAGGAAAGTCATGGATAGTTTGATTAAAATCCTAGATTTGAGGAGAGGGGATTTTTAAAAGTTAAACAGAAGCCTTTCCTGACTTAGAGTTTCAAGAGAGATAGAATGGGTCATGACAACATCATTGATCAACTTGGATTTTTAAAAGATATATATAGAACATGCAAGTAAGGGCAGGTAACTTGATAAAAAATGACTTTTAAAGCTATACTTAGACTAAAAGAAATATCAGAAAAAGTAAAGGACTACTGTTTGGAGATGATTCAAGGATAATTGATGGCAAAGGAAGACTCTAACCCAATCTCTCCCCTGAAATCCAGTTCTACATCACCAATTGCCTTCTAGACATCTCTACCTAGAGGTTCCAATTGACTTCTCAGACTCAACCATCATAGAGTTCATCACTGTCACCTCAACTTCTAAAACCATATCTCTTCCAAAAGTTCTCATGAGGTCACCAAGATCTTCCCATTCTTCCACTTTCATAACTTCTGAGTCATCTTTGTTCCCTTATTCCTCACTGCCTCCCTACTTATCAAGCCAGTTGCTAAGTCCTGTTGATTCTGTCTATACAACATCACTCACAACATTCATCCACTTGACTCCATTCACATGACTGCCACCATAGTTCAAGCCCTTATCACCTCTAACACAGATTATTCTAAGTCTCTTAATCAATATCTCTCCCTATAGTCTCTCCCTTCCCTAATCTATCCATTGGCATAGTGTGAAGAAAGTATTCCTGAGGCTCGTGTCTGATATGTCAACCTCTGCTTAAAAGCCTTCAGTATATTGCCTCTGTTGTCCAGTCTTAACCTAACATTTAAGGGCCTCCAATAATATTCTACCCTCCTTTTATCTTTTCTTTCTGCATTATTGATGCGTAAGTACATTCTATATTGCAGGCAAAATGGGCTACTTACTATTATATCAGCACAGTCTCTGGCACATAGTAGGTACCCAATAAATATTTGTTGATGGGCTGATTGCCTAATGTTCTGACTGCTTTTACTCACAGGAGCTATCTAGCATGCTTTCAATATGCTCCCTCCTTATCTCCAAATCCCAAATCTTCCTTGAAGGTTCTCTGAGCCCAGTTTTTACTATCTGTAAAATGGGAGTGGTAATGCTTGTGCTACCTTCCTCACAGACCTTCTGGGAGGAAAATTATTTATAAACTTTAAACCTGAAGAGAAATGTGAGATATAGGAATAATCTTAATAATAATTGCTATCATAGCTCTCTGGGACTTAGATCCGATCCCCACAGGCAATCCTGAGAAACCCCCAAATATAAGAGAGAACGAAATAATCGCTGGACTTAGAACTTCACATTTTTAAAATATCTCACCAGAGGCAGCCAGGGCTCCCTTTGATGGTCCTTTAGGGAGGGATTGTCTGAGCTTTGAAGACTGCTAAGAAGACCCTTAAGGTTGAAGAGCTGGGCCTTCTCTTTGGAAACTGATCTTTAGAAAAAATACTAAGCATACCCACACTCACACATATCTACCCGGCCAATTGCTTCCCTCCTCATGACCCCAGATGCTCCTTCTCACTCTCTCTCTTACTTTTTTAATATCTTTATGTCGCTTTCCTTTTTTTCTTTATCCCTCCCCCCTGCATGAGTGATTCATTCCTCCATCAAACTCCATCCCCTTTGGCTCTTTAATCTTGGAAATTTTGACTCAAAAGCAATTGCACCAAATGACAAGGGCCTGGCTTAAGTAAGACCCCCTCCCCCCAGAAGCTAGAAACTAAGTTCACCACTGTAACTTATTTTTATCTCAACCAGATTCACAGCTCCTCTCTCTATCCCTGAGTTTCATCCATTTCTGTTAAGCGACACTAACTACATTGTAAGTAATAACCCACCAGCAGCAGTGTCGCTAAAGGGTCTGTCTGTGCCTGGGTTATGAATAGTTCTATCCAAGACAGCACTCAGACTGCTCTGGGCTAGGAGCGCATCCCATCTTGCAAGGTCAGACCTCATTGGTTTTTGGATGGTGGGGAAATTGCTAAGGAAAACCTGCAGTGGGATTCTGAGCATCCTTCCTGAGAATGAAGTTTATATCTTGCCTTTCCTCCCTGCTTAGAGGCCTCCAGAAGCCCCTGGGGAGGAATGCCTGGCTTCCAAGATAGAAACATTCCTCTCTGAACTATGAACGTCCATACATATAAGGGCAAAAGGAGATGATCTTTTTTCCATTGGGAAAAGGCTAACTTTACAATTGATCTACAGGAACAATTTCTCAAATATTGGTTTTGGGGACCCATACTTCCATAACCTTGAGGCATCAGTCTTGGTTGTCCAAGGGGTTGTTGGGAGTGGTTGTTGATGAAGAGTACAAGTACACAATCTAGGCTCAGATTTGGAACTACTCAACCTGGGGCACCTTTAGGAGCCAAGTTCCTGGGCCTAATAGTTCTATATAGTCCTCACATGCCATTGAATTCCTATTTTCTTTCCTCCATCTTTCCAAAACTGTTTTCTTTCTCATGTTGCAGACACAGGTGTATTTGGCTTGTCCCTCTGGCCTCTGTGGAGCAGAGCCCTTTTATGCCAGCACACAAATAAAGCCAAACAAGACCAGGGAGCTCTTGGAGGGTACCAAGGTCAGTGTTTAGATGAGGGCAGGAGTCAGCTACAGATCCTGCTGGTGACAGAATGATGACTTGCAAAAGTATGCTGCCTTCTGTGCCCCAGACCTTCCAAGTGGGCAGAATGGTGCCCTAGGGCAAAAATACGTTTCCAGGATTTCCCAGGTCTTGTACTTCCTTCACTGAATTATTTTCTAAAGTTCTGTCCTAGCTTTGTTTGCCAGGCTCCTTTGGGTTAGCCTGTCCTGTTCTACATTCTATGGTCAGAAAAGCAATAAAGTAGATGGAGTGTTGGATATGAAGGAATGAAAATTTAGGTTCAAATCCTCTCTTACAAGCTTAGTAGCTATGTGACCTAATCTTTTTTGAGATTTAATCTTCCCATCTGTAAAATAAGGATTTGTTGTTGTCACTTCTGACTCTTTATGATCCCATTTGGTGTTTCCTTGGTGAAAATGCTTGAGTAGTTTGTCATTTCCTTCTCTAGTTCATTTTACAGGTGAGGAAACTGAGGCAAACAGCATAAAGTGACTTGCCCAGATTTACACAGCTAATTAAGTCTGAGACCAGATTTGAACTCAGGAATATGAGTCTTCCTAACTCTAGCTCTTGCACTCTATCCACTGCATCACCTAGCTGCCCCAAATATGGAAAATGATATCCATTTTACCTACCTTCCAGGTAGGGTTCAAATGTGATATTCTAATTACAAGTGATACTCCTAAAACACAAGTTCTGACCATTTGACTCCCCTACCCCAGTGAATCTGATATAAATATAAATCACTTCATTTGGTGTTTAAAGTTGTTTACAATATGGCACCAGTCTACATTTCCAGACTTACTACTCTTCACACCTCTTCATGTACTCTACTGGTCTGTTTATTGTTTTTCACACAAAACATTTATCTCTTGTCTCTGTCTAGAACACCTGGCTTCCCTTAAAGCTTAGCTAAAGCATCCCTTCCTCCAGAAAACTACTTGTCCTTCCTTCTCTCCTCCCAGCTTCCAGTAAGTACCCTTCCCTCACAAAATTGCCCTGTAATATTTTGTATTTATTTGTATGTGTGTTCAGTATATTATGTTGTTTCTCTCAATAGAATGTAAACTCTGAATGTAGAGACTGTATCACCTTGTATTTCCACTGCCTAGCACAATGACTGGCATGTGGTGGGCACCTCATAAATAACTGGTTGATTGAAATTAGGTAATGTACGTGTGACAGGGTATTACAGCATGCCCAGATCACCTAACATGGAAGCACCCCGAGGCTGGAGAAAGGCATCCTTGTATTCCCCTACCACATGAGCAGGAGTAGCCCGCTTTGATTGGCTACATAACCAGAATAAACTACATCTTTAAAACTGCCAGACTGGGATGGTCTCAGTCTCTTTTCTAGGTACTCTTTCCTACTTAGAGTTCAGAGAAAGTGAAGGTTTGCTCACACTGTGGGGGCCATGAATTGAACCAGTGCAGGGGAAGGACTATTTTCTATTGTTCTCTTCCCTCTTGGGCCCCATAACACCCTCCCCCCCCATAAAAGGCCAGAGGTTCATGTTTGTTCCATTTTGTTTGTCCTCAGTTTTGGGAGCAGAAGGTAGAATCCCAACTGGATCTGTAATCATTGAACTACAGTGACCTTAAATCTAGGATTCCAAGCTGGCTGTTGCAGCTGGCCAACTTAGCAGGACAGCCCTGAGAAGCCAAGGTGCCTGTAATTCAAGGCCTTGGGGGGAAGGGTTTGGACTTAGAATTTAGGGCTGCTATATAGGAACTAGACTAAGTTTTGAACCTAATGTCCTACCTGTTCCCAGAACATGAGTGGTACAGAGTGGGAAGGATTGTGCCCCATGTGTTGGGGAGCATATTTGCAGATATATGATTGTACCTTTGAAGTAAATATTCCTTTGTAAAATCTTATCTATCAGTGGTTAAATGGAACTAGAGTGCAGAGAACCTTCTACAGTGGGTAAACACCATCAGTGTGGGGCTAGGGACAATAACAGAGGGTCTAGACTCCCTAAATCTCTTTAAGCGGACCACAGAACCCCGGGGGAGCGATGAAATGTAAAATGGGTATCATCCTTCAGGTAGTGGGGCCAGGGTGGTTACTGCTACATATGCAATAGTTTCTGTCAATGTCCAAGTGCTAACTAAACACCACTAACTATAATTACTATTATTCTGGCTAAAAGATGGTGGAGGATTCAGAGAGGCACGACGAAAATGGTTTAAGAGAAACCAGAGCCTTGGTGTCTAGGCTAGAGAAAGAAGAGTCCAAGAAGAGGTTCTAATAACCACAAGAAAAGTCATCACAGACAGAATTGGAAGCCCTTGTCGGGCTTATGTGAATACAGAAGAAGAATTTGTCTTAAAGTTCAGCAGGACAGATATAAGGAAGGACTTTCTGATTAGAAACACCACTGGATGCCAGAGGAGGGTTTTGACCTGTAGAATGCAATAGTCACTTTTTTTCAATCTGTCAACAAGTATTCTACCCCAAAACCACTTGCATTAGGCACTTCAAAGGATTCAAAGAACAGGAGATGATATTTTACCTCAAGATTACAATCCAGTTCATGAGAGAGAACTAATAGATGAAAAATTCGGAGAACAATGAACAATTAAAAGATAGTGTATAATTAAAAGGTAAGTGCTTAGGGACGGGATGGGAGGAAGATCTGATGGTGGAGGGAGCACTAAAATATTCAGGCAGGCTTTAAGGAGCAGGTGAGCCTTGTGCTTGAAGGAGAGGATGGATTTCTTTAGCTAGAGATGGCAATTTGGGGTGAATAGGATGCAGTTCAGGTGAGGGGACAGCAAAATACAAGATCACAGCAGCAGGAATGTGGGTGTGGTGAGTAAGAAGTGCCATGAAAGATACAACCCCTCTGGCTGGTTTCGATCAGGTCCCGTCTAGAAGTGAGGGAGAGGTAAGATGTCCTTATTGGATCCTAGGATCTGGAAAGGATTCTCAGAGGTAATCTAATCAATACCCCATCCTTTCAACATAAAGACTCGCTCTGTCACTGCCTGATACAACTGTAGCAGAATTTTCCAGTGTTAGGTTTTTAGTTTTTAGCCACCCACTGTGTTTAATTAAAAATGTTTGTTTTTTTAAATAAGACATGGTCTCTTCCTGACCTCATGAAGCTTCTATTCTAGTGAATGAGGTAGTATCCACACCAATAAAGATATATAATTTTGCTAAGAAAATTCTTTCCCAGAATCTGTGAAGGGACAGAATAGAAATAAAGACATAGCCCCTGCCCTAGCTGGGGGACAAAGTCTAAAACACATTTTTGTAATTGAGGAAAGAGGAAGAACAATATTATTGTATGTAGTAGGGACTTAATCTTTTGAATGAATGAATACATAGTGGTATAGATGAATACAGGGCAGACTAAGATTGTAAGTAGGATAGAATAGAGAATGTTGGGAAGTATATTTATTATACTTTTTTGTTTTATATATATGTATATATACACCTATATATGTTATTATATATTTGAAGTGAATATTCCTTTGTAAAATCTAATCTATTAGTGGTTAAATGGAACTGGGGTGCAGAGAACTTCCTACAATCAAGGGAGTACCATCAGTGGGGGCTAGAGCCAATAGCAGAGAGAATAGATGCAAAACAGAAAAGTATTTTTTCCAGTGATCTCAGTCTATGACACATCCAGGCTAGCCATAGCATCTCAGTCATTTGTCAATTCACACCTGCTATACCCATCTATAGGCAGTGTAAAACCCAATGAGAGAAATTATTATTTCTCTCTTGTATTAACAACTCATTATTGAATCAGGACCAAGATTTTTCCCCTTTTCTACTTCCTCATCCCAAAATCAATCAGTGTGGGAAATCTTTCTCAAAGAGTAACCCAGCCAGGATGGTTAAGAGCTAATCAAAGACAGTAAAGAAATTCTAAGTTAGGTGAAAGGGTGGATTCCTGCTCATTGTGTTTTACTGAGATAGGTCTGGGAAAATGGTCAGACAGGTGATACGGAAATTGTCTTTGACCAAGATTGAGGTGCTCAGTGTCACGTAACTCAAGACCCTCATTGTAATACAGCCCAGCCCTGTTGTAATTAGTATTCACTCTCTCATTAATTGTTAACCAATCAGAGTTGATTGCCACCCTCAGAAATGCCCACTCTTCCAAGGGCACATAATCTGTGATGTGTTTTGGCATTCAAGAGTACCACTGACTTCTTTTATTAATAATATGCTAGTCACATTAATAAAATGATATGTTACCCCAAAACTTCCTCTCAAATTTTTTAAACCTCACACCCATTGTATGTGTGTGTGCCTATGTACGTGATCCTTCCCTTCTCTGTTCTCTGGGATGGTCATATCCAGCAGAGAGTACTGAACAGAAGCCTGAACTTAGATTCCAAACCCCTATTTGATAACCACTTAACCAACAGAGAGCTATGAAGGGCTTACTCTGTGCAGACAAGAAGCAGGGTGGTACAATGGAGAGAGGGTTAGTAAGAGCTAGATTTAGATCCCACATCTTTGGTTTAGCAGCTGTGTGACTCTGGGGAAATCAATTAACATCTGTGCTCCACAGACCACTCCTAGAACTTGTCTATCAAAACTTAGGTTGCGATCTTGCAATTGCTGAAGGTACCTAAGCTGAACAAATTATAGGTCCTTCCAGTATTCAAATATGTGCAGAGAATTGTTCCAGGACCTGAAGCAAGTACAAAGTTTAGTCAAGTAACAGTCCCTGTCATCATGGAATTTGTCATCTAGTAGAGAAAAGTAATATACATAGATTGCTATCCTGCAAAGAGTTTAATGTTACTCAAGTCTTATTTTATTGAATATATGCTAAGTCCCACTTATCAAAATCCCTGCTTTTCTAGTTATTAGTTGAGTGTAATTTATGTAACCTTCCTGAGTCTCAGTTTCCTTATCTGTAAAATAAGAATAACATTTGCACAACCTACTTTATTGTATCCCTAGGTCCTAGTACAATACCTCGCATATCCTCAGCCCTTGATAAATCTTTGTTGAACTGAACTAAATTTTCAGTGATTAGATATGGACTATTATCCTCCACTTTTTCCATGGTAGTATTGCCTCTGAGTCACCCCTCAACTCTCACAGGTTGAGTCCCAAGGAGATGACTACCATTGAAGGTGGCTGGTGGGGAATGGGGAGGAGGGGACCCAGAAGTGGAAGAGGTTAGACGAAGAAGCTCTTACAAGTACATCTGTCCTTTAACAATCAGCCTCTTGACAAAGTTAGCTCAAAGCAAAGACATGAGTGGAAATGGCATAGTTTGAACATCATGCTCCAATTAACCTAGAGCACACAGTCCCACAAATGCACTACATAGAATCGGGGAAAGAGTAGGCACATACATATAGTGTAATAGCCAAGAATCAAACTCAGAGAGCACATTTTTGGCCTAGTTAACTCACACTTCTGGTACTTTAAGACCTAATGTCCTTTCTCTTCTCATAGTGTTCTCATGCTTCTCCCTGTGTAGGGTAGAACTCTTGAGTCTGATGTTCTCTGCAACTCAACTTTTGTTTTTAGCTAAAACTAGCTCCCTTCTTGGCTAACAGAGCCCATGCTCCTTAGAGATGTCCCATGATTCAACTGATCCTCTAGAGAGAATCTTGCTTTTAAAGGGCTGCCAGGAGTATGGCTAGGGTTTTGGATAGCCAGTGGTTAGCTTCCTTCTAATTTTATCAAGGTTTTTCAAAGAACATCTTTATATCTCCTAAAACCTTAACAGTATAAACACTTCTTTACATTTTGCCAAAGGACTTAATACCTCATTGTGCCATTACTTCTCCCCTCTACACCCTTACATTCTATAATTCCATAAACTGGACTGTTGGAGAAACCATTGCTCAGAGGTCTCCCCATTAGATCTACCTTCCCACAAACATTCATTGCTATTGTGGTTTGTCCTGTTTTTGGAAAGAACCAATGATAACAAGGTCTTGACTCATGTGTGAATTGGATTTAAGTGAGGCAGAGCTGTACAAAGTCCCTGGTCTCATTCTCTCTTCCAGAGTCATTGAAGTCCAGTGGCAAGACAAAAGTCAGGATGACTGGTGATGGTTCAGGATGCAGTGGACAAACTTGCCGATTTTGATGTCTGACCAAGATCTTAAGTGCTCCACAGCACCTACTTCAACTGCTTTCATGACCATTTGAACAAATTCTTCTCATCTGTCCATTCCACCAAGGAAATCTTCGCATGCTTGCAGTAGACACTCCTCTAACTCACCAACAAGTTTGTCTGCTGTCAGTTATCCTCAACCCGGTCTGGTACCCTCAACCTGGTTTAACCTGTCCATCGAGACAGTTTATGGGGTGTGGCTATCCATATTCCAACTTCTTGGAACTATGACTTGAGAGGTGAGTGCTGCTCACACCATGGGCACTAGTCCTTTTTGAATATTCATACAACCCAGATACTCTTATATGATTAAAACAATGACACAGACAAATGAAAGAATCTAGGATACTGAGACACACTAATGATGTTTTTTTTTTTCAAAAGTCTAAAGCCTCCTAGTTGGGAAATTGTTGGAGTAGGAAGAGCTGAGCTCAGAATCAGGAATCTCTTCTACCCCTCAGCTCTGAAAGCCACAGGCTCACAGAATTCTCTAATTCTCCATAGTTAAGGTGGGGAAGAGTGGTTGTATTGGAACAAGGGTAGCTGGGTTTTCTGGCATCCTGTGATAATAGGACCCCCACATCCATGCCTCAACCATTCAAAGGATGTCAGAGCTGGGGGAGAGGTAAGGAGAGGAGGGGTGCATTTCTGTTTCCTCCTTCAATCTGGCTCCCTCTGCCAGGTGTGAGGTTGTACATTTCCCAGCTGCAGGCCATGGACTTCTCTGGATAATAGCAGCTGTTCAAGTGCATATTAGCACTCAAGATGCTTGATAAGGGGAATTAGAGCACTGCCTGGCTTCTTTATTTTTTGCCTGGCTGAATCAATAATTAAGTGTATTCTAATAGTGCCGTTTTGCTCAAGATTCTCATTTGGCTCAAGCATTAGGTCCAAATGAAATATTTAGTTGACAGGATACAGTTATGAAGGAAAACCACATTTCTGTCTGTATATTTTCATTTTTCTAATGATGAGAAACCATGGTACTTCTTCCTAGTCCTGGCTGCCTGTGGGTTCCTTGTCATTCCCCTCTCCAGGACAAAGATGAAAAACTCTTCTTCTTCCTGCAGGAAAAATGACATTGTCAAATTCTCATGTCTGCAGCTCTATAAAGTGAAGGCCAAGAAGAAAGCCTCCCCCTGGTCCATTCTTTGGCAATGATTGGACCTATGACTTAGCTTTTGAGTAAATGGAGTGCTTTTTAAAGGAGTGTTGCAGGGATAGGTTCTCTAGGAAATTTTAACCTTCGTAAAAGTTGAGGTCAATTTACTATGGCCCATCTTCTATCTGGATCAGGCATGTAAGGGGGAGGAGCGACTGAAATTGCTGATGGAGTGTCCCAAAAAATGAGCCACAGTGAGGATCCCAAGACTTAGTCATCTGGCTGAATTAGGAGAGTGATTACTTCTTTCACTGTCTGAGAGAGAGAGGGGTCAAAAGTAGGCCCTACCCACTCTTTCAAGCCCCAGTATCTCCACTTCACAGGGAAACAGAAATTCTGTTTCTTTATTCATCTTTACCTTCTTACATGAAATATTTAAGGAAAGAATTAAACCAAATGCAAATGCATACTTGTCATTTATTCAATAGGACTCTCACTTATGAAGCATTTTTATAAAAATCTTTTCCTCACGATGACCCCATGATATAGATAGCAGAAACATTATTTCCTCATTTTTACAAGTCAGGAAACTAAGTCTCAGGGTCATGCATTGGAGCCAGACTTGATTTCAGGCACAAAGTGTTCTGCCCACTATGGCATGCTAAGTGCCCAGCCAATGCAAAGTGTTAAGGATGACAAAAACATGGGAAAAACATGTCTGCCCTTAAGGAGTTGAGTCAAGTAGGGGATATAGGAACAGAAATATCTACAATACAAGGCAATAATGTTATAATAATAGCTAGCATTTATATAGTGACTATTACATGCTGGGCACTATGCTGATCACTTTAAAAATATTTCATTTTAACCTTAGAATAATCCTGAGAGGTTGGTGTTGTTATCATCCCTCATTTTACAGATGAAGAGACTGAGGCAGAGAGAAGTTAAATAGCCTGCCTAGGGTTCCATAGCAGTTAAGTGTCTGAGGCCAGATTTAAGTCCAGTACCCTATTCATTAGACTATCTTGGTGCCTCTGAGAAGTTTCATGATTAGAACAAAATGAGTGCTAGAGGAGTGCCAAAAAGGAAGGGAGGAAGAGATCACTTCTGGCTGGAGTGGTTGGAGGAGGTGACATTTGAGCTGGGCCTGGAAAGGATAAGTAGAGTACTGATGGGTAGAGATTGAGGGGGTCACAATCAAAGCACAGACAATAGTCTGAGCAAAGACATACAGTTGAGGAAGATGAATGCCTTTAGAGGAATGGTGATCAGTAGGTAGGCAGGGCTTGTGAAGAGGAAAACCCTATGAGATGAGGCTGAAGAGGAAGGGTGGGAACAGATTTTGGTTTCTCTAAGGTCTTGTAAGTTTGGAGGAAGGGTAACAGAGACAGAGATGAGATGGTAAGATGGAAAGTTAAAGAGGGAGAAAAGAGAGAAGGAGCAAGAGAGAAATGAAGAACACGACCTTCATATACATTTGATTTTTTTTGCAGGTTTTTTTTTTGGCAATCAAGATTAAATGACTTGCCCAGGGTCACACAACTAGTAAGTGTCTGAGGCCAGATTTGAACTCAGTTTCTCCTGAGTCCAAGGCTGGTGCTCTATCCATAGTGCCACATAGCTGCCCCTACACTTAGTTTTTAAATAACATGTACCTAACATAAAATTCTTGATTTTGTATACAATTATTTCTATACTGAAGTATTCAAATTTTTCAGTGATTGTTAAGTTCACAAAGAAAAAGAAAAAATTAAATCTTCTTTATTTTAATGGTGTTTTCAACTCCTCTTGATGTTGGAGACAAAATTTCACCATCTGCCTTCCGAGATCCATGCCATATCTGAGAGTTGTGGGCTTTATTTGGAAGTGCCACTCTTTTGAAAAGAAAGAAACAGAGAGTATTGTACTATAACAACATAAACATATATCTCAATCCAGTCCCCTAGCTTAGGTGTTGCTGCTTTTTCTAAGACCTGTTCATTGTTCTGACATGATCTGAGAAGTAGGAGTATATGCCTTTTTGCCCTGCTACCTATATATAACTTGAATTTAATGATCAATTATTATTTAATAATTATAATATTAGCAGCCTCTTAACAATGAGTCAGAGGAGGAGAGGCAAGAGGTTAGGAGACTATCAGAAAGCTCTTCGAACAATCCCTGGGAGAGGTGAAAAGGGCTTGAACCAGCAGTAATATGAGTGGAGGACAAGGTAAGTGGATGCAAGAGACCCTGTGGAGATAGGTCTGACAGGGGAGATGTCACGTGAAGGAATGATTCAGTGAGACCTAAGCTTTAGGAAGACCTGGGTTCGAGGTCTTATTTTAACTGGTTCTAGCTGTGTGACCCTGAAGCAAGTCACTGAACCTGTCATTGTAATTCTCAGACTACAAATTGCAGACTAAGTACCCACCAGAATTGATAAAAGAAGTTTCCTCACTGGGATTTCCTATACCAGTGAAATCACAGGTCCGGGACCACCAGAAGGAACAGTTGACATGACTTGTCAAAGTCAGGGAGGAACTGGTGACGGAGAGGGAAGAATGACTTGGAGGCATTGAGTCTGAGTGACTGGGAGGATGGTGGTTCTGTGTCCAAATTAGGGAAGTTAGGGAGAGGGGAATGTCCTTCCCTAGGATCTCCCAATGGAGCTTTGGTTCTTCTGGTTCCACAGTGCTATCTACAGACTTTTCAGGGAGGTGGAAAGTAAGAGTAAAGATTCACCTGTGACATTCTAGAGCAAGCTGTGTGGCATGAGACTGGGCAGAGGCAAAGAGAAATGGGTGGCTGGGGACTGAGGTTGATAACTCAAAGCTTCAGGTCATATTAATGTTTGATGCCAAAGCCAAGTTCAGCATACTTCCCTTCCCACTGACCTTGTCATTGAAAGACCAATAGAAAAGTAACCATGTCTGAGGAAAGGACCAGATCAAAACTAGAGGCATGATCTTGTCCAAGGAAAACCAGCAGGCAACAAAGGCTGAGGTTTAGCATAGGAAAATTCCAAGCTGCAGTGTTTTCTACACTCCTGGCTCATGCAAATGTGAAAGTCTAATTGGATATGGCTACGCCCAGAATTTAATCTTCTCCTGAACTTTTCCTTCAATTGGAAAGCTCCCACTATTGCCTCCATTTTACTACTGCCCCCATTAACATCTAATGTAGTCATGGAACCTACATGACCAGGGATAGGGTGGGGATTGTTGAGTTGAGGTATCAATGGAGAGTCCAGGTGGGACTGTCCAATATGGAGTTGAAAGTGAGGAGCTGAAATTCATGGAAGAAGGCAAGACTAGATAGACCTGGAAGTCATCTACATAGAAGTGGTCATTGAAGGTCTAAGAGGGAATGAGGCAACATGGTATGCTGGATTTTTGGAGTCAGAGGATCTGAGTTTAAATTCCAGCTCTGATAACTTTTTTACCTCCATGACTTTGGGCAAATCACATACTCCCTTAGCCTCAGTTTCCTCATTTATAAAATGAAAGGATTGACTTCTAACGTCTCTCCATCTGTAGAACGATGATTCTGAGTTATTTGACCTCTCTGGTCCTCAGTTTTCTCATGTATAAAATAGGGGATTGGATTAAATGACCCTTGAGTTCCTTTCTTGCCCTAGATTTTTGACCATCAAGTTAAAGAATATATAGGGAGAGGAGAGCAGGGGACAAAGTCTTGAGAAATACTCATATTTAGAGAACAAGAGGAAGAACAATCAGAAAAAAATCAATTAGAAAGAAGGGAGGAGAACCACTCAAGAGCAGTTTCAGAAAATCCAAAGAGGAAAAGGTACCAGCATCTAATACCCCAAAGAGATCAAGGAAAATGACAAGACCAAGGCCATTGAGTTTATTGACTGGGAGGTCACTTATGACTCTGAAGGGAAACTCCCACCAGCATCAGGCTCAAACACTCTTTACTGCCAAAAGGTTCTCCCTTCTATCTAACCTAAAATCCTTCTGCAAATTCTGTTCCTATTTGACGGATTGTACAGCCTCTATCTCTGTGAGCTTCTCAGCTAACAAATTATCTCCTGAGCTTGAAAAGAATAGCCTGAGAATGTTCTGGATGACAACATGCTCTGGGGCATGAAAGGAGTTCATCCTCAGTTGTCCATGAAGCCAGAAGGCAGGGGTAGGGACCAGCAGTACCTGGAATACTGCCCTTCCCTCAGAAGCCGTACAGAAATGAAAAAGTCCAGAGTCCCCTGTTTCAGGTGAAAAATAGCCTCAGCTAGCTAATTATTTGCACAGCTTGCCTCTCTCTCCAATCTTCTCTGTATTTTAGATAAATATTTTGTATACGTTTGCACTGGAAATTAGAAAGGGAGGGGAGAAAAAGGAAAGAAAGTCAAGTGATGTTGATCTTGAATCGAGCCTTGCTGGCTCACACTTGTAGTGTTTGAAAAGTCAATCCATTCATCTCCAGCAAAGTGGGCAATGCAGAAAATTGATATTTGTCTAATATTTGCTCAGCCTATTGTGTCTTGCTGTGTATTCCCAGGTGCTCTGGCTTTCGGGGAAAGTTAATCACTAAGTCTTAAGACCTCCCCAGCTGTGCCATTTCTGAGCAAAAGGTGTGGAAAATGTTTAAAAAAAAGGAACTAAATATATATGTGTATTTCTGTCTGAACTGCCACTGGGCCAGTTCCTAGCAGTCGTCAAAGAGAAGAGGAGCATTCAGAGGAGTAGGAGGCCTTCCAAGAGAAGGAATAGGAACAGAACTACACCTGAGTTAGAGTGACCTTTGCCCCAAGGCGCTAACTTGGGGGGGGTGTTTCCTTGCTAAGGAGGATCACATCTGTAACTCTAAGACTGCTCCACCTCTCCCTGACCTAACTTCAGTTATAAAGACCCTGTTCTCTCCCAGACATATATATCCTTCCCTCTTCTTTTTCTACCCAGGGATGGACTAGCATGACTACTCCTACTGAATAAACTGTTCCCTCTTTCAGACCTCCCCTCCCTCAACTCCCATGGATCAGCAAGTCTGAATACAACTAAGGCAGACTGAATGTGCCCCAAGGATCAGAATGACTAATTATGGTTCTGGTTGGGAATTTAAGAAGAGTCAGGACAGGACTGTGATTGGGGAATTAGTCTTACTTGGAGCACTCCTGTTGAGGAAGGTGAAGTAATGGCATCTAATGGAGAGGAGGAATCAGTGGGAATTCTGTTCCCTGACTGGAGCTGCTCAGACCAGGGAATATGTCCCCATGATTGATTGATAATTGGTATATGGTTAAAATTTATGTCTATTTAAAAAACACCCAACACTTGTCATCTCATTGTGGTCTTCACAGCGTCTTGGCCAGATATGAGAATACTGTAGCATGGTGGAAGGTGGTTAGAATAAAGAAGCCTGGTCTTTGGTCAGTATGACCTAGTGGAGGAGTGGGGAACTTGCAACTCTCTAGAACCTCAAATGGGTCCTGGGACCTCAAATGCTTTGGCTGATTTCAAACTTCACAGAACAATTTGACTGGATCTGGTCAGTAAAGTTTGGATTCGGTCAAAGGGCTCCACTTGAGGACCTAGAGGGCCACATGCGGCCTCCAGGACATTGGTCCCCCACTCCTGGTTTAGTGGGTTCTCACCAGTCAGTACAATAAAACCCCAGAGTGAGAGCTCACCTTGGAAGGATACAGCAGAGGAAGATGATGCCATTTATTTTGTTCTTTCCAGAAACAGCAAAGGTGGAGACTGGGGTGGGAGTGAGATCAGACAGCATGACAAGTGGCATAGTTTTGTAGTCTGGTGAACTCAGCAGCCCCATATGCAAAACAGGAGACAGGTTTTAGATTAAGGCTCAACTTTCCTGCTTACTAACTGTGTGATATTCAGCAAGTCACTTTACAAACTCTCTGAACTTTAGTTTCCTTGTCAGTAAAATGCTGAAAATAATAACTTGTACCATCTCCATCATGATAGGGCTGTTGTAAAAATCCAGTGAGGTAATGTATGTAAAGGGCTTTAAAAATCCGAATGCTGTAGATAAATGTCAGCTGTGATCAAGAGATGAAGGCAATGATGATGTCAAGAAAACAGAGCTCCTTCCCTCTAAGCTTTCTTTCATGTCTGAGTTGTCGGCCCAGGGCAGAGTCCATCAGTACAGTCACATCCATGGCCTGTCTCCTCCCCTACTGAATGCCAGCAACCAAGCTGAGCCATATTAATCAGAAGCTGATGCCAGTTTCAGTTGCTATTGGTTATGTTTTCTCTGACACCACATTTTCCTCTGATTTGAAATATATGTCATCTCTTAATCCACCTGGATGAATGGTCTGATGTATAATCATCTACCAGATCCAGTTGGTGCTCTATGAAAATGGCCCCACTCCATGAAATGACAACTCTGTGCTTTAAGTGCCAGTAACTTTATCAGATAAAATCTCAATAAAAAGAATTACTGGAATTTCACGCCTATGCCACGTTTAGGTAAAGGAAGAAACCAATTTGGAGGTCCTGTGAAGTATATTTGAGATGCTTCTTAGAAGTGATTACAAAAGGTCTTTGAAGATTCCTATCTTCAAGTAGACTGCCTATGAATGAGATGGAATACTGTTCCTTATAGAGGAATACATGCCGCAGTTGTGAAATCAGGATCCCTTTTAAAAAAAGATTAACAGGCTAAGAAGCCCAGTAAAGACATAGGTAGGTGCTTACCTTAAACCCATCTCCTTAAAGTTTTGATTGTCTCTTATTCAATTGCCTTCTTTACTCTCTTTGTGCCAAAGAAGGCATATTATATGATGTGATAGACACAAAATGGACATTTCCCTTCCACCTCAAGTCCCTAACATCTTCCCCACTAGTTTACCATGCTGCCTAAAATACCCACCATTAGTCTTCTTTCTGGATTAACACAATTCCTTGAGAACAGTGACCTCCAAAGTTGCCGTCATACAGTGACCATAATAGGGCTATGGCTTGATCCCAAGGGGTGTGTGAGGATAGTAAGATGGGTCATATTCCATCGTCCCCACAAGAGCCAATCATGGACTCATTTCCAACAAAATTACCCCATCCCATCCCCAAACTCCCCCCAATTCCTTCACTCCTCCTGTCAAATTTGTGGCCAAATCTTGACAGCTCTACCTCCATGACATCTTTTCTCATCCATCCCCTCTTCTCTGATCATATGGTCACTACTCCACATCAATTCCTTATTACCTCTTAACTGAACTATTGTAGGAACCTCCTAGTCGGTCTCCCTGCTCAGGTTTCTTCCCCTTACAACCCATCCTCCACACAGATGCCAAACTGGTGGATCCCTAAGATAAAACATTATTGTATCCTTTTGAATTCCTATTTGTATATTTTATATCTGTGTAAGTTTTATAACATGTGTAATTATTAGTATGGTAGTACATGCAAATACATTTTAGAGAATTATAGAGACACAGTGCTCTGTGTATTTCTTGATACAAGCAATCACTCTGATATAATTTTGTCTTGCATAGCAATGGTCAAGCATACGTGCTTCTACTACCAGGGGGACAATTCAGAACATTTGACCTTGATAGATGGATTGAACTTCTCTCTCAACCTCTCTCCCTCTCTCTGTCTCTCTCTCTCTCTCTCTAAATCTCTCTCTGTCTCTGTCTCTCTATATCTCTCCCTCTCTCTCACACACACACACAGACATACACACACACATACACACACATACACTCACATATACACACATACATGCACATAGATACACATATACATACATGCACACACATACATGCGCGCACACACATCTACCTACCTAGGTACCTACCTACCTACCTTTAGTTAGCTCTCTTCCATTTGAATTCTGGATTCCATCCCATACTCTTGTCTTTTGTGGCTTTCTTTTGTTGAGGTTTTAATTCTGTAATTTAAAAAGAGAATTGATGTCATTCCTAAGAAACACACAAAAGTGCAGCTCTTTAAAAGCACTCCATAATGACTCTTGGAGATATTGCAGCAGCTGTGGATGTGGGGATGTCAAGCATTTTCAAGCCCACAGTCAAGCCCACAATGAACAGGTTCATTCATCCACACCAAAGTGCAAAGGAAAGTACAGTTGAAGACTAGTGCTGACCAATTATTTTGTCAAGTATTTATTGAGCACCCACTCTATGCCAGGTATTTCACAAATGTTATCTCCTTCGATCCTCACAACAACCCTGGAAGGTAGGGGATATCATTATCCCCATTTTACAGCTGAGAAAACTGAGGTAGACAAAGGTTAAATGACTTTAAACGCCTAGGGTCACATAGCTAGCAAGTGTCTGAAACTGGATTTGAACTTACATCTTTCTGGCGCAAGGCTCAGCACTCAAATCACTGTGCCACCAGTTGCCTTTTGTTATAAAGCAGCCTAATCAACCTTCATAAAATAAACTAAGACCTTCAGAGTGATCCTGCAGCTGAAGGACTTGTTATTGTTTCCTCTGCACTCTAGAATAAGATTCCTAATAGTGGAAAAACAAGAACTTTTTAAAAATAGCTGCTACCTTTTTCTGTGATGAAAAAGAGTCATGTTTTGGGCAAGACAATATTAAAACTCAAGTACTGAAGGTGAGGAAAAAAGTAGTTTTTGTTTTATTTCTGAAACTCACTTTTTCATTTAAGACTGTGCCAAAACTATGGTCATAACTCCAAGTTAGCTGGTAAGATCTGAGCACCTTTATCAAACTGTAAAACATGCATCTAAATATATTTGGGGGATTTTCTTATCTCACTGAGGGAATGATAAATACACTGCTATAGTGAGGAACCAAATTGGCAATTATTATTAAGTCCTACATGAAGATGAAATAAATATTGTAATGCAACTTTTGTGAACATGGTTTCAATGACCTGAGAACTCACCAGATTTATAACCTCTGAAAAACCTATGGACAATATATAATAAGTGTCAAACTTAGAAAAACAGACTAGTCTTCATAGTTACATTCAATATCTAATGGGATAAAAGTATGGTTTTGGTGTAAAGAATTACCAAAGATATGTCAAAATCTTGTGAACTCAATCCAAAATGGTTAAAGTAAGTGATTTCATCAAAAGGACACATTGAATATTTGTGTTCATCCTTCGTTGCCAAAGAAGAAGACCATGCCATCAGAGAAATAATGACATGACTTGCATTTGACTTTGTTTTGAGTGAGGGAGGGCTGGGCAGGTCACCAGCTTCACTTCTCCTCCAGAGCCATCTGAAACCAGTGACCAGATATTCATCAGGATGACTGGAGATGACCCAGGATGAGGCAATTGGGGTTAAGTGACTTGCCCAAGGTCACATAGCTAGTGAGTGTCAAGTGTCTGAAGTGAGATTTGAACTCAGGTCCTCCTGACTCCTGCACTGGTGCTCTATCGACTTGAATATTAAAATCTTTTTAAAGAACTAAAAAGTTGTGAAAAAAATTATTCTAAATTGTACCCTCCCCCCACCTCATTTTCTTGGTCTCAGAGGTTAATTTATCCATAACAATATTGCTCCCAAGCTCATAGTACTCAGGTTCTACCTTGTCCATAGAGGCAATGTCAGTTAAGTGCTTACAACTTCACAAAGATAGTAAATTTCAGAGACTGCATTTGAACCCAGGTCTGCTGGCTCCAGAGTTGGTACCCTTTCCCCTGGGTAGATCAGGAGAGCATCTTGATCTACCCCTTACACAAACTCTATCCATTTCACCATTTGTTCCAGAGTTTCCTCTTCTCCAAAGATTCCCACACCATCACTTACTTCAGATATGGTAACATGGGCTGGCCTTCTCACTGAAAGTCACTTGCCTTGTTGTTGAATAGCCTGAAGGAGCTGTAGTGGCCTCATTTTGTGTTCTCTCCTTGACCGGAGCCTCTGCTCTATTTCTAGCATCCAAGGGTTGGGCAGACCCTGACAGATACTCATCTAGCGCCTTCTTTCTTTCCCTCCCTGGCTGATCTTAAAGTGGGGGGGTGGGGGGGGTTGAAAGCACAGACAGCAACAGTTGGTTTTAATCCCCTAAGGCATCTTTAGAGCCAATAGCTGAGTTAAGCAAGACAGAGGGAAGCCGCACATGGTTTTCTCCTTCATTAATAAGTTTTCGTGACAGTCAGAAGGAATTCTTTCTAGTCAACTCTTTGTAGTTCGTTCCTGATCGCGGTCCTCCTGTTGTTAATATTGTTGTTAAACTCCCGAAGCCGCACAGAGTGAAAGCTAATTACAATAATTAACAGAGAACTCCTGAACTTGTCAAACTGGTAATTATAAACCACGGGGACTTTTATCATTAATAGATGCTGTGGAAAGTGAATGTGGAGGGGCGGAGATTGCACCAGAGATGTTCCAGGTCTGCAGCCAAGTCTGAGTGAGACTGAGGGCCTGACTTCCCCTGGCTCAGCACCCAGTTCTCTCGAACCACCTTCAAAAGATACCTCCTGCTCCCCACAAACTAAAGGACCAAGTTATTTACACCCAGACAGGTTGGTCTTAGCAAATGGTGGGCCGGGATGACTCCTACATAGCATGATTTCAAAGGACATCAGGAAAGGCATCTGGACCCCCATAACCTTCTCAAATGATGATCACAGTGCTTACATTTCACTATTAGGTGTGTGTGTGTGTGTGTGTGTGTGTGTGTGTGTGTGTGTCTGTGTGTTGGAGGGTATTTTAATCCTCCATGACCCCAGTGAAAATGCAGATGTCACTAGAAGGGATAATGCTTCAAGGTGCATCAGCTAACTCCTTAGCCACAGATTAATTGACTGCAAGCTAAGAGCAGGATACAAGATAGGGAAGGCAGAAAGACAGGGAAATGAGGATGAGGGAGAGGAGCACCAATGGGGGAATTAGGGTAGTGCCAAAAATAAACTCTGCTGACTTTGCAGTTTTCTAGACCCAAACTTCCAATTTCTATGATACATCTGAAGCTGAAGAAAGAACCATGGAGATAGCTCCAAGCATCTTCGAATCTCTTATAATGCAATGACCCCAAAGGATAATTGGGTATTTTCCTTACAGCCTGCATTTTTTGCAGGGAAGAGAGGGAAAGAACAGCAGCAGCTTACTTTGCCCAGAAACTCTTCCTATTTGCAAGATCATACCTTTTAGAGCAGGAAGGAGCCTTGGGGTAGGTCATCTATTCCAACCCCCTCATTTTGTAGTTGAGAAAACTGAGTCCCAGAGAAGTTAAATGATAACACAAGATCATACTGAACCAGAATTCAAAGGCAGGTCATCCAATGCTATATCCACGACTCTTTCCATCCTGTCAGATTGCTTGCCTACATTTATAGGTGTAATCTTAGCTCATTTTATGAATATTATTCAACTTGGTCTGTAGCTCACCATTGGTCTTCCTCTCTTACAGTGAAAAGAGCATTGTCCTATGCGTCAGAGGACCAGTTCAAGCCTTGGCTCTGTCACTTATTGGATGTATAACTTTTGTCAACCTTATTGAAGATAATTTTCTTTATCTCTGAAATGGGGATGGTAATGTCTTCCCTCTTTCACTTCACGGCGATTCTGGGAGGCACAAATGAGGAATTTTATATATGATAAAGTAGTCTGTATTGATTCTAATTTAAGAAACAATTTTGATTATCCCAAGAAATTAGTGCTATGTGGCGGACTCAAATCAGAGGAGGAAGGAGAGGGGGAAAGAGACAGAGACAGAAAGAGACAGAGAGAAAGAGACAGGGAGAACTGAGTCATTAATAGGATCCATTTCCTATTCCCATCATAACTAACTCCCTGAGGCTACTCTTGATACTGAGACAAGAAGCAGGAAATGAGCTTTGAGTTTCATTCTAACCCTGTCCGCCTATGAAGGAAGAAGAATGGTTATTGCCTTCTGTCCTCTTATACTATCACCACCATCAGACGTCATCATCATCATCCTAAATGGCAGACAGTTGACTCCAAGTAGTTTCAAATGAGAAACACAGGAATAGGAAAGATAGTCCATACCAGCTTCCCCCATTTGCCTTTTTCCTTCAGAATCCAACCCTAATCTCTGTTATTTCCTCTCTAACCACAGAGTTAGCAGGTACCTCAGAGGTTAGTGGTCCAATCATTTTCCTAAGTTCATGAATTCCTTATACATCATCCTTAACAATTTTCCTTTAAACTCCTTAACGTTACATTGCATCCACAATCTGACATCCCTCTCTAGCCGTATCTGCCACTATTTCCCTATATGTTGCACACTGCTATAGTTAGAATTATCTGTTCATTGCACCCCAAGAATTCCTACCTAATGGCCTTCTCTGCTTGTTCATATCCTATTCCTTCTTTAATGACCAAGTTCATTGCCACCTTCTTCATGAAGTCAATTCTCTGACTGCCCCAGCCCACCTCTGAGCTCCAAGAGCACATAGTGACTATGCATTTTCACTTACCATAAGTGGACTTCTTATCTTTAATTGGCTATTCACAAAAGATCAAAGATTCAGAGTTGAAAGAGATGAGAGAATATCTAGACTAATCTTATTTTACAGATGAGAAAACTGAGGCAGAAAGGCATGAAGATATCATAGGATCACAGACACAGAGGTAGAAAGCACCTTAGAGATCAGCTGACTCAATCTCCTTAAAGATAAAGAAACTGAGACCCAATCTGGGGAGGTAAGGTGAGCAAGGTATCTATAGGTTACAAGGAGTAGGAAAATCATGAAGATTCTAACCTAGTCCCTTTAATTCCAAAGCTACAGTCAACATTCTACCACAGCTTTATCTAAGTATGGTAGATTGCACTATTAGCCAGAGGTCCTGTAGCTGTACAGACCAGGAGCAATGACTCAGGGAGGCAGATGGATTGTGTGTGACAGTGGGGGAGAAAGGGAAGTGGAGAAGTTTGGGAGATGGAGGAGGGGGAATCTCCCATCTACTGCATTATTGAAATATATTTCTTATATATTTCTTACTCTTATATTTACTATCAGAACTCAACAAGGTGAGCATAAAGTACTTATTAGTATTAACTAATTATTTTATTATGCCATTTTAATTATCTATGGAATGATTTGGGGGTTTAGGTAGGAGGCAGCTAGGTGGGGCAGTGGATAGAGCGCTGGGCTGGGCATCAGGAATAATTGAGTTCAGGTCTAACCACAGACACTTACTGTGTGACCCTGAGCAGATCATTTAACCTCAGTTTCCTCAGCTACAAAATAGGAATAATACTAACACCTGTCTCCTAGAGATAGGGTGAGGACCAAATGAGATAATCTTTGTAAAACACTTAGCACAGGGCCTGACACATAGTTCGTGCTCAATGAACACTAGATATTATTTTGTTATCCTATCTCAGTCACTGACCCTCATGTGATTTTGTTATTGTGTTCATCCTTTGTTGCCGAAGAAGATCATGATGTCAGAGAAATGATGACATGACTTGCACTTGACTTTATTTTGAGTGAGGGAGGGCTGTGCAAGGTCACCAGCCTTACTTTCTCCTTGTGAGTCATCTGGATCCAGTGACTAGATATTCATCAGGATGACTGGAGATGGCCAGGATGTGACCTTGTACAAGACATTTACCCTCCTTGTTTCCTCATTTGTAAAAGATGGACTTGGACAGCATAACCTCTAAGAACCCTTTCAACTCTAAATCTATAAGCCTGTAAGCCTATGAATTCACATCAACTTTCTTAATTCTTGGTTATGAGTCCTTCTTTGTACTAATATCTCCAGTGCCTAGCATGATGCTGGTGCATAATTCACATTTAATAAATATCTCTTGATAGACCAATGTAATCTTGCTTACTCTCTGCTTCTGTTCGGTAAGAGAACCCACCAAATTCTAGAGCATCGCTAGATATAGCTTAAACTGGGGCGGCAAAACACCTCCATAGTTGAGCCCTAGTCCATCTTAATGAGGCATGACTGACTATGAGTAGACCTATACTTCCCACAGCCACTGAGGAGCTATACATGGTCAGTAGTTGCTACCAGCCTCTTCCTACTGCCTGGGGTACCTGGTGCCTCCTATACCTCCTGACTTGGCAAGGGATGAAAGTCTTTCACCCACTAGCCTACTGAGACATAGCTGAATTAAGGAACATGATCTTACTTTGCTACTTCAGGACTGAAGTAACAGAAAGCAAACAGTACAAAACTCCAATACTGAGGATTGCCCAGAGTATAGAATAGGTTCCCAATAACCCAGGTCTAATCCTCTTGGTAAGTGGGGCTCAGTTCCCCTTGGTTAACCTGTCCTCTAGTCACCCTTCCTCCTAACCTAACAAGGGAAAAGGAAAACACATCTGCAAATATGCTGGGCCAATCAAACCTGCACTTCCAAGGCTTGTTCTAAGGAATTTTGAGGATCAAATGTTCTGAATTTTTAAAGGGGAGGAAGCAATAGATAACTCTCAAAGTCATATTTTTACAACTGTCCACATTAGGGGTTCTTAATTTTGTGTAGGAGCCTGTATGGGTATGTGATAGACCCCATGACACTCAGCTAAAGCCTATGAGCGCCTTCTCAGAATAACAGTATTAAACATACAAAATAAAATATATGAGATTACAAAGAAAACAGATAAATGGAAATACAGTCATTAAAATATTTTCTAAAACAGCAAGATGCTTTGCTCTAGAGTCTGAGTTTGAGGGAAAAGGGGAAAAGATAAGATGATTTAGGGATTGGGGAGGGTGGAGAAAACATTTGAGGCTCTCTAAGCGGAAAGGGCTGGTCTCCAAATTTCTTTGGGGTTTATATCCTTTCTGTGTTTTCCTGTCCCTCTCAAGCCACCAGGATGAGGACAGCCAAGTCAGTTCAAATGAGGGTAGGGTTTAGGGTCCACCCACTTCAAAGTTTCAGGCAAATTTTTATTTATAGACCAACTTCAAAAAATATGAAGGAAACTTCAAAATCTCTCAGAACCCAGCAACCTCTTCTGGGGTTGGCCAAGTCAAGGAAAAGAGAGAGACCACAAGCCACTGGGGCCATTGGGTGGGATAGGAAGGGAGACAGTTGAGCAGTCGGTCCCAAAAGGGGCCTGGAGCCTAGCCCAGGCTAACCCCTAGTGGGAGAGGTCTCGCTGGAGTTTCCACTAAGTTCAATTGCACTTTTATAAATAGTCTACCAAACTTTTTCCAACCTCCAGCCAAGTTTGGGTTTTCGTTTGCATGCTGGGTGAAGGGTCGGGGCCAGACCAGCTTTTCTCGAGGTTGCTTCTGCCAGAGCCACAAAAGACCAATTTCCTCAGCCGGTGCTTTTGTTTTCCGAAGGGGCTGCAGCTCATCCACGGAGATGCCATTGTTTGCGAGGAGGATTTTTAGATCAGCTGCTCGCTCTTGGCTCCCTTCTCCTCAGAGTTCTCCTGTTCTTTTTGTGAATCCCCTGCTCTCCTGGACAGTAAACAACAAATGGTCCTATTCACCCTGGAGATAAGATTGTGTGTCTCCCAAAGTCACCGCAGTCCACAGCAGCTCCTGGAACTGTTTGAATAATGAGGCTCCTGGAGAATTTGTGTTGTTTTATCCTTTCCTTCCAGGAGATTGGAGATTCCCCAGACCGGCAAGGAAAGTGCCCGCTGGGGGTTGCCTGGAGGTGGCTAGCACAGGGCAGCAAGCCCAAGCAAGCTTTTGGGGGTTTGTTTTTTGTTTCACATTTGATTGTTTCTTGAGATTGTGGGCTTAGGTTTGTTTTTTTTTAAATAACAATTTAATTTTTTTCTTTCTTTACCTTTACTTTTTCTTTCTGTTGAGTTTTTTATTTTTCTTTCTTTCTCCTCCCTCCCTTTCTTCCTTCCTTCCTTCTTTTCTTCCTTCCTTTCTTTCTAATCCTTCCCTCCTTTCTTTCTTTGTCAGTGATAGCCCTTATATGAAAGATCTCCCTCATCCCCCAGGAATGTCAGGGACCTTCAAGTGAAAATCGCTCCCATTCCTCCGGAAACTTCCATTGTTCCAATGGGCCATTAATGAGCAATGGGAACAGAAAAACAACAACTTCTTCCCAATGTGGTGTTCCCCTTACTACTCAAAAGCACTTCTTTCCTGGGGAACTCTATGAATCCCATCTCTGAGTGTTCCATTAGCAAGTGCCCTCCAGACACCCTGCTTTCCAAGGCACAGAGAAACTAGAAATGGACGCTACTCACAATTGAACAAGACAGCTTGTCCTTCATTCTTGAAGAGGACCGTGACATCAGGGAGGTGATGCCATGACATACAAGTGAATTGGATTTAAGTGAGGGAGGACTGTGCAAAGTCATCAGCTTCACTTTCTCCTCTGCAGCCTTCTGGGTCCAGTGGTAAGATATAGATCAGGATGACTGAAGATGACCCATCAGTAGAAAGCAAGGTAGACATGGTGTAAGGAGACCTGGGTCCAAAACTTGACTTAGCCACTTTCTGTCTGCATGACCCTGAGCAAGTCATTTCATTTCCCTGAGCCTCAGTTTCCTCATCTGTAAAATGAGGGGGTTGGACTAGATGACTTTCTGTCTATGTCCCTAATGCTACTGAGTAAAACTAATTGGTATGGTGGATAGATTTCTGGAGTTGCACTCAAGTAGACCTGACTTTGAATCCTGCTTCACGTATGTAGTGATTGTGTGATCCTGGACAAGTAACTCTACTTTTCTGAACCTCAGTGTTACCATTTATAAAATAGGGGTGATAATAGCACATATATCACAGGGTCATTATGAGAATCAAATAAAATATGTAAAGTGCTTTGTAAACCTCAAAGAGCTATATAAATGTTATCTATTATTTAATTCAATATTAATAAAAACTGACATTTATATAGCATTTTAAGATTTAGGAAGCACTTAAATACATTATCTCACTTGATCAAGATCCAGGAAGTAACCTAAGCCCAAAATGTGAATTAAATAAGGACCTTTCATGTAGAAAAAAAAAAGAAAGCACATTTGTTGGGGGTAAAGACTACAGACAGAGTCCTAGGACCAAGTTGGAAGAGAGGAGAAGATATAATTCAATTGAGCTCATGAGATTAAATAAATGCCATGTAGTTTAAAGACAATTGAATATGAAAGTCCCTTAATTTCTCTCAGTGTCTATTTGCAATATGATGTCTAAGGTTTTATGTAGCTCTACTGCCTATGATAGTGTGGTGTTCACAATCAGGGAAGCTAGATAGTTTAGGCTATAGTAAAAATGTCCCTGTGTTTTTGTTTACTCTAGACTTTTCCCCTTCCTTTTAAAAAACAATTATTTATTTTGTTAAATATTTCCAAATTACAAATAATTGCACTCATATCTTAAAATTTAGAGTTTCAAATTCTCTTCCACTCTTTCATCTTTCTACCCTCTTTGAGAAAACAAACAACTTGATAACAGTTATACATGTGAAGTCATACAAAACATTTTCATATTAGCCATGTTGCAAAAGAAATGAATAAAACAAAATAAAGCAAAACAAACAAAATAAAAATAAAGTTTAAAAGTATGCTTCATTCTGCACTCAGTTCATTAGTATTCTCTCTGGAGCTAGCCAGCATCTTTCACCATGGGTCCTTTGTAATTGTCTTGATCAGAGTAGCCAAGTCTTTCCCTTTATGTTATTTCTGTTACTGTATACAATGGTCTCCTGCTTCTTCTCATTTCACTTTGCATCAGTTCAAGTATGTATTTCCAGTTTTTTCTGAAATCACTCTTCTTGTCATTTTTATAGCACAATAGCATTCCATCACAATCATATATCACAACTTGTTCAGCCATTCCTGAATTGTTGAGCATCCGCTTGATTTCCAGTTTTTTGTTACCACAAAAAGAACTACTATAAATACTTTTGTGCCCATGGGTCCTTTTACTTTTCTTTGATCTCTTTGGGATTCACATCTAGTAGAAATATTGCTAGATTAAAGAGTATGCTCAGTTTTATAGCTCTTTGGTTGTGGTTCCTTATTCTTCTCTAGAATGGTTGGAATGGTTAACAACTCTACTGACAGTGAATTAATGTCCCATTTTTTTTTCACATCCCCTCCAGCATTTGTCATTTTCCTTTTGTGTCATAGTAGCCGGTCTAATCGGTGTAAGATGGTATCTCAGAGCTGTTTTAATCTTCATTTCTCTAATCAGTAGTTTTAGGGCATTTTCTTCATGTAACTATTGATAGCTTTGATTTCTCCTTCTGAAAACTGCCTTTTCATACATATCCTTTGATCATTTTTCAACTGAAGAATGGTGCTTATTTTTATAAATTTGGCTCATTCCCTATATAGTTGAGAAATGAGGGCTTTATCAGAGAAACTTAGGGTAAAAATGTTTTCCTTCTAATTCTGGCTGCAAGAGTTTTGTTTGTATGAAAGCATTTTAATTTCATATAATCAAAATTATTTATCTTACTTTTTATAATCCTCTCCATCTCTTGTTTGGTCATAAACTCCTCCTTTACCCACAGAGCTGACATTTTTCCATACTTCCCTAATTTACTTAGGATATCACCCTTTATGTCTAAATCATTTATCCATTTTGACCTTATCTTGGTGTGTGGTGTGAGATACTGGTCTATGTCTAGTTTCTGACAAACACCTTTCCAGTTTTCCCCACAATGTTTGTCAAATGGTAAGCTCTTACCCCAAAAGCTTAGAACTTTGGGTTTATCAAACACTAGATTACTATGGTCATTTACTTCTGTGTATTGTGTACCTAGTCTATTCCACTAATCCACCACTCTATTTCTTATCCAGTACCAGATTGCTTTGATGGTTACTGATTTGCAATATAGTTTCAAGTCTGGAACTGCTAGGCTGCTTTCCTTGATGTTTTTTAATCATTGATTCCCTTGATATTCTTGCCCTTTTGTTCTGACCAATTGCCAGTTCTCCTTGTTGTTTTTGGCTTAGAAACTCCCAAAACGGTTGCTGTTTCTATTGCCACTACCTAGTCCCAACAATGGTGTTTTATCCAGTGGAATCCAGGTCAGCCTCCATTCCCTTCACCACAGAACTCTTTCCAAACTTTTAAGTTGTCTTGGGCTGAAAAAATGTCTCACTCTGACCTTTCATTGGCTCTGACATTCCAGAATTCAATTTGAGGCATTATTTTAAAGTTGTTAGAGGGGACTATTAGGAGGGTTCTGCTGAGTGCTTTCTCTACTCCACCACCTTGGATCCGCCCTTATTCTTTTTCTAGGTTATTTTCTTTAGGAAGGGGGAAGGCAAGGCAATTTGGGTTAAGTGACTTTTCCTGAGACCACACAGCCAGTGTCAAGTGTCTGAGGCCTTATTTGAACTCAGGTCTTTCTGACTCCAGGACCAGCGCTCTCTTCACTGTGCCACCTAGCTGTCCCTCTTCTCCTTTTTACCAATATTTTACCTGACTGGTTGAAGACAAAAGCTATTTTTTTGTTTACTTTTTTTATCCTCCTAAGCTCAGTGCCTAGTATAGTGCTTGACAGATGGTGAGTACTTAGGAAATGCTTGTCAAAATGAATGGAATACAAATGAAGAAGAAGTCATGAAGAATTAGAAAAGGTGTAGTGTTCACTAAACTACAGTTAAATAAAGAAGGGAATATAGGTATGTGGATACAAATATTATTTTTTGGCAGTTAAAAAAAACTAACTTGGACCTGCACTGCCTCAAGACAGGGATGATATCTTCAACTAGGGAAGTTATAGTCCAGCTGTACTCTTTCTTGGTTAGACCTCAACAATAGAAATATGATATTTAGTTCAGAGACAGCTAGATAGTGCACTGGCACTGGAATCAAGAGGACCCAAGTTCCAATCCTCAATCATTAACTGTGTGACCCTGGGCAAGTCACTTAACCTCTGTTTTCTTCATATGTAAAATGGGAAAAATAATGTTAGCTACATCCTAAGGTTGGTGTGAGGATCAAATGAGATAGTATTTGTAAAGATCTTAGCACAGTTCCCAGCATACAGTAGGCACTAAATAAATGCTAGCTATTGTTTTTATTCTAGACATCCCATTTTAGAGGGGGCTAGAACATTGAAAAATTAATTGGAATGAGTCAAGAGGAGGATGATGAGGATGGTGACAAGACTAGAGATCATGACATATTGGGGTCATTTAAAAGAACTGAAGATATTTAATCTGAGAAGGGAAGACTTAGAGGGATCCTTATAGCAGTTTTCAAGTATATAAAGCATATTTATTCAATCAATAAGTCAATAAACATTTATTAAGTACCTATTATGTGCCAGGCACAGTGGGAAGTGCTAAGGATACATATACAAAAAAAAAAACAACAACAACCAAATCCCTGCCCTCAAGGAACTTACAATCTAATGGAAGCAAACACTAAAATGAAGCTGAAAAAGGAGGAAGAGATGAAAGGAAGACATCCAGCACATGGGTATGAAAAAAGCTGGTCCAAAGGAATGCAACTGGTAGGAAATGGAGAGATGGTTGCCTTGAGATATCTCTTTAAGTGAAAGTTTTTGGAGGGTTTTTTTACTAGCCCCTCCAACCTTCCACTTATAGAGGCAGAATATACTGAGATATGAACTCATATAATCTCTCAGGATGATGAGTTTATTGGTGATGAGGTTTACTGGAGTCACAATGGAATCCAGTCCAAAGACATGGTGGAAAATAAAGATATGAGTGGTCTGAGACACCTCTTTAAATTAAGACATTGGGAAAGAGTCTTTGCTTACTCTCTAGCCTTCCAATAGGGAAGAGGATATTGAGGATAGTGATGAGGTGTGAATCCCAAGACAGGTGCAATCTCTCAGGATGATGAGTTTCACTGAGGCCATAATGGAACCCCATTAGTTACAAAAGGGCAGCTCATGGGAAATATAGGGATTAGATTTGTTCTACTTAGCCCCTGAAGATAAGAACTAAGATGAATAGGTGGACATTGTAGAAGGGCAGATATTAAGTTGATGGAAAGGAAATAACCCAACAAATCGAACTTTCTCAAAGCAGAGTGGGCTGCTTCTGGAGGCAGTAGATTGCCCGTTCCTGAAGGTCTTCAAGCAGAAGCTGAATGAACTCTACACTAGAATATTTAGGAAGTTGTCCTGTCCAGGCACAGGTTGGACTATGTGACCTCTGAATTCCTTTCTATCTCCAAGTGAATCAAAAAATGACTCTAAAGTTTTGAGCCTTAGTGAAAGGGGAGTTTTGGTGCCATTAACAGAAGTAACAAAGTTAAGGTGTAGAGAGGAAAGACAAATTCAACCTTGGGACAGAATAGATGTACTGTTAGAAGAGAGCTCAGAGACCATCGAGGTCAAACCCCCCATTTTACAGATGAGGAAACTGAAGCTCATGGAAGTTAAACGCCTTACTCAAAATTCCCCTATAGCAAGCCTTGGAAGGGGGGAAGGGAGAGGGTTGGATTTTAACCCCCTATATTGTGACTCCAGAATCAGGCTCTTTCCATAATACTATGCTACCACTAAGTTTGAGGTTCCATCATGACCACCAGGTAAAGATGTCCAGTAAGAATAGATTTGGAGGGGTGAAACTGGAGCTTAGAGAAGAGGCTTGTGCTGGAAATAAAACTTTAGAGTAATCTACATTGAGGTGATCATTGAAACCAAGGGAAGAATTCTGTTAGCAAGGGAGAAAGGGTATGGAGAGAGAAAAGGGACCAAAGATAGAACCTTAGGAAATGTCAATACTTTCAGATGAAGGGGAGAAAGAGAGAGAAAAGGAAACAAAGAAGAAAGGGAGAAATCCAGGAAAATGAAAGAAGAGAGTTATAAAGCACTTTCCCTATATTATCTCATTTGAGACTTGCAAAAGAAACAACTCTATAAAATAGGTACTGTTATTATCCACATTTAACAGATGAGGAAACTGAGTCTGAGAGAGGCAAAATGAGTTGGCCAGGGTCATGGCATCATTAATTGTCTCAGGAAAAATTTAAACTCAGTTTTTCCTGACTCCAAATCCACCATGTTGTTCTTTTTGCTGTTACCTTCCTAAGAGGTTGTAAGGGTTATTTTTTTTAAAGCTCTCTCCACAAAATATTCTTCAATAGTTGAGAGAATTATAAGTTCATCATCTTAGGTATGCCCTCCACCTATGCAGATCATAATCCATTGATAGTGTCATAAGCAATTTTTGAGAGTTGCCAGTGCTGAAAAACTTATCATCCTGCAGTTAAACTTATGTCCAAGATCTCTAGACCCAGCTAGGCTTCATCCTCAGACAACAGGGTATGATCTATTCTTAGACCCAAACTTGAAGTTTTTTCAGCTTGGAGGCACTTGCCAGAGCTTGTACTCTACAAGTTTAGCCTCTAAAAACCCACCATTACTTCCATTCATCAGAGTAAGATGGTAGTCCAGGTCTCATTTCTAAGATATATTTAGGAACTGAACAAGATCCATAAAAATAAAAGCCATTTCCTAAGTGATCAATGGTCTAAGGATATGAGAACAGGCAGTTCTCAAAGGAGGAAACATTATCTGTAACTATACTGAAAAAATGCTCCAAACAGTACTAATTAAAGCAACGCAAATTTTCTCAGTTACTCCAGACAAAACCACATCTCTTTTTCTATACTCTAAATTCATCATCCATTTATCATGGATAACTTGTTTCATAATCAGTCCTCTATAATCATGGCTTGTTATTATATTTACCATAGTTCTTAAAAAAGTTCGTTAAAGAAATTCTGGGATTCTACCTCACAATCCATCAGATTGGCAAAGATGACAAAAAAGAAGGAAATGTTGGAGGATACAAGAAAATAGGAACATTGACTTAATGTTGGTGGACTTATGAAAGGATACAACCATTCTAGAAAGCAATTTGGAATTATATATAAAATGTATCTAAACAGCATATTGCCTTTGACCTAGCTATGCCAGTACTAGGACCATTAACCCTCCTCCTCCCCAAAAAGGCCAAATAAATGAGAAAAGGTCCTATACATACAAAAATATTTATAGAAACTCTTTTTTGTGGTGGCCAAAATCATTGGAAATAAAGAGGTGCCCCCCAACTGAGGAGTGCCTGAACAAATTGTGACATATGAATGTGATCGAATACTGGTGTACTGAAAGAAATGAGGAAATAGATGCTTTAAAAAAGACATGGAAAGAATCATATGAACTGATGCAGTGTGAAGTAAACAGAACCAGAAGAACATCTTCTACCATAACATCAATATTTTAATAACTGGTGAAGAATGAAATGAGTAGAACCAGGATCAGAATGTGTAAAGAAGTAACGATAGAAAGACAAACAACTTGAAAGCTGTAAGAACGATGAACAATGGCCAACCGCAACTCCAAAGGTCTGATTATAAAATATGTTCTTCATGACAGAATTTGGGTTGCAGAGACATTTATGTTTTTGTACACAGATATTGAGGGAATTTGATTACTTTGACTACACATATTTGTTGTAAGAAATGAGTTTCTTTTCTAATTTTTTAGTGGAGTGGAAGGGAGAGAAAACAGATTTCAATTAATTTTTACAAAACATTTTAAAAATAGATATGGGGTAGTGCTATGGGTATGGAATGCTGTGTGCACTTTCAGATGAAGTTACTATGTTGTTAGTTTTGCAAAATCATTTTACTTTATGACAAACTGCTCAAAGAGTGAGATAATCTATAAATGTTTATCATGTGAAAACAATACTTGTCTGGGGAAGGAGGAAAAAGGAGGGAAGAAAAAAGAAGAAAAAGAAATTTAAAAGATAACTATCATATATTTAAAAGGAAGAGTAAATTGTACATAATAGACTCTCAGTTTCATGTGAAATCATCTTTTTTTATTACACTACGTTATGTAAATGCTTGTTTATTCCACAAATTAAAAATAAAATGAACAAAAAAATTTAAAACTTCATGATAAGAATTTAAAAAATACTTTAGTGGAGGATTTATTGCATATTTTAAAATATATTTGTGGGGATGAGTAAAAAGGAAAATGTAGTAGAAATTGGTTTTTTTAAGTACAAATGCTTAGGGGCCCTTTCAGTTCTAAATCTATGAGCTTTATGGAGGAAGGATTAAGTCTGGGGCTAGAAATCTGCTATGAGGTGATCTGAGAATCACAGAATCTAAGGATGGAAAAGATGCTCAGAGGGCATCCAAAAATCCAAACCCCTCCACTATCCCTATGAGGAATCATTCAGCCTCCATTAGAAGTCCTCCAATAAGGAGAGACCTACTGCCTCCCAGAGCAGCCTGCTCCACTTTCAGCAAGGTTAGGAAGGTATTCTTGACATTAAACCTAAAGTTTCTTCTTGGAAACATCCAGCCATTGCTTCTTATTATGGCCACTGGGGCAGAGCAGAACAAGTCTAATCCCTTTTCCACATGGCAGCCCTTCAAATATCAAAAATAGCTTTGACGTTCCACCCTCCCCAACATGCCCTGCCACCTTTTCTCTAAGCTAAACTTTTCCCATTCTTTAAGCTCGTCTTCATCCATCATGGTCCTCTAATAATCCTGAATGTTTTCTCTATTATCTCCAACTTGCCATTGTTATTTCTAATATATAGTGGCCAGATCTGGACATATAATTTCCCATGAAGACATAGGATTATAAAAGCATAGATTTAAAGCTGGGAGGCACCTTAGAAGCCATCTATTCCAACATCTTCATTTTATAGATGAGGGAACTGAAACTTAGGGAGCTATGACTTGCCTAAGGTCACACAATCAGAGGAATTAAGGATCTCTGACTCCAGAGCCAGTAGTTTTCTTTCCGTTATGCAAACAATTCTGAGTTGCTGAAATAAAAATTGATGAGAATCTTGGGAAGCAGTAAACATTCCACTTGAAAGTTTGTTATGGAAAAGCAGAAAAGTTATGAATGATCTGATTATGTATCCCAAATTTGAGGAAAGCAGATCTCAAAAGGTCAGGATAAATGATAGGTAGGATCCCACTGTCTAAAATTCAATAGGAAAAGTCAACTCCAGAAGAATGGAAAGTTCTCAAGAATGAAATTCTAAAGATGCATGGAGAAACAATTGATGAGGGAAAAGAGGGGATGTCTAAAGATACAGATATGGGTGCTAAGGGAACTTACAGATCAACCTGGACTTTTAAAAAATATCTACACTTGATGGAAACAATGGCAAGTAATGGAGATATGAATACAAAAGTGGAACCATCATGTCAGAATAGTGTCAGAAACACTAAAGTCCAGAATGAGATATGCCTGGCAAGGAATACTAAGGACAATAAAAATGATAGGTTTCTTAAATTATACTGGAGGGAAAAAAAGAAATCAAAAAAAGTCCAGGATCCTTTTGGGGGGAAGGGGGGAGTTCTGAGTTGATGATAATGGATAGAGGAGAGAAGGCGGAACTTCTTCATTCTTACTTTCCTTCCAAGGAGATTAATATTTGGACTGGAAAGGAAATAACAAAAATAGTAAACGGAGTGAAAATCCAAGAAAAGTAGGGAGTCGATGAGTAAACACCTGGCTGCTTTCAATAAATACAATTTACCAGACCCAACTGACCTAAATCCCAGGTTACTAACAAACAAGCAAGTGTGGTTGTAGAGCCATTGTCTGTGATCTTAGGATGAAAGTGGAAAATGAGACAAGTAACACTGAAATGGAGAATCAATGTTCTAATTTTTAAATGAGGAAAGAGACTAAAGTCTACAAATTATAGGACAGTGAGTTTGACTTCTTTTTCAAGAGTCTAGCCTCCATAGTAGCAGACATGCTTCTCTTGATTTAGGACCAAACTGGTTCTTTTTAACTTCCAAAAACTCATATTCTTATCTGAAGTAAGATGAAATTTATTAAGTAGTAGGAGTAAGTAGTAAGGATTAAATAATAGGCTAAAAAAATCAGTTTCTCAAGCACAAAATGGGGGAGACTCAACTAAAGGAGAGTTCATTTGGAGACAATCAGGGAGGGATAGTGGACTTCAAGCTAATTAGGAGCCAATATGGCAGCCAAGAAAGCTAATGTGGCCTTTGGTGAGACTGTAAGAGAGATGTAGTATCTATCTAGAACTAGTGCCTCTTGGTCACATCAAGAAATTTAGTTGTAGGATAATAGAAAAAGGGGAAACAATACAAATGACCATTTTAAGTATCTTAAACTACTATTGAAACTAATTTAAAATTCAATCTAGTGATGATTTTTTTCTTTTTCTCCTTTTTTTCCTATTTCTTTTTTATTAAAAAGAGGTGGAACATACAAAAAGAATGTGTTATAATGATATTCGATGTAAGGAAAAAATGAACAACAAAAATGACTGGAAATGTCAATGGGTTGAACTAACCCACCAAAGAAACAACAGTGGCTAAACAAATCAGAAAGAAAAGTTGAAATTTTTTTTCCATGTAATATATTTAAAATAACAAGGTTTATAATGAATGAAAATAAGAAGTTGAAATAGAATTTAATATTCTTCAGCTGAATCCAAAAAATCAAGACTGACAACCATGAGCTGAGATAAGGCAATAGCAAAAATTAAGCATGGTTAAAAGAGATAAGCAGTGACACTAAATACATTAAATTTGAAGGGAACATGGAGTAAAGCATTATCAATCCTGAATATATATGCACAAAATTGCACAGCATCTAAGTATTTAATGGAAAATCTAACCAAATTATAGGAAATAGACAGGAAACACTAATTTTGGGGAAATTTGACATGCTTCTTTCAAAAGCAGATAAATATGAAAGAAAGATAAACAAGAAAGAAATTGAGGACCAGAAGAGAGTATTAGAAAAAAAAACCTGTGTATTATAGATCTTTGAAAATTATTGAATTGGATGCTTAAATGAAATATGTGTGTCTATTTCAGCATTGAATGATAACTTTACAAAAAATGGCCAGTGTGGTAATGCACAAGGAATGAATAGACAAATAAAAAAAGCAAAAATATTAAACAGATACTTTACAATTTATAATGGAATGAAAATCTTAAGCAGAGAAATATGATAAAAAGATTCAGACTTAAATGGGAACTAAATAATGTACTCCTAAAACAGTGAGTCAAAGCGAAAAATAGAAATAACAGATAATTGCATTAAAGAATATTTGCTGAGTGCAGCTAAAGCAGTCCTTGGGGGAAAATTATAGCTCTAAAGACATCAACAGAAAAGAAAAGAAGATCAATGAATTGAGCACACAACTATAAAAATTAGAAATCAACAAATTTATAACCCCCAAGCAAGTACAAAAATAGAAATCCTGGGAATCAAAGAAATTACACACAAGGCTATTGAGATAATAAATCGAACTAGGAACTAGTTTGTTGAAAAGACCAATAAAATACACAAACCATTAGTTAATTTGATTGAGAGACAAAGAGAGGAAAACAGAATTACCAAAATCAAAAATAAGAAGGGAAAATTCACAATGAATGGAAAGGAAATAAAAGAAAATTGTCAGAGCCTATTATACCTAATTATATGGCAACAAAACTGAAAATCTAAATGAAAAGGATGAAAATATATAAAAATATAAAATACCCAGAATAACAGAACAGGAAATAGAGAATCTAAATAACCCAAACTCAGAAAGAGAAATTAAGAAAGCCATAAATTAACTCTCAAAGAAAAAATCCTGAGACCAGATGGATTTACAAGTGAATCCTAGCAAACATTTACAGAACAATTAACCCTTATATAAAAAAAATGCTTTCAAAAATCGACAAAGAAGGGGTAATACCAAGCTCCCACTAGAAAACAAATATGAGACAAACTAGGGAGAGAAAAGCAGAGGAAGAAAATTATTAATGCATATTAATGCAAAAATATTAAACAAAATATTGTCAAAGCAGTTATAGCAATATGTTGAAATTCTATTCAATATAATCGAATCATGTTATACAAAGAATGTGGGGCTATTTTACTTCTTAGAACACTATGTGGAACACTACAGCATTTTATGAATTGAAAATGAGTATCACCTAGTAGGAAATGTAGAAGTACATGGAAGAGATGGGAAAACTACAAGATGTCATTGTTGTTTGTCCATTTTTGAAGAAGATTAATGACAGCGTGGGGTGATGACTCATATATGAGCTGGATTTATATGAGGCAAAGTTTCACAAAGTCATCAGCTTTGCTCTCGCTTCCAGAATCATTGAAGTCCAACAGCAAGATAAAAGTCAGGAAGATTGAGGATAGCTCAGGATTCAGTGGGTGACCTTGGTGTTTTCGGTATGTGACCAAGTTCTAAGCACTCCGCAGCACCTGCTTCAGCCACCTTTCTATCTGCCGGAGCAAACTGTTCTCATCAGCCCATTCTACCAGAGACATTATATTATAATTATGCATTATAAACAAAGGAGAAGTAGAATAACATGTGTCATCAAACAAACTAAAGAGAAAATAGGCTGGTCATGTGGCAAGAGTAAGGGATATTTACTGCACAGCCCTACATTTTCTTAACAGCCATATGACATTAAAAGAAAACAAGGAAGGGAGGACATGGAGAAGAGTTACACAAGATGAGCAATTATGGATGGGTTATAATTTATGTCACTGAAGGAAACACATATCTTTGAGATCATAGTCCAATTTTAATAGGGATGGTTCAACATTAGAAAAATTGTGAATATATTAATAACAACTCAAAATCAGACTATTATTTCAATAGGCAAAAAGGCCCTTGATAAAATATTTCATTTATATTAAAAGCATTTATAAAAAGCTACTCAGTAAGATAGAAATAAAGACTTTGCTTATTCTCATCAAAAGTGTCTACTCAAAATCAAGAGCTAGTATTATTTGTAACAAATTAACTTTACCAATGAGGTAGGCATATAGTAAGAATGCCCTTTGCCCTCACTATTACTTGCTGGAGTGCTAGAAATAGTAGCCACAGCAACATAGGAAGGAAGAGAAATCAGGAAAATAAATGTAAACAAAGATGATGATAAATGATCTCTAGTGACAGAAAATACTATGGTTTACTTAGAGAATCCCAGATGTTCAATTTAAAGATTTATTGAAAAAAATACCTTAAATAAATAGGATGTAAACTAAATTCACAAATTCATCAACATTTCTATATATTACTAACGAAACCCAGTCCAAGGAAATAGAAATAGAAATTCTTTCAAAGTAACAACAAAATGCATAAAATATCTGGAATTTAACCAATCAAGAAACAAATGGGACAGTAAATACAATAATAAAATGCTCTGCACAGAAATGAAGGAAAATTTAAGTAATTGGAGAAATATATACTGTTCATAGTTCAGTAATGTGAATATAATAAAAAATAATGACATTACCTAAATGAATTTATAAAGTATGTCATGCCAAACTACTAATGAGTTTCTTTATAGGACAATATAAAAGATTAATAAATTCATTTGTAAGAACAAGATGTCAAGATTCTCAAGAAGAATAATGAAAAAAATGAGAATGAAGGAGTCCAGTATTACCAGATAACCAAGTGTATGACAAAGCAGTATTTAGGAAAAATTTATTTATTTTAACTCATAGGTAGATCAATGGAACAAACTAGGTAAGCATGATCTGATAGCAAATGAATGCAGATGCTGAGTGTTCTTTAAGCTCAAAAATGCAAAATTGGGGAAGAATCATTTCATAGAGTATACGAGTTATTGGGAAAATTAGAAGATAATTCCAATTTCAGTTTAAACTGATATCTTACATGGAATAATCTCCAAATGGATGAATTACTATAATGTAAAAAATGCATGGAAAGAAGAAAAAAAAACTAGAAAAGACTACAAGAAAGTACCTTTTCTATCAATAATTAGAGAGAAACATAACCGAAGAATGTGTTGCAGCTAGGTGGTACAGGGAACAGGGCTCTGGGTCTGTAAGATGGCTTGAGCTGAAACCATCCTCAGACACTAGCTGTGAGACCCTGGGCAAGTCACTGAAGCTCTGCTTCAGCTTCCTCATTTGTAAAATGGACATAATAATAGCACTTACCCTCCCCCCCCTGACTACTGAGTTTTTGTGAGCACAATGAGATAATATATGTAAAGTACTTGTTACATAGTAGGTACAATATCCATGTTAGCTGTCATTTGCATAGAGAAGATCCAAAAAGGCAATAGTGGTCTTTGGGTTCTATAAAATTGAAATATTTTTTCAACAACAAAGTCAATGTAGCTAGATTAAGAAGAGAAACTGTCGATTGGAAAAATATCTTCACCTCAAATATTTCTATTACAGATCTGATAGTTAAGATATATAGTAAATTGATGTAAACATAGAAGAGCAAATGGCATTCCCCAATAATTAAATCTAACCAGATAATATTAGCAAAATTTCAAAGGAAGAAATGGAAAATGGTAGCAATAATAGTAACAGTTAACATTTATATGGTGCTTTAAGGTTTGGAAAGCACTTTCTATTTTACCCTGATGACAACCCTACAGATAGGTGCTATTATTCTCCCTGTTTACAAATACAAAAGCAGGCAAAAATCAAGTGACTTGAGCAGGGTCAAACAACTCAAACGTGTATGAACCAAGATCCAAACTCAAATCTTCCTGACTCCAAGTCCAACACTCTATCTTCTCTGTTATCCTGCTCAACTCAATTATTGACAGCAATTAGGAAAAGAGATGTTTCAAATCATCAATAATAAGAAAAATTTCATTAGAATAATTCTGAGATTTCACATTAGAGCTAGCTAATTAGAAAGATGACAAGACATGGAAAAAGACAATATTGGCGGGACTATGGGAAGATAGGTACACTATTACTGCGTTGTCGGTAGGGTTGTGAGTTAAGTGCTGGGAACCAATTTGAAACTACCCTAGAAAAAGGTGATGAAACTATTCCTATGTTTTGCCACTACAGTGTATATCCCAAGACAGGCGTAGACAAAGGGAGCGCACCATTGTATGCAGTTCCAGGCATATGGTAGACACTTAAGAACTTGTTGGTTCATATTTATATAAACCAAGGTGTTTATAGCAAATCTTTGTGTAAGAACAAAAAAAAAAAAAGAAACACACTTGTCACCCATAAATTAGGGAATAACCAAACAATTTGTCAGATATGAAGGCATTAGAGGGAGTGGAACTGTGATTCCATAAGTTTTGGGAACTCCCAGGTGAATAAATTCTTTCAAAGCAAGTTAATACCTTTTCTGCAACTTAGAAAAAGTCTTGTGAGGGGAAAGGACTTTCCCATGGTCATACTCATTGTATGTATATATGAGGCAGGACCAGAAGGCAGGTCTAACTGGCTTCAAGGCTCACCTAATCACTATGGCATTCAATGGAATATTGCAGTGTAAGAAGAAACTACAAAACTACAGGAGTAGAGACAAAGTTGGAAGAACATGTTTGGATTGATGCAGGTTGAAAATCATAGGACAAAAATGATATGCCCTATGATCACAATAATGCCATGGAAGATAACACTAAAAATACATCAGAATCAGATCAATGCAATAACCAATCTGTATTCCAGCAGCTTGATGATAAAAACATACTCCCTAACTCTTGAAAGATTTAGTATACAATATTAGGCATGATCATCATGTCTGTTTTGCTTAAATGTATTTTTTTGTTATAAGGAAAGGTTCTATTATGTCTCTTAGCAGTAGTTATTGGAAATTGATAGTGATTTTTTTTAAAAGCATCAATTAGTTTTTTTCTTAAGAAAAGTGAAAACAGTCTATTAAGAAGATTTATCTAAGCAAATGGAAAGAACTTAGATAAATGTGACATGATAAAGAGATATTGGGTGAAAGTCACACTAAGATAGAACCACTAAGTGTGTGTTCATCTGACTGCCAAAGTAGCAGCTTTGACCTTGACATGGAAGATTCAACTTGGGTACTGTATGGATGAGATAAATAACCCAAGAAGAAGCAGAGTATGACAAGTAGAGTATCAACAAGTGGTCTTCTAGACTTTTTTCAGCGTCTCAGATGAAGAGCCGAATATTCTCAGAAGAATTCCATTCCACTTTTTGGTAGATCTAATTACAAGGAAAAATTTTCTTATATCAAGAGAAATTCTCTAAATTTGTTTCTTTGAAACTTCCACATATTGCAGGACATTCTTAAAGCAGCTTGAGATTATATGAGTTCATGACTTTGTTTCACATTGCTGTCTTGTATTGAGATTGCAATCCACTAAACAACAAAACAAAGCAAAATCTGTATCAGATTAATTACTTTTTAGCTACCCCACCAATATTTGTTATTGTGAAATTGAATGTTTGAACCTGTGTAAGATTTCAGAATTATCCTTATTAAACTTCACCATATTAGATTCAGCTCCACCATTCTAACCTGCCAAGATATTTTTGAATCCTGACTGTCATCGATTGTGTGAGTTAGCTTTCCCAGGTTTTTGTCATGTACAAATTTGACAAGAATTCTGCCTATGCCTTTACTGAAGTCACTGATAAGGTTAAACAGCCCAAGGCCAAGCAGCAATCCTTGGAGTACTTCACTGTAAGCTCCCAGTTAGCACAGTGACTGGCACATAGTAGACAATAAATACTTGTTGATTGACTGAAGGCTTCCAAGTTGACACCAACCCATTCAGTATGACTTTTTGGTTTTGACCATACAACTAGTTTTATGCTACTCTAATTTTGTTATCATCTAGCCCAAATTTCTCCATCTTTGTCATAAGAATATAAAATATTTTTGCAAAATGCTTTATTAAAATCTAGATAAATTTTATCTACAAAGTTTCTATTATCTCTTAATCTAGCAATCTTGTCAAAAAAAGAAATAAAACTATTTTGGTGTGACTACTTCATGCGGAAAAGGTTTTCAATGTTTCCTTTTCAAGACATTCATTAATCATCCCTTTAATAATACATTTTAGAATGTATTATTATGTCAGGAATCAGAGTGAAGCTCACTATCATTCTCAGATTTCTGTTTCCCTTCCTTTCTTGAAATCCGGAACAGTTTCTTTCTCTAATCTTAAGGTGTCTTTTCCATTCTTGTTGATCTTTCAAGAATCACCTCCAGTGATAATACTATCAAGTTGGCCTATTCTTCCAATACCCACAGGTGCCTTTCAACTGATCCTGTTGATTTGATCTTATGAAAGAGAGTTGGATGATTTTCTTACTGGTTCCCAGATTATCTTGGGTATCAACTCTCTACTAGTCATAGTTGTTCTGTCCTTTCCAGTCCAAAGATCATTTTCCTTGAAAAAAAAGGAGCAAAGTAAGAAGTAGAAAGCTTTACCTTCCTTCTTTCACTAGTATTCATGATCTTATCTATCCCTAAATACTGGTTCTTTTATCCTCCTCTTTCCTCAATGAAGCTCAAAAATTGTTTTGTTGTCATTAACTTTTCTTAACAGCCTTGCATCATTCAAAGTTTCAGCATTCTTGATGTCAATCTTACAGAACAATGACATGTTATTGAATTCATCTTTTATTATCTGATTTTGCCTTCATCCCTATATACATCCCTACTATATGTATATAACTCACTAGTGAGTTCCCTGTACTTCCACTTTGATGTTTTTGGACAATGTATTGTTTTACCTAAATGGAATTATTTATCTTTGTGCCCTCAGAATTTCATTCTTGAGGGTTCTCCATCCCTGAGTTGACTTACCATATAGAAATGTAGTCCAAGGGATCATCTTCTCCTTTCTTTGAATCCTCCAAAATCTGCAGGTCCAAAATCTCCTTCTTGGTCCTAAGTTCTAGGACAGAGTAGTCTCTTTCCTGAAGATTTCCATCTTTCTTTTTAAATTTTCTACCCAAAAAGCCAGTTTTTCCTTGTTAGTGAGAATAAGATCCAAAATATAGTTCTTTCTTTGTTTCTTTTGAAGATTTACCATTAAGGAGAGTCAATAAATTATTGGTTGTTTTAAATTTGGCAGAGAGAAAACTCTAGTGTGTACCTGGACATTTAAAGTCCCTGATTATGAGACTATCATGACTCCCTAACATCTCACCAAACATTCCATTAATTTATCAATCAATCAAAAAGCATTATATTTGTGGATGCAGATCACAACTGTTCTACATCTTGTCTTGTGTGACAACCATATTTCCCATAAACTTTTCATACACCCAACACACTTTAGTCATGTTTCTTTAATATCTTGGGGGAACAATTCAGTCCTTGGGGGTATGTATTTTCTACCTCTCATCTGGCTACATGCCTAGTCTGTCTCTTTTTGTAATCAAACATGTCCTTGATACTAATTTTTATGCCATTTCTCCAATGCAAGATACTAATTCTCACTTCTTATAGTTAGGAATTCAGAGTTGTTTAGACACTTTATGATGTGGCGCAGACCTATTTGCCACCTGAGAAGTGCCAGGCCAGCTCTATTTCATTTGTATTTCCAATGACCTACATAATATTAAATACCATCTTTAAGCATACACAGGTGCCCACTCCTCCATTCTCTATCCCAACCCTTCCGTCTCGGTTAGGCTTTAGCCAGATCCAGCTATCCTTAAAGATATTTTAGTGCTGACATTGGCAATGATTGAAATTTAGCTAGTGGTTTTACGATACTATTATTTCTACTTGCAAAACAGGAAACTGAGGCCCAGATGAGTCACCTGAATTCCCCGAAGTCAGGAAAAGCTGGTATTCAAACCTAGGTCTTCAGGCTTCAAAGTCAGGGCTTTGTATTATTATTACGCTATGCATCCTGACGTCCTAACTTCCCAATCATCTCTCCCTTCTTGCCCCATTTTGGGTTTCTGTTGTCTCTCCTTATTTCCTCTCCCACTCAGTCTGTAAAAAAAATGATGTGCCCTCCCTCTCTCATGCCCCTCCTTTCCCCAAGTTGACATGTTTGAAGGAAGCTGCTTCTTGCTGCATTCACATTAAAATTTGAAGAAGGGGAAGAAGAAAAAAGCCACAACTAAATTAGCCATGTTCACTCAGCGTGATTTTGCTTTAATCCAGACCTGCAAGTTTGACAGGGCTCAAAATAAACCAAAGCAGATGTGTCCATCACACCAGCAGATATATTACCACTAATCCCAGACAATAAGGCAAAAACACATCAAGCCTTCGCTCTCACACTGTTTCAGTCTTAAGCCGCTCCTAATTGTGCTGGGCATGTCGCCTGCTCACCTCCGCCCTCAGGGATGCAGGATGCAGCACTGAGTACATTCTCCTCAGGCCCCCACCTCTCACTCTGGCCTCTGGAGCTGCCATTCATTCCGTCAACAGGGTTCTTTTTAACGGAGCAAAATTGGAGAAGCCTCTGGGGGGAAACAGCAGTTCTCAAAAACCCTGGCAGATCAGGGATTCTCGTTTTCTTCAAAGGGAGAAGAGAGAGTATAAATGGAAAGAACGCTGGATTTGCAGTCTGGAGAGCTGAGTTCAAGTCAAACCTAGTTTGGCTAATTAAATATCTTTGTCAAATGACCTTGGTCAAGTCACTTGACCTCTCTGGACCTCCATTTTCTCATTTGTAAGGGAGAGAAGCCCAGCTAAATGATTTATCAGGTCCTTTCCAATTCTATTGTTGTGTCTTTCCAGTGAAAGATCCCTGGGCTTAAATTTAGAACATTTTGTCTTAGGTCCTAGATCTACCATTTAGTGTTTAAAACTTGCTAAAATTACTTACTTTCTCTAGATTTGGTTTCTTCATCTGTATAAAAATAATGGGAATAGACTAACGTCTCTTCACTTAAAAAAGTCTATAGTTCTATATTTTGATGAGCTGGTTCATGGTGCCTTGCCTGTCCCTAGCAGAATCAGAAATGTGAGTAACTCTACTTGAGTATCTTCTCCCAGGGGACAGCCAGACTGAGGGTGGAGGTCAAGGCAAGGATGCAGCATGATAGCAGTAAGATGAAGAAGAAGGAAAGAGCATCATAAAAGTTCAAGGTTGAAACCGAATGAGACGCCTTGAGCAAAGGGAAAGAGCACTTTGTCTGAAAGCAACACAATTATGTCCTTTTTCCACTCAAAAGCTTAAAGGGGCTCCTACTTACCACAACATAAAGACTAAACTCCCGATCACAGTATTCAAATTCCCCTAACATCTCCTTCTGGCCAATATTACCATCCTCTATTGATGCTTACACACTCTGCACTAAAGACAAACCATGCTGTTCCTCATTGCCCGAATACATCCTGAGTTTTCCCATACTTGAGTCATTGCTTATTTTGTTCCACAAAAAAATAATACATTGGAAAAAGAAATCAGGATTTGGAGTTAGAGGACCCAGATTGGAAACCTAACCTTGCCATTTGCTACCTGTGGCAATGTAGGGTAATTCTCTTTATCTCTGTGGGTCTCAGATTTGTGATTGTTGTTGCTATTTGTCCTTCATTCTTGAAGAGGACCATGACATACAAGTGAATTGGATTTAAGTGAGGCAGGGCTGTGCAAAGTCATCAGCCTCACTTTCACATCTGGAACCATCTGGGTCCAGTGGTAAGATATAGATCAGGATGACAGAAGATGCCCTGCATAGGAAAGAGAGACTAGAGAGTCTCTCGGGTCCCTTTTGTCTCTAAATCTCTGATCCTATTTTCCAAAGACTTAGAAGAGGTTGATATTTATTTAATATTTCTTTCAACTCTAGATCAATTTGGAATATTCCAACTGTGACAACTGAAATCCTTCAAGGCCCAACTCTAAAGTCATCCTCTCCTTGAAGTTGTCTCTGAACACCCCAACCAGACATATCTTTCTCTCCTTTGTACTCCCAGACCATTTTGTTTATATATTTCCTGTGGGACTTAAGTTGTTTTTGTTTTAAATTACCATACTATTCATAGTCTAGAGGTCCAACTTCCTAATTATACAGATGAGGAAACAAAGGTCCATAGACATAAGTGATTTGCCCAAGTTCACACAACTAGTAAGAAGCAAACCTAAGATTTGAACTTAAGACTATGTTTTTATCACAGGCATTTGTATGTAGGTCTTATCACCCCTACAATAATAGATAATATAATATAGTCTTTGCTATGTGCCAGGACCTGTGCTAAGCACTTTATCATCATTATCACATTTGATCCTGAAAATAGGTGCTATTATTTCTTTCATTTTATAGAAGAGGAAACTGAGGCAGGTGAAGATTAAGCATTTTGTCCAGGGTCATAGCTAATAAGTGTCAAAGGCTGGATTTTAACTCAGCCCTTTCTAACTGCAGGTGTTCTATCCACTCTGCCACCTAGCTGCTCCCCTAAAAGATTTACGATGTTTTTCTGTTAAGTCATCATACTTCACATATCTTTGCATTCCTCACATCATACTGCACAGTGCCTTATACATAGCAGGTATTCATAATTTGTTTTTCAATTGAATTGAGCTGAACCAGAAATTGAATTGAACTGAATTGAATTGAATTAAATAGTGAGTGTGATTTTGGCTTGGTCGTTTTGTATTTTAACCACTTCAACCCCTTTGAGATTGATGGAGAAGCTACAAATTCACCCTCACTGTATGCATTTAAGCAAAGGATGTGGCCACTTGCCCAGGACAGAGGAGACTGCTGTTTAGGCATGGGGGTAAAAGAGATGATTCTGAAATCTTTTTTGACTTAGACATTCCTTGATCTTGTGAAAGTGGGTAATGATCTCAGAAGATTTCCTATGCCCTAATTTTCTGGAATCCTCACCAACCTCTTACTCTGTCCTAGCTGTTTGACCTGGCGCTTTCCTCTTCCCATTTAGGGACCTCAGTTTTCTGACTTGTAAAAGTAGAGAGTTTGGAATACTGATCTCAAAGGTTCCTTCTAGCTCTACATGATAAGAACTTGTGAACTCATCCCTTAACTTCAGAATAAGAGTAAAGATAACCAGGAAGTTGGACTGGTGCATCCTTGGACATAGAAACTTCAGGGTAAGGCTGGACCTTGTGTGGACCCTAGATATTTGCTCTCTGTTCCTCTTTTTTCTGGCTAGCCAGAGTGAATTCTGGGCTATATCAGAGCCCTTTGTCAATCCCATATGCCTCAGATCCGGATAGAATATTGGTTGTGAGTGACCACAAGAAGGCTGTAGAAATAGCACTAAATTGACGATAATCTTGGATTTGGGCAGCTCTATAAAACTGTCTAAGGGCCTGTGCGGATCATGTACTGAATGTTGTTATGATACCTCTCTGCCTTCTGACTGTAACATGGGGAAGAAGTAAAAGCACATGAAGGAAACAGATACCAAGTGGATGATGACCTTTCAAAAAGTACCTCTCATAGTATCATGTTTTAAAAACCTGTATCTGAGAAACCCCTGATCTACTGAACTGGAAACCTTTCTATAGAATTGATAATCTACTCTCCACAACATATGAGAATCAGTTGAAGGAACTAGGCAAGTTTAGCCTGGAGAAAAGAAAATTCATTAAGGACATGGTATTTCTTCTCACATATTTGGAGGGCTGTCATATGGAAGAGAGTTAAAATTTATTCTGTCTTCCTTGAAAGCAGACCCAGGAGCAGTGCATAGACGTAGCAAAGGGACAATTTTAAGGTTGATGTCGGAAAATATTCCTAACAATTAGAGTAGATTAGAAATGGCTGCTACAAGAGTCGATGGGTTGGTTCTCTTTCCTTGGAAGTCTTTAAGCAGATGTTGAATGACCACTGATATGTACAATGAAAGGAGCTAGGTGACTTAGTAGATGGAGCAGTGGGCCTGGAGTCAGAAAGACCTTAATTTAAATCCAGACTTAGACACTAACTATGTAACCCTGGTAAGTCACTTAATTTATATTTGCCTTATCCACTGGTGAAGAAAAGGGCAAATCACACTTGGTATCTTGGCCAAGAACACCCTATGGACACTATAGCTGTGATATGGTCCACAGGGGCCCTAAGAGTTGGACACGACTGAACAACATGCTATCATGGAAATTCCCTTTATGTATGAGTTGGACCAGACAGTTGCTGAGGATCTTTCTAAATTTCAAATTTCAAGACTCTGATATTTGTCTTATTGGGATGACACAGAACTGATCATCCTTACTACATCTCTCATGGACTTATCCTGCATTATAGTACTTTAGAATGTTCTGTATTATGGTTACCTATATTTACATCTTAATCTGCAAGCCCAAATACACCAAGCACCTAGTAAAAGTATATTAATTTGAATGCAACAATGAATCCCTTCCTTTCTCCTTGAGCTATTAAAGGATAGAGGGACTCATGGAGGTTAAATGTTTTGAGTTTTTAAGAAAGGAGAGTGGAGGGGGTGGAGCCAAGATAGTGGAGTAGAAGGACGGACCTGTAGAAGCTCGCCCCTCACAGCCAATAAAATACCTATAAAAAATTAAACAAATTCTAGAGTGGCAAAAGCCACAAAATTACAGAAGGAAAGAGGTTTATAGCCCCAGGCAGCCTGGAAGGCTGAAAGGAAAGGTCTATTGCATCAGACTCAGAGCAGAGTGCAGCACATGGAGCACAGCATAGCCTTGGCCACGTGGCACTGCAGGGACAGGACCAGAGCAGGCTTAAGGGTGCCACTTGTAGCAGTTGTGGTTCCCTGATTCCTCAACTCACAAATACTAAAGACAGCTTCAAAGGTCAGTGATAAAACTCTTTCACCTGGGTGAGAAGGGAGTGCAGAGGTCTAGCCCTAGCTAAAGGCAGGGGCGGCTTCCATTGTTGGAGTCCTGGCCTAAAGATCCTGGGGCAATTGAGCAGCTGATCTGGGTCTCAGCCCCAAGTGTCAGCCCTGGGATGAGGAGGAGTGCTGGCTAGTGTGGTGGAGCTGGTGGAGGCTCTGGAGAGGGAATCCTGCTCAAAGATCAGTGTACAGGCCAGGAGAGGAGTAAACTCCTCTCCCTTGATTGGGTCACCTTGGAGAAACTGAGAACTTACAGGTACCCAGAGTATACCCTCTTCTTAACAAAAAACTCAAAAGTCAAATAATGGGCTGGGAAAACGTTCAAAAACGGGGAAAAGAATAAGACAATAGAAGGTTATTTCTTGGTAAGCAGGTATTTTCTTCCATCCTTTCAGATGAAGAGGAATAATGCATACCATCAGAGGAATACTTAAAAGTAAAAACTTCTGCATCCAAAACCTCCAAAATACATATGCAAAGGTCTCAGGCCATGAAAGAGCTCAAAAAGGATTTTGAAAATCAAGTAAGAGAGGTAAAGGAAAAATTGAGAAGAGAAATGAGAGTAATGCAAGAAAATCATGAAAAGCAAGCCAACAGCTTGCTAAAGGAGACCCAAAAAATGGTGAAGAAATTAACAACTTTAAAAAGACTAACTCAAATGGCAAAAGAGGCCCAAAAAAACCAATGAGGAAGAGAATGCTTTAAAGAATAGAATTAACCAAATGGAAAAGCAGGTTCAAAAGCTAATAGTTCTTTAAAAATCAGAATGGAGCAGATGGAAGCTAATGACTTTATGAGAAACCAAGAAATTACAAAACAAAATCAAAAGAATGAAAAAATAGAAGACAACGTAAAATAGCTCATTGGAAACACAACTGACCTGGAAAATAGATCCAGAAGAGATAATTTTAAAATTATGGGACTATCTGAAAGCCATGATCCAAAAAAGAACCTAGGCACCATCTTTCATGAAATCAAGGAAAACTGTCCTGATATTCTGGAACCAGAAGGTAAGATAAATATTGAAAAAATTCACTGATCACCTCCTGAAAGATATCCTAAAAGAAAACCCCCTAGGAATGTTGTAGCCAAATTCCAGAGCTCCCAGGTCAAGGAGAAAATATTTCAAGCAGCCAGAAGGAAACAATTGGAGTATTGCAAAAATACAATCAGTATAACACAGGATCTGGCAGCTTCTACATTAAGAGATCAAAGGACATGGAATATGATATTCCACAAGTCAAAGGAACTAGGAGTAAAACCAAGAATCACCTACCCAACAAAACTGAGTATAATACTTCAAGGGAAAAAAAAAAAAGATCACTCAAGCATTCTTGATGAAAAGACCAGGGCTAAATAGAAAATTTGACTTTCAAACACAAGAATTAAGAGAAGCATGAAAAGATAAATAGGAAAGAAAAATCATAAGGGACTTACCAATGTTGAACTGTTTACATTCCCATAGAGAAAGATAATATTTGTAACTCTTGAAACTTTTCTTAGTATTTGAATAGTTGGAAGGAGTATACATACACACACATACACACACACACACACACACATATAGACAGAGGGCACAGAGTTAGTTGAAAAGGAAGGGATGATATGTAAAAAAATAAAATTAAAGGGTGAGAGAGGAATATTTTGGGAGGAGAAAGGGAGAAATGGAATGAGGAAAATTATCTCTCATAAAACAGGAAAGAAAAAGTTTTTTCAATGGAGGGGAAAGGGGGGAGGTGAGAAGGAAGAAGTGAAGCTTACTCTAATCACATTTGATTTAAAGAGGGAATAACATGCACACTCAATTTGGTGTGAAAATCTATCTTATACCACAGAAAAGTAGGGGAGAAGTGGGGTGGGGGGAATGATACAAGGGAGGGCAAATGGGAGGAGGGAGTAATTAGAAGTAAACACTTTAGGGGAGGAACAATATCTAAAGAGAGAATAGAATAAATAGGGGGCAGGATAGGATGAAGGGAAATATAGTTAGTCTTATACAGCATGACTATTATAGAAGTCTTTTGCAAAACTACACATATATAGCCTATACTGAATTATTTGCCTTCTTTGTGATGATGGGTGGGGAAGGAGGAAGGGAGAGAAGTTGAAACTCAAAGTTTTAGGAACAAATGTTGAGAATTGTTTTTGCATGCAACTGGGAAAAAATAAATACAGGTAATGGGGTATGGAAATCTATCTTGCCCTTCAAGAAAAGAGAGAAGATGGGGGTAAGGGAAGGGAGGGATGTGATAGATGGGAAGGCAGATTCTGGGAAAGGGTAATCAGAATGCAAGGTGTTTTGGGTGGGGAATGGGAGAGATGGGGAGAAAATTTGAAACTCAAAATCTTGTGGAAATGAATGTTGAAAACTAAAATAAATAATTTTTTTTAAAAAAGAAGGGAGGGTAGAGGAATTCAAGCTCTAAAACTTTCTCTTTCTCCTTATCATTGTTCCTTCACATTGGACTCTCAGCTTGGCCAAAGGTACGATGAAGAAGGAATAGGATATTTCAATAAGCCCTGTGCCTGAGTGAGCAACATCCACTTCCATGGCAACATGAAAGCCCTGAAAATGGTATCCTTTGTCTTCTTCTACTCCACTCACAACCTTCCCCTGAGATGCCCCAGCAAAGGTCACCTGGGCAAGTTAGTATAGGCCAAGTCTATGGGAGGAAGGGACACAGGCAGAAACTTGAAACGCAGTAAGGTTGTGTGGCAGGTGTCCTGATGGTTCTTGGCAATAAGCTATTTGCTTGTTTGTTTTTTTCTGGCAACAAAAAACTAAAAAGTGGAGCCCCATTAATCGTGGACTATGTGAACCAGTTGACTAACCACAGTAACATATATGGAAGAAACAAAACCTATCACCATATTATTGTAATGGCCATTCTTATTCTTGTGGGGAAAAAAAGAAAATACTCCTTACCTTTTTCTTTGGAGAGAAGAGGACATATGTGATATGGATATAAACTGTAAAGAAAAAGTTACTCATGAAATATTCATCTTAAAATATAAGCTATCTGTATGTCAAAGCCCTTTAGGGATTCTAACTCTAGAAGGTCCTTGTAGAGTAAATGCATAGCAAAGGACCAAGTTCTAAATGAGTTCCTTCAATAGACACTACCAGAACAGTATACTTCAAACAGTCTCCTATCTTCCTCAGATGTGTCCCAGGTATCTCTATTTCTGCCTTTCTGAGGAAGCAAATTTTGGGCTACCCCTTCCCCTCCATTATGCTCTGAAATAAAAAAACTATTTATTCATAAATTTGTAATAGTCTTGTTGGCAAGCGTTGGGCAGACTTTCCTTGGGAATATGGATCAGTGTAGGGGTGGAGAACTAAGCTATCAAATAACCTGGGAGTTGTATTCTCTTCCCAGCTTGGAGGAAGCTATTGTGGGATCACACTTAGAGGATGGAATTTCCCACTTTCATGGCAAAGAGTTTTAAATCTCTTTAGAGAGTGATGTAGGGGAAGAGAGTTGGAGAGAAAGAGAGAAATAAGGAATTGGAGAGAAAGAGAAAACAGTGGTAGGATCAGCAGATGGCAGGTACTTTTCAGGAGTCTGATTCTAAGACGGAGACTTTTTCCTTTCCCCAGATTACAATTCAATTAATTGAAAGAATCCAGCAGGGAGTGATTGGACTAGGACTACTAAGAGAAATCACTAGAACAAAGGTGAGTATACTCCATATTCTCTTGTTTGTCTCATGAAGACAACCAAACAGCTGTTCTATGGAACTCTTAGAGTTGGTCAGCCATCAGAGATCCCCAGGTCATCCACTACATCCCAGAACATTGTAAGTTCTCCTCACTTTTGTCTTGCCATTGGACTTCAATGACTCAGGAAGAGAGAGACTGACACTGTGCAACTCTGTCTCACCTAAATCCAATTCATGTACAAGTCGTGATGTCACAGGACCTCTTCAAAAACGAAGGATGAACCACAACATTCCTTCAGTTTCATTGCTACATTCAACAGTTAGAATTGATCTAATCTCATTAACTCCAGGCAGATAGGTCTATCTGTAACCAGGGCCCTTTGGGTTTTTCTCCTCCTGTTTTCATTACATAGCTATGCAAGAGAAAAGAGAAAGTAGGGACCTCTGGAGGAGGGCTGACCCTGGTAGGTAGAGATAAGTATCATCAATTTAAAGTACTTTTAGCAAAAAGTGCTCTTCATCCAAACTGCCCTTTACAGCTACAGTGACTTCCACTGTGGAACATCCCATTCATTAAAACGGAATCTCAATTGGAAGAGAGTATCTAGTCTAAAACATACTTGTCCAAGAATATTCTCTACAATATCTGTAAGTGATCAGTTAGCCTTCTCCTGAAGTCCTCTAGAGAAGATCGACTACTTCCGTTTCCATTCTAAAATCTGCTACTGACATTCCCATCTACTGCTCCCAGTTTTGCCTTCCGGGGCCAAGCAGAACAACTAATGCCCTTTTACACGATTTGTTGTTCAGCTGTTTCAATTGTGTCTGATTCTCCATGACCTCATTTGGGGTTTTCCTGGCAGAGATACTAGAATGGTTTGCCATTCCTTGTCCAGTTCATTTGGCAGATGAGGAAACTGACACAAACAGGATTAAGTGACTTACTCAGAGTCACACAGCTAGTAAGTATCTGAGGCCAGATTTGATTCCTGCTTCCAGGCTCAGCACTCTATCCTCTGTACAACATAGCTGCCCATTATAGTTTTTCATAAACTATTGGAAAGTAGCTAGCATGCTCCACCTTTCCTCAAATTTTCTCTTCTTGAGGCTAAGCATCTCCAATTAATTCACTCAACTATTACCTACTAAGTATCAACCATGTTCAAGGTACTATGAGGACCTGTGAGAACCTTACAGTGTAGCATGTGCCATAAGACAACACCATCCCAGAATCACAGAGTTGGAAAATAACTCAGTCAATACCCAAATAGATATTCCCTCTCATATTCCTGACTGATCGGGAAGAGCCAAACTCTACCTGAAACCCTCCAATGATAGAAATCCCATCAATTTCTAAAGCGCATCAATCTACTTTTGGACAGTTCAAAATATTAGAAAGGTTTTCCTTAAATCAAACTAAAGTTGGCCTCTCTGAAACCTCCACTTGGTGTTCTGCCCTCTGAAGCCCAGAAAAATTGATTGACTCTCTTCCACATGATTGACCTTCCAGTACTTAAAGATAGCTGTCATGTCTCCCCATAAAACTTCTTTTCTTTAGGCTAAATATCTCTAGTTTATTTAATCAATTATCACATGGTAGTCCTCTCTTCATGCTGGTTTCCTTCTTCTGTTTATGTCCCAGTGTGGCAACATACTTCCTCTTAAATATGGTACCTATGAACAGTTGAAAAACCTTGATATGGGATTGTATTGGAATATAATCATCATGTAGTAAGAAAGGATGAATATGAGGAATTTTAAGTCATGGGATGATTTGGGGTAGCTAAGTGGCATAGCGGATGAAATGCTGGGTCAGGAGTCAAGAAGACTCATCTCTCTAAGTTCAAATCTGGCCTCAGACACTCAGTAACTGTGTGACCCTGGGAAAATCACTTAATCCTGTTTACCGCAGTTTCCTCATCTGTGAAATGAACTAGAGAAGGAAATAAATGGCAAACCACTTCAGTATCTTTGCCAAGAATATCTCAAATGGGGACATGAAGAGTCAGCCATGATTGAAAATGACTGAGCAGCAACAATACAGAATGAGTTAAGCAAAAGTCAAGGAACAATATCCATTTTCATGACTAAAATGTGAATACTAAGTATATATATATATATATGTGTGCCTGTGTGTGCACGCACACAGGCACACACACATATGCTAAAGGAAAGCTAATAAAGAGAAAAACAAACACTGAGTAATAAATCAATGATCATGTAAGAGGATTAATAATGAAACTTATCTCCTCCTCATGGCAGAGAGGTCTGCATGATCTGCAAGTTCTATCATACCTTGTTTGTTGTGGTCACTGAATTGCATGCATTTGCTCCTATGTCTTTTGTTAAAATGGAAGGCTCAACCTGGAAGTCTTCTTCCAAAAGTAACTGTGACTTAAAGACAATGCATCAACAAAATATATTTAAACAAAAAGAAAAAGTGGCATCCCAAACAGAACTCTTATATATGTGTTCCAATTAGAATGTAGTGCTATGGAACTATCAATCACTCAATCAACAAACATTTGTTAAGCACCTACTATGTACGAGATACTACTAAGCATTGGGGATGGATATAAAAAGAGGCAAAAGACAATCTTTGCCCTTAAGGAGCTTACAATAATGACTATTAGCTCCTTTGTTCTGGACAATATGTCTCTTTTAATATAGCTTAAGGGTTTCTATTTCACACTATTGATTCACATCAAGCTTCTAGTCCATCGAAAGTCCCAGAACCTTTTCCCATGTTCTGTTGTCTGTCAATACCTCTCACTCACTTGTGCAATTGATTTTTTGACCCCGAAAGTAGGATTTTACATTTAGCCCTAATAAACTTTCACATATAATAGGAAGAGGACAAACTAACTTGCTGTTAGTTACTAACTTATTGTGCACCAAGCACTATGCTAAGAGCTTTACAATCATTATCTCATTTGATCTTCACAAAAACCCTGCGAAATAAGTGCTGTCACTATCCCCACTTGACAAAAGAAGGAAATTGAGACAAATGGAGGTTAAGTGACTTGCCCAGAGTAACACTTCTAATAAATGTGTAAGGTCAGATTTGAATTCAGGTCTTCTTGATTCCAACCCAGCACTCTATCCACTGTGCCACAAAACTGCCCCTGAAATATAAATGATATATGATAAATATTAATTAATAATAAATAAATAATAAAAATATAAAAATACTAAAGATCCCAATATCTTAGTGTATTTAGACTCATGAAAGAAGTAAAATGTGTTCAGGGTGGTTTGAATATTAAAGATAGTAACAAGTATGTCTTATGGCAATCTAATTAACTGAAGAAAAATAAAACATGCATGATATAGCAAACATGGTAAGGTTCTTTTAAGTAAAACGTTGTGATTACCAAGGCGTCATCTTTCTTAACCATATGCTATAATTTGTCTTTTGAACAGGAATATTGATTTTACTGACAGAGGACCAATAATCACTTCTTTTCCTGTGAAATTTAGAAATTTTTTTAATTCAAACTATATCTGTATCCTAGATCTACAACTTTCTATGTGATCTTGGGCATAAAACATATCACATCTCTGGACCTTAGTTTCCTTATTCATTAAAAAAAAAATAGAGGGTTGGACTAGATAACCCCTGAAGTCCCTTCCAAGCTCTAAATTGTATGTACATACGTGAATAAATATATATGTAAATACTGTAATCTAAATATCACAAAATCATCATTATCTCTGGTTTTCTTTTCTTTTTCCTTCTTAGTTTCATTTGGGGATTAAATAGGAATCTGTTTTCTGAAGCATAATAGAAGAATATGGACATCTGTGTCTGCCTTTTTCAAAACTTTGGGGGGCATTTTAGCACCAGAAAAGAACTTAAAAAAGAAAGATTTCCAGGGAAACATATTTCAGGTACTGAATGTCAACTCTAAAGCAACAATATGCACATTGTGAGGATAACCTCCCTTACTTCCATAATCTTCTATTTTGCATAATCATAACCATCAAAGCTCTCTTATTGGTATTGTAACACACAACAGAAGGACAGTGATACCGTAAATGCTGGTTTATTGAGCATTCTCTTCTAACTGGTATTTCCACCTCCGCATATATAGACTCTGAGGCGCTGTAAAAGCTCAGTATATTTTGACTCACACAAGAACTAAAATATGTTAGTATATAGTGTGATCATCATGTATACTTTTCAGTAATTTGGGGGGGGTGGGGCTTGGCCCTGTCTGTAGCAATTATATTCATGATAATTAGCATTTATATAATGTTTCACTATATGCTAAGCATTTTACAATTATTATCTGACCTGGTCCTCACAACAGTCCTGAGAGGTAGGTGCTCTTATTGTCCACATTGTATAGATGAGGAAACTAAGGCAAACAAAGGTCAAGTGACTTGTCCAGGATCACACAACCAGTGAGTGTCTGAGGCTGAATTTGTACTCAGATCTTCCTAACTCCAGGCCCAGTGCTCTATCCGCTGTGACACCTAGCTCCCTGTGTGGTGACTCCATTTGTGCAGATCGTCAACTCTTGTGATGTCTTAGAGTTACCTGGGGCCCTGAGAAGTTGTAACTTACCCGTGATGTTTGCTACCAAGCTAGACAGCTTTGTAGATCTAACTTTCTTTGAAGCTGTAGGCAAGCGGCAAGTGCCACAAGAGAAAAATCAGTGCCATAGAGAGAGCCAGGTTACCTCTGGCTGGGTTGTCAGGGAAGACTTAACTTGGAAGACGGCATTTGACTTAGGTCTAGAAAGATGAGTAGGAGTTATATAGGCAAAGGTGGGAGGTAATGGTAATTATGAGAGTTAAAAAGCTCTTCCCTACTCATTGATGGGTCTGCCCATGAAGGGGAAGCTTGATTAGGGGAAGCTCACACCTTTTTTTAATTTCTAATGAGGCACTGGTTTTCAAGGGTTGTGATGCCCTCTGACTCTGAAAAATGTATAAATACTTTGAGGTGAGATTTTACTTTGGAAGTAAAACTTATTACTTATTTTTTACTTATTGGAAGTATTGATTTGGCCAGATGATGCTCTAGGCAGCCACTAAGGACCCCCCTGGCTTTGAGAATCCAGATGTTGGTGCTTTTCTCTCTGGTAATTTATGTATTGCTTATGGTCAGACAGTTGGAAGCCCTGTCTGTTGATTTTTATTTCTCTGTATTTTCTCTGAAGTTCAGGGTTCTGACTTTTTCCCCTAAACTAAATGAATGATATTTGTGCTTGATCAAAGTAATTATTGATCCCTCAAATGTTGTTTTCCTTTAGAAAAGCAGATCAAAGAACCTGTACAGCAGGCCCTCCTGTGTGTATTGGGGTCCTTGTTGATACAAAGGCCAGCTAAATTGGACTACTTTGGGCTCACTGAACATGGACTGAACATTCCTGTCTCCATGCCTTTGCTCAAGCAACATGTTCCTTTTGTTTGGAATTTCCTCCCTCCCTTTCTTTGCCTCTGAATTTCCAACCATCCTTTGCTGACTATTTCAAAAGACACCTTCTCCCAAAACTCTTCCCACAGACCTTTGTTTTATACCACTCTAATGCTCTTACCATAAAACATTTTGTATTCCAATGATCAATGTTGGTATCTTATTTCCTATTCTAAATTGTACGATAGTGGAGCAAAGGAAATTATGTAAACTTTGTATCTTCCCCAACACCTAGTACAGTCCTCTGAGCACAATAAATGTCTGATAAATAACTATGTTTCTTCAAGGTGGAGAGAACACTACAGTGAGGAGGATGAAATCATAGGGCATTTAGGAAATGAGAATAGGTAAATTTGGAATATGGGGTTCTTCTAAGAGAGTCATGGATGATAAGGCTTAAAAGATACTTCATAGCTGGATAACAGATAGCCTTGAATGCCAGGCTAAATAGTTTGGACTTCATTCTTTAACCAGTAGGGAATCATTTCCCCATTCAATAAACTCTAATGGTTCCCTATTACCTCTAGGATAAAAAACAAAGTCTTCTGACATGTAAAACTCTTTGAAACTTGGCTCTAACTTACCTTTCCAAGTCATGACTAGTTTTCCATACGCTCAAGGAACAGACCTTGTTATAAGCTCCTTCTTGTTATAAGTAACTGTTTTCACTTCTGCCTTTGTAAATGCAGCACCCAGTATAGTGCCTAGCACAGTGCAGGGTCTTCATGAATATTTCACTGATTGATTGGAGGTTTTTTTGCCAAGAAGGGTCACAGCTGCTCTTTGACTCAGCTTTCTCATCAGAAAATAGTGATGTAATGTTTATTATCTATGTCACAGCATTGTCTCAAAAGAAAAGGATAGTACAGCTTAAGTGAGAAGAGTGTGGGATTTTAAGTCTGAGGATATGAGTTCAAATTCATACTCTAATACTTATTACTTTAGAGACCTTGAGCAAGATGACGTAATCTCTCTGGGCTTCTCTTTCTTCATGTGGGAAATGAAGGAGTTGAACCATGTGGCTTCAAGATCTCTTCTCACTTGGATCCCATGAGGAGAGTACTTTTTAAAGCAAAAGAACTATTGTAAATGTATTTTATCAACATGATCCTTATCAAAAGGGTAATAATTCCTCATTATGCATTAGGAATGTACGACTGGTGGTTGTGTGCAGAATGAATAAGAAGGGGAAATTATGAGAACATTTTAATAGTCTGAACGAGAGGTTTAGGGGTCATGAGCTAGGGTATTGGCAGTGGGAATGTGGGAAAAAATGTTGGATTATAATGATATTGTAGAAGCAAAATTGTTAGGATGGTTTGGAAGTGGAAAGAACAGCTTTGACCTGACTAAGGAGAAGAGAAAAAGGGGGAATTTTCTGAGCTGGAAGTGTTGGATTAACAGAAATTGGGTCACTTAGTAGAGAAGGAGCAAGTTATAATGGAAAATGATGGTGGTTGAGGATGGAGATAGAGATTTTGAATCATCATGAAGGTAAAAGTTAATCCCGTGGGAGCAAATCAGATTATACAAGGAAAGAAGAAAATTGGAGAAGATCTTACAGAAAGAGTAAGGATATGCATGAATAAAAGCTAAAGGCCAAGTGAAGGAAAAGGGAGCTGATTTTTCTAGTCTAAAGACATCTGAAAAAAAAAACTTATCTGGCCCTCCTAGATAAATCATAGAATATCTAATGACTTCTATTTCCAACTTATCTTATTCAAATTTAAACCTCCCCAGGGTCTTTCTATATTGTCCCCCCTATTTCAGAACCTTTCCTTGTACCCTCAACTTTTATCTGCATGTGGTACAAATATATGTCTCATTGTTTCTGAAGAACAGATTATGCCAAATTAATTTCCTTTCAAACAAACAAAAAGAGTCATTGGACTGGTGCGTTAGGGAATGCTATAAATAGAATACATCTGGATTTCAGTAAGGAATCTCTCTGATGTCATTGTTTTGGATGAGCTAGTGAGAATTGGACAAGATCATGGTGTTAGATAGATTCAGAACCAGCATGACCACACTCAAAAAATCATTAGTCTTTAGTGGAAAAACCTGGACTGCTAAGCATTTTCCATATTTCATTTCATTTGATCCTCATGATAACCCTGTGGGGTAGGTGCTCTTATTCCCATTTTACAGATGAGGAAGTTGAGGATGAGAGGCAAAGAGGCTTGCCCAGTCAGAAAGTGTCTTCAGATCTTCCTAACTCCAAGTCTAGTTCTCTGTTCATTGTACCATCCATAGGGACATCTACAGGTTAGAATAATGTCTAATAATATGATTTTTTTTAACTAGACTTGTGATTTGTGTAGATAGGGAAACATGCCTAGATAATGCTGACCAACAAGTAGTCAACTGGTTGGGAGACTCCTCTCAATTCATATCTTCACATACTCTGTAACTTAGTCATAGAAAGCTGCCTGGTACACTGAGAAGTTGAGTGACTTGCCCAGGGCCAACAGTCTGTAAGTACCAGAGACATAACTTGAATCAGATTCTTCCTGTTTTTGAGGTTGCTTTTTTATACTCTATTGTATCTCTGATGAAATTCAATAGAAATCAATATAAGGTCCCACAACTGGATTTTAAAAATTGCACAAGTATAGAATAAAGTATAGAGAATACATGGTATAGAGTGAAGTATGTATAGACAACTGTGCAAAAAAAGATCCAGGGGTTTTAATGAATCACAAATTCCATAAATATGAGCCAATGATGTGAAATGACACTACCTCCTCCCCATGTTCCACCTTCCCCTCTAAAAAAACTTAGATTACCTTAGTTTCCATTAATGGAAGCACAGTGATGAGATAAAGTATGGTGATAGTCCTGCTGTATTCCACCCTGGTCATATTACATCTTGGTTAATATGTTCAGTTCTGGGCATTGCCTTTTGGAAAGCACATCCAGAAGTCAACCAGGACAGTGTAAAGATTAGAAAATCAACAATACAAAAATCTTGAATAGGGATGGTTAGCTTAGAGAAGAGAGAACTTGGAAAACTTTGGGTGTACATGATAGCTGTATTCAGATATTTTAAGTATTATCACATATAAGAGGAATTAGTATTTTTTTCTTGGTCTTAGAAGGCTGACCTTGGAGTAAAGGTTCAATATGAGAAAAAAAAGCTTTCCTAATATTTGGAGTTATCAAAATGTGAAATATGTTACTACAGGTAGTAGTGGGTACTAGCTGACCACATGTCAAGATCTAGTTATGTATTATAAGCTTTCCTGGTTCCTAGTCTAGTACTGTTTCCATTATGGAACAATTTCTCTCAGTATGACAATATGGAATCCACTGATATAAAGAAGGGAGAGATAACTTAAGATCAGAGAAATGAAGAAAGGCTATGCATGTCTAATATTATATTCTTCCTCATCCCTACCTACTGGCCTCCATAGCTTCCTCTAAGAATCAACTCAAATCCTACCTTTTGCAAGACAACTTCCTTAGTGTTCTCCACTGACAATGGCTTCCTTCTTGGATTGTCTTCTATGTATCCTCTCTGTGTCTTGCATATACATAGTTCTGTGCTCCCTTACACATTCACAAGGAGTTGTGAACTCCTTGAGGGTAGTGACTGTGTTTTTCACTTTCTTTGTATTCCTAGATCTTATATTCCTGGGACATAGTAAGTGCTTAATAAATGCTAGTTGATCAATGATTTGATTGATTGGAGGACATAAGACTAGACTAGATCTTAGTGTTTGGATAGTAGAAGAGGAGGAGAAAATAATTCAGACTGAATATTCATCATGATCAAAAGCAGGGAGATGGGAATTATGATAGTGAGTGAGAAACATAGGACACCAATCTGACTAAGTAAAGGATGGTCTGTGATAAATTAGTAGGAAATGAATTTTGATATGGTGAGATACCTTTTATTAGGAAGTCTTTGTTATTTCTTGAGGAAAATGAAAGTAGTAAAGAGAGTCTGGAAATGATATGTAGGATGGATCAGAAGTGTTACAATTAGGAAGAACAAGAGTCTGTAGTAGCAATTCAGAAATGAATTAATGAGGGTCTGGAAAAGAGTTGTGGCAGTGAAAATAGATAAAAAGTTGAGGGACATTATTAAGAGATGTCAGGACTTGGTAAGACCTGGAGAGAATATTGGACATAGAAGTCAGAAAAGCAGGTTCTGACATTTCCTAATTATGTGACCATAGTTAAGTCATTTAACTTCTCTGAGTCCAAATTTGTTTATCTATAAAATGAGAACATACTCCTTATATTGCCTACCTCACACATTTTTTAAAACATTATTTTAGTTTTCAACATTCATTTCCACAAGACCTTGAGTTCCAAAATTTTCCCCATCTCTCCCCTCCCCTCACCCCAAGACACTGTGCTTTCTGATTACCCCTTCCTCCAATCTGCTCTCCCGTCTATCACACCCCTGCCTTCCCTTATCCCCATCTTCTCTCTTTTCTTGTAGGGCAAGGTAGATTTCTAAACCACATTACTTGTATTTCTTTTTTCCCAGTTGCATGCAAAAACAATTCTCAACATTTATTCCTACAACTTTGAGTTTCCACTTCTCTCCCTTCCTCCCTCTTCACTCATCCCCATTGAGAAGGCAAGCAATTCAATATAGGCTATATATGTATCATTATTCAAAAAGACTTCCTTATTAGTCGTGTTGTGAAAGACTAACTATAATTCCCTCCATCATATCCTGCCCCCTATTTATTCTATTCTCTCTTTTGACCTTGTCTCTCCCCAAAAGTGTTTACTTCTAATTATCCCCTCCTTCCATTTACCCTCTCTTCTATCATCCCCCCACACTCCATTTATCCCCTTCTCCCCCCTTTCCTGTAGTGGAAGATAGATTTTCATACCAAATTGAGTGTACTTATAATTCCCTCCTTAAGCCAAATGTGATGAGAGTAAGCTTCATTTTTTCCCTCTCATCTCCTCACTTTTCCCCTCCATTAAAAAAGCCTTTTGTTGCCTCTTTTATGAGAGATAATTTGCTCCATTCCATTTTTCCCTTTCTCCTCCCAAAATACTCCTCTCTCACCCCTTAATTTTTTTAATAGATATCATCCCTTCCTATTCAACTCATCCTGGGCCCTCTGTCTGTATGTATGCATATAATCCCTCCAAATACCCAAATAGTGAGAAAAGCTTCAAGAGTTACAAATATTATCTTTCCATGTAGGAATGTAAACAGTATAAGTTCAGTAAGTCCCTTATGATTTCTCTTTTCTGTTTACCTTTTCATGTCTCTCTTGATTCTTGTGTTCGAAAGTCAGATTTTCTATTCAGCTCTGATCTTTTCATCAAGAATGCTTGAAAGTCCTCTATTTCATTGAATAATCACTTTTTCCCCTGAAGTATTATACTCTGTTTTGCTGTGTAGGTGATTCTTCATTTTAATCTTAGCTCCTTTGACTTGTGGAATATCATATTCCAAGCCCTTTGATCCCTTAATGTAAAAGCTGCTAGATCGTGTGTTATCCTGATTGTATTTCCACAAAACTTAAATTACTTTTTTCTGGCTGTTTGCAATATTTTTTACTTGACCTGGGAAGTCTGGAATTTGGCTATAATATTCCTAGGAGTTTCTCTTTTTGGATATCTTTCTGGAGGTGATTGGTGAATTCTTTCAATATTTATTTTACCCTCTGGATGTAGAATATCAAGGTAGTTTTCCTTGATAATCCATGAAAGATGATGTCTAGGCTCTTTTTTGGTCATGACTTTCAGGTAGGCCCATAATTTTTTAAATTGTCTCTCCTGGCTCTATTTTCCAGGTCAGTTGTTTTTCCAATGAGACATTTCATATTATCTTCTATTTTTTTCATTCTTTTGGTTTTGTTTTGTAACTTCTTGGTTTCTTATAAAGTCATTAGCTTCCAGCTGCTCCATTCTAATTTTTAAAGAATTGTTTTCTTCAGTGAGCTTTTGAACCTCCTTTTCCATTTATCTAATTCTGCTTTTTAAGGCATTCTTCTCATCATTGGCTTTTTGAACTTCATTTGCCATTTGGGTTGATCTACTTTTTAAAGGTGTTATTTTCTTGACAATTTTTGAGGTCTCCTTTAGCAAGTTGTTGACTTGCTTTTCATGATATTCTTGCATCACTCTCATTTCTCTTCCTAATTTTTTCTCCACCTCTCTTATTTGATTTTCAGAATCCTTTTTGAGCTCTTCCATGGCCTGAGACCATTGTATATTATTTTTTGAAGGTTTTGCATACAGAAGCCTTGATTTTATGTCTTCCTCTGATAGTATGCTTTGTTTTTTCTCACCTAAAAGAATGGAAGAAAATACCTCTTCATTAAGAAAGTAATCTTCTATAGCTTTATTTTTTTCCCTTTTTTTCAGTGTTTTCACAGTCAGTTACTTGTCTTTCAAGTCCTTGGTCAAGTGGAGGGTATACTCTAGGGACCTGTAAGTTCTCAGTTCCTCCAAGGTGGCACAATCAAGGTAAAGGAGTTTACTCCCCCCCTGGCCTGTGCTCTGGTCTAGAAGCAGCCATAAGCTTTTTTGCCCAGGATCTAGGACTAGAATTTCCCTTTCCAGAGCCTCTACCAGCTCTACCAGGCTAAGGCTCCTCCTCACCCAGGACCTCCACTCGGGACTGAGACCCAGATCAGTCCAGATCAGATTCCCCCTGGGTCTTTACAGGGACACTGTATTGCAGCGATTGCCAGTGCCCTGAGCCTGGGGCTAGGGCTGGACCCTGCTTCCTTCTCACCCAGGTGAAAGAACTTTTTCACTGACATTTGAAACTGTCTTTGGCATTTGTGGGTTGAGAAATCTGGAAACTGTAGCTGCTGCCATAATTCCATGCCCTGAAGCCTGCTCTAGTCCTGTCCATGTAGCTCAACCAAGGCTAGGCTGAGCTCTACTCTAAATCCAGTGCATTAGACTTCTCCTGTTGATCTTCCAGGCTGTCTTGGGCTGGAAATCTCTTTCATTCTGTTGTTTTGTATCTTCTGCTGCCCTAGAATTTGTTTAGAGTCATTTTTACAGGTATTTTGTGGGTTATAGGAGTAGAGTTAGAACAGATCTGTCGTTCTACTCCACCATCTTTGCACTGCCCCTGTACCTCACACTTTTGATGTTATGAAAGTGCTTTGTAAACTTTAAACATGTGATATAAATGAAAGCTATTCTTACTCTTATTCTTGCTATTGATTGAGTATGAGGTGGAGGTCAAAGACAGGAGTGAATCAAAGGTGATTCAAGGTTTCTAATCTTGAAGAATAGGAAAATGATGATCATTTTGACAGAAAAGGAACTGGGAGCTCATTTTGAAGAGGCTCTAAAAAATTCACTGTGGAACAGGTTGAGTTTGAGGTAATAAAACCATTCAAGAGACTGGAGCTCAGGACCAGAGAAACAGATTTGGGAGTCGTATGTGAAGAGATGATAGCTAAAACCATTAGACTGGACAAGTTCCCTAAGGGAAATAGTGAAGCAAGAGGTGATTATAGACTTGGAGACAGCCCCAGAGGACACCTACATTTAGAGGGGAAGAAATTCCAAGAAAAGAGATAGAAAAAAATTTTTTTTCAGAGAGGAGGGTTGAAATTAGGCAGTGTCATGGAAACCAACAGAAAAGAGACTTTCAAAAAGGAGAGAGTGATCAACAGTGTAAATTGCTGCAAAGAGTTTGAGTGAGAGGAATACTGGAAAAAGACCTCTGGACTTAGTCATTGGTCACTGATGAAACTTGAAAAGGTAATTTTGTCAGGCCTCTCAGGACTCTGTATGACCAACCCTTTAAATTGTGTCTGCCAAAAGCCAGTGGGTAACTAAAACAGGATCAAATCGAAGGAGAGTCAGAGTCAACTTTGTCAAAGTAATTTGTAGACCACTTTACCATGTTCTGTCCTCAGGGTGATATGAGACTGCTCAATTATTGATGGTAGAGGAGCTGTGAAAATATGTGTATATCACTATATGTCCAGGTGATTTTCACTTTTAGATCAAAAAGTATTTAGCCCCACCTATGAAATGAGGGAAGACAGGAAACAAAGGGAATATACATTTATATAGATGCCAATTACTGTGACAAGTGCTTTAAGAACATTATCTCTTTGACTCTCATAACAAACCCTTGAGGGAGGTACTATTATCATCCATATTTTGATAGCTGATAAAAGTGAAATAAAAACAGGTTAAGTGATTTACCCAGGGTCACACAGCTAGTAAATGTCAGAAACCGGATTCGAACTCAGACCCAGTCCTCTATCCACTGTGCCACCTAACTACCCCATCCATGAGGTGAGTGACTCAAGTAAGATTAATGACATCACCCTAATGTGAGGAATTGGTTGGATACCCAAATAAAGACAAGAAAAGTATCCAATCTCAATTTTTTTTTTGTCATTTCAGCTTTGTTAAGAGAAGGGATCTGGGTTGGGGATATTAGCTATAGAGAAATGGGTGACAATAGCATTTAGCAGGTAGTGTTCAGTTAAAGGACTAACTGGTAGTAGACCTTTATTGCACTATAATCCTTGAGACCTGACTCACCCACAATGAGCTAAGATTTTTGATTTGGAGTTCTGACTCCAAATCTAGTTCTTTTTACCTCTATCTTGACCTCTTTCCCATTTCCTAATAATATATTGATTCACTTTGATTCAAAAACCATTATTAATTAAAGTACTTATTTATTAAGTGAGACGTTGTGCTAGGCATTGAAGATACAGAGACAAAAATGAAATGGCTTCTTTCTTCAAGGAACTTATATTTGTTGGAGACATATGACATGTACACAAATAAGTAAGCACAAAATAAACACAAAGAAATTTCAGGGGGAACATGAATAACTGGGAGGGAACAGGAAAAGCCACTTACAGAGCTGACATGAGCCATGAAAGGAGCTATGAATTTCAGAAGGCACAGTTAAGGAGGAAGAAAATTCAAAACAGTGGGGGACAGTCTATAGAAAGAAGATGGGGAGATGAGAAATAGAATAGTGGGTATGAGAAAGAACTAGTAGGATACTTACTCAGGGGCATAGAGTCTGTTGGGGCAGCACTATGTAATCATCCTGGTATGGAATTGTGAAGGGCTTTAAATGTGAATCAGAAGAATGCATCTCTTATTTTCAAGTCACTGAAACTTCTTGAATAGGGGAGTGATATGGTCAGACCTGAACTTTAGAAATATCAATTTGGTAGCTGTGTGGAGGATGGAGTGGAGAGGGGAGAGGATAGAGGAAGGGAGATAAATTAGGAGGCAATTGCAATGATCCAGGTAAAGCTAAGAAAAACTTGAACTAGGATGGTTGTGGTGAGAGTGAAGAGAAATAAATGGATGTGATAGATATTGTGGAGTTAGAATCAATAAGATATATCTGCTGATTGGATAAGGGGTATGAGAGAAAGTGAAGACTTCTAGATTGCCAACTTATGGGACTAGAAGAATGGTAAATATTACCTCGCAGTTGAGAAGGTGGAATTGAAACCACTCCATTTTAGCTCTGAAACCTTAATCAGGTAAAACATATTTCTGACTGAATCAAATAATTAGAACCAAATGTGAACAGGGCCTGTGTACCTCTTTGAATCAATCAAAGCCACTGTGTAAGAGACCAGGTCATTCCCTTACAAATTTATATGTGAATAAAAATAAGAATCTCTCTTAGAATTGAGAGTATTAAATTGGGGGAAATTTTTTTTAAAAATTAAAAGTAAGAATTAGAAAAAGTAAGTGGTAGAGATTCCGAGAATCTTGATTTGAGATGTTGAAGCCAGCTTGGTATTTCCAGAACAATCTTGAGGACAAAGGGAGGACTGAGCTTGGCAAGAAAGGAAGGTATAAAAGAGAGTCATTGGCTCTTCAGGCGTCTCAGAGCAGAGGGTCCAAGGAAAGGTCATGCCTTTGCCCAGCTTCTACTTCTGGAACTTATCAATCAGCCAACACTACAATTTAATCTGCTCTTTTGTTACCCAAATGTTTTCAGTAAACTGAATTTTTTGGACAAAAAAGCCAGAGGTTAACTAGAGGAAAATATAAATGTATGGTTAGGCAGGAGTCTAAGAAGAGTTAGGAACTTTTCTAACTAGGCCTTCAAAATAATTGTTACATAAGCTACCTAAAACCAAAAAGAAGGGAATGAAGTGGACCTTCTGTGCCATTGTATTGACTCCTTAGCTTGAAAAAAGCTAATAGGTATATTATAACAGAGTATTAAAATTTGGGGCTTATCTGTTCTTTAGCCTTAGATGAAGTTCACTACCTACTTCCAGCTTAATTTTCAAGGAGCTCAACTCCAAGAATACTCAGTCCTATCACAACAGTGGCCACTACTAGCATTATACTGTCCATGGGCTATGCCTCAGGCAAAAGAACTTGGGGCCCCTCAGGAGGCACTGTCTTCTACACTACATTTCCTGAACCCCTTATCCTTATCCTCTGCTTCTAAGTGAGGAGTGTGATGTTCAGAGAAGAAAAGGAAGCTAAGCGGTAGAGTGGTTAGAGAGTTGGGCCTAGAGCCAGGAATCCCTAAGTTCAAATCCTGCCTCAGAGGATTACTAGCTGTGTCACAAACCATTTAACCTCTTTCTTCCTCAATTTCCTTAACTGGAAATAGGAATAATCACAACATTTACCTTGTAGAATTATAATGAGAATTAAATGAAATAATGTTTAAGTGATTAGCACAATGCCAGGCACATAATTAACACTATATACAAGCTACCTATGACTAAAAAGAGAGGGAAACAAGGACCTCTCTTCTTACCACCTCATCCCCAGTCACTTGCACAGGTCCTCGCCTTCCTAGCTATCTAGGAGTTGATCACTGCACACAACCAGAGTAGAAATTTGAGAGAGAAAAGAGGCCACAAGAGAATTCTAGGGTACACCCAATCATATGGAAATGGGAGAGGAGCAAAATCATGGCATTTCAGATGCGACTGAGTAGGATCTTTGAAACAGGACTAGTGACAAAGCAATTATACAAAAATTTGGCTAGAGAAAATAGCTTGATTTCAAACCTCCTAACAAATACCCATTATTATTGCTATATAATTCAACTTGCCCTCCCTTATCGACTAAGCCCCTTCCCAGGATTCCCTTGCCTCAGTGGACTCTCTCCCCAAAAGGATAGAACAAATTTTCAGAATCTTGTTCCTTGTAGGATGGCAGGTTACAACCAGGAAGAAAGGAAAGAAAGCGAAGGCAGTGGGTATGAATCACACATGTTAGAAATTTTTACATCAAAATTGAGGAAAGAGAGAATATGGAGGGATATGTGGAAGTCAAACCTTACTTAGGATGAAGAATTCACAGTAAACGGCCTGTGAAAAGTGTTACCGTAGATACAGCGGACAAATTCTGCATTCAGAACTGGAAAAGATCTAGATTTGAAATCACTTTATTTCCCTGAGTCTCAGTTTTCCTCATTTATAAAGGGGGGATAGTGACACTTGTACTCTGTACTTCCAGGGTTATTGAAAGTGTCAAAGGATACTGCCATTTACAGTTGGCATCTTAAACTGCGTGACATGAATAGGATACACATATACATATATACATATCTGTATCATGATTATTTCAATTAAGCATGGACATGAAATACTAAGGATAGTTGCTACTGTTACTATGATCCTTCTATAGTAAGCTAAGGGCAAAAAGTTGTTGCAGCTCTCACCCTCATATAGCTGGGTCCTGAGGAGAAAGATGAGAAAAAGGAGAAGGAGGAGGCTGTTGATAAAGAAGAGCTAACGCCAGGTTATCCGTGCTGATCAAAAAGCAGTACCATGGAAACCAAGAGAAGAGAGAATGTTTTCCATAAATGAAACTCACAAAGAATCCAAAAGATTCATTTCAGCTCTTTGTTTCAGCCTTCCTCCCCACCCCCTCCTGCCAAGATAACTCGCAAGTGGACATTTTTAAAAAGAGAATAGACAAAAAGCAAACGAAAGTGAGTGAGAAGGAAGCCTGAATAATCACCAAACAGGATTGATTATCTTCCCCCTGAATAATTAAGCGTTAGCTCTATCTCACCTTGTCCCAGAATCAGAGAATTTCAGAATGAAAAGGGACCTTAAAGCTCATCCCATCTAATCTCTCACCTGAAACAAAGATTCCCTCTATAATATCCCCCAAAGGGAGAGAACAACCAGGAATGGATAGGTTAAGGAATTTATCTACTCTTTCTACCACATGATTGGGCACCACATGATAGGGATTTAGTCCTCCCTAACATTTTGGTAACAAGAAACTAGTTTTCTTCTCTCAAAACCTTCGCATCACTTCAGGGGAGGGGGCCCAGGTACTACCGGCTACACTCCTGTGAGGCCAGAGCAGGGCTTACTAGCAGCGGGGTCTCTGAAATGAGGTGGTCCACCAGCGTTGACTACATATTTTCTTCCCTGAGGAAAAGGATAGCATCTGGTTGGTATAATAGGCAAATCACTGAACTTGGAGTCAGGAAGACCTGAGTTCAAATCCTGTCTCTGGCATTTACCAACTGTGTGAACTGGAAAGAGTTGTTTAACCTTATTCTGTTTCCTTGTCTGTGAAAGGAGGAAAATAACAGCATTTACCTCACAGGGCTGTTATAAGGACTAAATGCAAATGTGTGTGTGTGTGTGTGTGTGTGTGTGTGTGTGTGTGTGTGTGTGTGTAAAGTTATTTGTAAATTTTAAAGTGCTATATAAATTTTTGCTATTATGATGGGGTTTGAGAGATGGCATGACAGAGACAGAAGCATGGAGACAGTAACTGGACCACTCTGTGCCTCCATCCAAATATCTTTTAAAAAAAAAAGTGTTGCCTCTAACTACCTTTGTGGAGTGTGCCAAGGCGTCCTGAGCCTTTTTTGATGAACATATGAGACTTTTGCTATAGTATTGATGATGTTGCTTTACAAAGATGTGAAATTCCCTTGAAAAGGTTGGTTCCTTAATAATCTATAAATTCCTGGCTTTTTCTTGGGTGTTTATTGCCCAAGATTGACATTGATTGATTGAGTTCTGGCCAGTTCATATGATTAAATTATACCCCTGGACTTGACCCTTAAAAGGAAGGCAGGAGAGCTGGAGAAGGAAAAGAAAATAAGAGGTGGGGATTTAGCAGAGAGAAGCCAGTTGGACACAAACAAAGGCAGTATAGTATTGTGGAAAGAGTGTTGGATTTATAATCAGAAGACTTAATTTTTGCATCTTTGTCTGGCCTGCCATTTATTATTTCTATGACCTTGAGCAGTCTAGTCACTTAAGTCCTTTGATTCTTAGTTTCCTTGTGTGTAAGAGGAGAGTGGTTTAACTAGTGGTTGAACTCTAAGGTCCCCTCCTCCTGTCAGTCAGGCAGGAAGCTAAAGTGTCACCCTTGACTCCTCATTTTCTCTCTTGCCTCCTATATCCAATCGGTTGCCAAATCCTATCTACTTAACTTTCATTCATCTCTCACGTATGTCCCTTCCTCTTGCCAATCCAGTGACCACCTTGGTAAAGGCCGACCTCACCTTATGCCTGCACTATTGCAGTAAATAACCTAGTGGTTGTTCTACTTCCTCAAGTCTCTTTCCACTCCTGTCCATCTTCCTCTCAGCTGTCAAATTAATCTTCCTGAAATTTGGGTCACACTACACCTCCACCCCCATCAAAATCCAGTGGCTCCATATCACCAGGAAATATAAAATTCTCTTTGGCTTTTACAGCTTGTCATAACATGACTCCCAACTACTTTTCCAGTCTTACCTTACCACATCCTTTGAAATACATTCTCAATGATCTACTGACACTGACTTCTTTACTGTACCCTACATAAAACACATGGGGCATCTAGGTGGTGTAGTAGATATAGCACTGGGACTGAAGTTGGGAGGACCTTATTTAAAATACTGACTCAGACAGACCCTTAATAGCTGTGTGACCCTGGACAAGTCATTTAACCCTGTTTGTCTCAGTTTCCAAAATGAGCCAGAGAAGGAAATGGCAAACCACTCCAGTATCTTTGCCAAGAAAATTCCGAATGGGATCATGGAGAGTCAGACACAACTAATCAACTTAACAAGACATTCTCTCTCCCCACCCCCTGCATTTCCTCTTTCTTTCCTTTTTACCTGGCATTCTCTTCCTCCTCATTTCTATCTACTGGTTTCCCTGGCTTTAATTAAGATGAAACTATAATCTACCTTCTTCTAGAAGTCTTTTCTGAACTCACTTTCTGCTAGTGCCTCCCCTTTGTTGATTATATCCTATTTAACATAAAAATATATGTAAGTGTATATGCATATATATGTATATATATATATATATATATATGTAGTCTAATGGGAGAGATGGGAGAGACAACATGTATATAACAATGTACATACACTATATATGCATATATGTATATGTATATACATATATATTTGGTCTAATGGGAGAGACAATATGCAAATAACTATGTACACACAAGCTATAGATCTATGCACAAGATATAGATATATACACATAATACATATATACACCTACACATATACACAGAATATATATAGATACATACATATCTTGTGTGTACATAATTATTTGCATGTTGTCTCACCCATTAGACTTTATGCTCCTTATGAAAAAATATAGTCAGCTTTTTGCCTTTTCTTCCTCAGTGTTTAGCGCGGTGACAGTCACACAGTGGGTCTTTAACAAATCCTTGTTGACTTGACTGACCCTGTGATCTCTAAGGTCCCTTCCACTCTAATTCTATGTCTCTGTGATGCTATAACTTGTTTGTCTGGAGGGAAGCCACTACATCCATAGGACCCTTCCAGGGAAACCATGATCCAGAGAATGATGTGAATCAGGAAACCACATTATCCCAAATATAGAAGGGACTAAGCAGGGAAGTATTCTCAGATCAAGCTACTAGCTTCAGGAATGTGAGCTGACAACAATGTGTCAGCAATGGTAAAGTGATAGAGAGGTTTCTGGTCTAAGCCTCTTCAATACAGTGGAGAATTTCCTGAACCAAATGGAATCCTCTCCCTTGGCAGGTACAGGAGGGACAAGGGGAAGTCATCTAGAGCAATAGTGTCAATCTGGAGTACTATGAAGGTATCTGAGGAAGTGAGTTCATCAGAGAGAAATGAAGAGTCATCCTGACTTCAAGTATTTTGTGAGTTGCTTTGGGGTGTTTTTGTCGGGTTAAATAAAGGCTGTCCCATATTGAATCCTGTTAACTAGAATGTTTGCAGGGGAGCTATGAGCCCTCTTCCTGTGAAACCTAGACTGGAGCTATGTTCTGATGTTTTCAGAATTCATGCTTCATGAAGTCTTCTCTAATCTGTCCAGCTAGACTTTGCTAAATGACAAAATTATAGAATGTTAGAGATGGATAGGATCTTAGAGGTGATCTATTCTAACTCTTCTCATCTCATATATTATGGCCCAGACAATTGCTGACCACCTTAAGTTCACACAGCTAATTAACAATGGAGGTGAGCCTAGAATACATTGATCTCCTCACTTCTAAGACAGTACTCTTTCCTTTACTATCATGTTATATTCTCAGAAATTCCATGGGCCCTTACTTATTTCTCTTCTCATAGTCTTCTTTGTATTTGGCTTATTTCTGCACATGCCTTGGTTATTTTCATAGTTTTTAAGCTCCTAGAAGGCAAGTATTGTTTCTCTTTTATCTTGTATCTCCCACAGTACTGATAAAACTGTAGTACAACATGTACAACTATAGAACCATAAAATCTTAGGGTTGGCAAGGACATCAGAAATCATCTAACCCAACCCACACCTAGACAAGACTACTATGTACAACATATCCAACAAGTAGACAGTGAGTCAGTGGAAATCCTTAACAAGGAGGAACCCTTTGAAACAGTCTATTCTACATTCCAACACTTTAATTTTTAGAAAGGTTTTTCCTATATGGAGCTCAAATCTGCCTCTCCACAGCTTCCACTCATTATTCTCAGTTCTGACCACTAGAATCAAATAGGACAAAGTCCCTCTTCTATAAACTTCAGGGACTTGAACACAACTACCATATACTCTTCTAAGTCTCCTCTTCTTCTAGCTAAACACTCTCCAGTTTCTTCAACCAATCTTTGTATCTCCTTGCATACTCTGGCCTCTGGTCATCCTCTTCTGGGCATATTACACCTTATCATTGTGTTTTCTAAAATGCAGCACTCAGAACTGAATATAATATTTTAGATAGGTTCTGTCCAGGGCTATAAGTCCCACACTCCAGAAACTGTTTTATTGTTTTTTGTTTTTATCCAGACGGAGTATTTCATCAGTACATGAATACATTTCTTAAAGTAGCCTAGGATAGTATTAGTTTTCTGTCTGTCTTATTATACTGTTGATTCATTTGAATTTGTAGTCCACCAAAAGTCCCAGTTTGGTTTCACACAAACTTACTTAGTTATGCTTCCCCTCTCCTTTCTTTGTAAGGTTGAATTTTTTATACAAGTGTCAAATTTTGAATTTATATCCAGTACATTTCATCTTGAGAGGTAGCCATGGTTTAGGGGATAGAGAGCTGGCGTGGCATCTGGAAGACAGGACTTCGTGTTCCACCTTTGACATATGTCAACTATGTGACCTAGGGAAGGTCACTTAGCCTCCCCATATCCCCAGTCAATTCTCCAAGACTATAGATTGCAGCAAAGATGTTAATTTGCATCAGCGGAAGGAGTTTCCTCACTAGGAATCCTGACATTGAAGAAATCACAAATCCAGTCCAAAAAAAAGTAGCTCATCTTATTCAGTCCAGTACTTCATAGTGATCTGTTAGGATTTTATATACATATATCCTAAATTTGTTATCCAAAGTGTTAACTATCCCTTCTGGCTTTATGTCAGTTGCAAATTTAACAAGCTTGCCTTTTATGGCTTCATCCAAGTCATTGACAAAAATGCTATATAACAGATCCCTGGGATACTCCACTACAGACCTCCTTTCAAGTTAATAATTCATACATGACAGAATATGAAGAATGGGAAAAAAAAAACCTTAGAGTTCCCCTATTCCAAGTTACTTGTTTTACAGATAAGGAAACAGAGGCCCAAAATAAATTGAATGACTTGCCCAAAGTCACAGAGGAAGTGACAGAGCTGGGACTTTGACCCAAGATACCTTTTCCCACTACAATGGAAACTCAATATATGTTTGTTGAAGGAATATCTGCTTACTATCCCTTACAGGTATAGAAATCTACAGGTATATATAAGAGGGAGGTTTCTTAAAATACCTACATTTGCTCATCTAATAGATTTGGATCTATGGGCTAACCTGGATCCCTGCTGTTTCTGTGGGCTTCTGACCTCCTCATAAGGGTGTGGAGCCCACTGCATGTGAAAGACATCGGATAGGCCCTAGGCCAAACATCCCTGGGAGGCCTAAGGGCTCTACACCTGTTTTTAGAGTCTAGTACATGAAGAGAGGAGGCAGGGTTGCCCTCATCTACCATACGTAGAGTGGGCCGGGTGGAGTGCAGTTGAGCATTTAAAATACATTAAAGGCCCATTCCCTTTGAAGTTGGAAACTATCTCTATTTAATCAGAGAGAAACAACTTTTCAAAAGATTTTTTCCCCTCTTTTTTACCTTCAGCTTGCTGGCTTCTCCTGTGGTTAGTACCATGAATAAAACATGCATATCCCAATTAAATCTTGATTTAATTTCACTTCTTTGCAAAGCTGATGAACTCGAGTGCTTTCATAAAGACACCCGGCATTAGCATTCTTTTGTTATGCACAATCCATTCGGAGGAACAAGCGGCTAAAAATAATCCGCCACCTCTCTCCTGGCCCTGCCAAGCTCTCTGAGTTCAGGAGAAGGGAAAAGGGGGAAAACTCAGCCCATTCCCGAACAGGACGAGCCTCTCTAAGGGCAGTGCTCTTGACTACTTGAGTGGAGTGAAGAGGAAGAAGCTGGCCTAGGATAGAACCAAGAGAGATACATTATAGTGAACTTGAGAAGCCAAAGGTTTCCCAGAGGGATGACTCTCTAGGACCAACCCTGGGGAATTGCTAGGGACACTATCTTGGCCTTTATAAACAGGGCATCATTGAAAGCAACTCCTATTTTAGGGAAAGAATCAGGTTTTATTAACCTACCAGTATGGAGAATAGTATCATGTCCCAAATGCAAAACTAAACTTTCACTTCATCGTCAAGTTTTGATAATTTATTAAACCCTATAAGAGAAATGTCCCAAGAGGGAAATGTCTTGCTTCTGTCTTATGCAGGCTTTGCTTATCCTAGACTTTCAATCTTCAACATTCTAAACAATTCAGTTATTTCAGGACCCGAGACAGCTCCTGCAATTCTAGGAGGCTATTTGAAGGGCCCTGGAAGTGGGATTGGATTTAATGTTTGCCTGTCAGGCACAAAACTAGAAGCAGTGGGTGAAATTTTCAGAGGAACAGACATAGGATGGATCTAAAGGAAAGACATCCTAATGTTAATAACAGCTGGCAATCACACAAAAATTGTTTTGGCTGCTTCTAGAAGATGTGGATATCTCCCCCATCACTACACACACACACACACACACACACACACACACACACACACACACACACACACACACACATCATTGGATATCTTCAAGTAGAAGTTGTATAACCACGTCAGGAGTGTTTGTAGAAGATTTTCTCAATAAGGCATGGATTGGCCTCTGAAATTGCATGAGTATGTAAGATCTTCTGCAAAGAAAGAGAATTAATGACCAGCTCCCTCAGCCTCCAATAATAAATATTTTCTTATCTGTGAAATGAAGGGGTACTATTTACTGTTTACTACTGTTTGAGACTAGGCAATCTACTTCCCCTCTCTGAACACCATAGGCTCTTAGCATCACAGATACATATTTGGAAAATATCTCCAATTCCATAGCACAGCTCATGTTATAGGTGAGGGAACTAAGACACAAAGAGGTTGTCACTTGTCCAGAGTTATACAGTTAGTAAATAAGAGGCAGGATTCAAACTCAAGCCATTTGGCTCCAAATATAAAGCTTATTCACTTGTACTAACACCTCCAAACATGTTCCCCAAAACTCTAGGCTCTTGTTAAGCAAATGATCCCCGCTACAGAGAGAATTTTCAAATACCTACACAGAGTTTCTTCTGGAGATAGTGGAGAAAGGGTCTGACAGTGTCTGGGTGACTCGATATAATCCACCAGGTGGAATGAAATCCAAACTTAATCTAGAATTCAAGGTTATCTACTATCGGACTATGATCTACCACTCAAACCTTATTTTCCCCTACTTTTCAATATAAATTCCTTGCTTTAAGGTTCCTTCCAGCTTTGAATCAATGATCCTGTGAATTATCTGTCATACCCTGTCATACTGCTGGGCATTGTTATACTCAACAATTCAAAAAATATTCACAATGATAGCAAGCATTCCCATAGCACTTTAAAGATCACAAAGTACTCTGTATGTGTTGCTTCATTTGATTCTAACATTTGAACCCTGTGAGATAGGTGCTACTATCATTCCCATTTTACAGATGAGGGACCTAAAGCTGAGAGGCTGAATAACTTGCCCAAAATCATACCACTAATAAGTATTTCAGGAAGGATTTGAACTCTGGTCTCTCCTGACTCCAAGTACAGCACTCTGCCCCACCTAGTTGTCTCATTAGGTACCTTCCTTATCCCAGACATTGTTCCAGGTGCTAGGAATGCAGAGACAAAATCTACTGTATGTTTAAAGGTTCTGTGACATCATAATAGAATTATGGAAAACCACTGCCCTGGGGACATCTAGAGGGAACTTGGGGAAGTGGGAAGTTACAGAGGTAACCTGAACCAGAACTAGGTTCAAGAATCATAGAAGGATATGTTTAGATCTGGAAAGAACTTTAGTGGTCAACTAATACAACCATCTTCTTTCACAGGGAGGGAAACTGAGCCCCAGAGAAGTGGAGTGACCTTGCCGAAGGTCACACAGGTGGCAAGTGACAGGTCCAAAATCTGATCTAGTACTCTTTTGATGCCTGGTTTCTTGAGTCTATCAAGAAGCTGAAAATTCGAATTTGGCTAAGATGGGGACTTAGAGGGTAAAGAACCCTAGGACTCATCAACAGGAATCCAATGGGAGGCCATAGATACTAGGAATTAAAATAGGGAGGAATCTCTAGATCACCAAGTCTAATGCAGTTATTTTACAGATGAGGCATAGAGGGAGTTCCCCAAGGTTCTCTCTCATAGGTAGCACTTGTACTAAGATACAGATGGATTCCACTTTGAAATTTGAGGGAGGTATAGTAAGGAGCATGGAAACATACAAGACAAAGATGGAGAGGGGAGATCTAGAAGAGGCATTCTTTGGAGGCCCTAGGAAGCCAGGGGTTACCATCAGACACACTTAATGAAATGTGTGTTTTTGATAACAGAGAATATTTTGTTTTTGTGTCTCCAGTACCTAACACATTACCTGATACCTTTCTTTGGCGGGGGAGGTTGGAAAGGAAGCCCTAGACTTATAATTTCATTAGCATTGGAAACTCCCAGTGCGGAAAATTCCTCTACTAATGCAGATAGGCAACTTCTCTGCAATTTGGACTTAATTGCCTGAGATACTCAGAGGATAAGTGTACAGCCTTGGGTCACATCACCAGGACTCATTAAGGGTAGGGCTAGAACTGAGTTCTTCCTGGTTCTGGACTAAGTCCTTTGTCTACTAGCCCATATTGTCTCTCACCTGAAACACATCAGGGGTTTATAAAAATGTATTTTTGGATGGATGAATGAATAAATAAATGAATGAATGATGAAAGATAGTATGAGATCAGAATAGTTAGCCCAGACCAGTGAAGAAGGTCACAAGATTTGTAAAGCTAGAAGGGACATTAAAGAGATCATTTCATTCAGTCCTTTCATTTTCCTTTGGCAGTGTAGCTCAGAGAAAAGAGCTTTGGCTTTGGCATCAGAATACCTGGGTCTCATGTTTATTAGTCCTGTGATTTTGGGCAAGTCAGAGTTCCTCTCGATTTCCTCATTTGTAACATATTTGCCCTAGCTACCTCATGGGGCTGTTATATGTAAAGCACTTTGCAAACTTGAAAGTACTCAGTTTCCCCATCTATAAAATGACTCAGTTGGACTAGATGATCTTTAAGGCCCTTTCTAGTTAATTCTAAGTCTGAAGAGGATGGCTAAGTGGTGCAGTGGATAGATTGCCAGGCCTGGAGTCAGAAAGACTCATCTTT
>JAQQSK010003747.1:0-153735 GCA_028658325.1 Potorous gilbertii
CCTAGTTGCAAGAACTGTACTCAGCAGTTGTTCCTAAAACTTTGAGTTTCAACTTCTCTTCATCCCTCCCTCCCCATCCATTCCCTTTGGGAAGGCAAGCAATTCAATATACGCCATATCTGTGTAGTTTTGCAAATGACTTCCATAATAGTTGTGTTGTGTAAGACCAACTATATTTCTCTGCATCCTATCCTGCCCCCCCCCATTGCTTCTAGTCTCTCTTTTGATCCTATCTCTCCCCAAGAGAGTTGACTTCAAATTGCTCCCTCCTCCCACTGCCCTCCCTTCCATCATCCCCCCATCCTGCTTATCCCCTTCTCCACTTTCCTGTATTGTAAGATAGATTTTCATACCAAAATGAGTGTGCATTTTATTCCTTCCTTTAGTCAAATGTGATGAGAGTAAGCTTCATGTTTTTTCTGTCATCTCCCCTCTTTTTCTCGTCACTGAAAAGTCTTTTACTTACCTCTTTTGTGAAAGACAATTTGCCCCATTCCATTTCTCCCTTTCTCCTGCCAATATATTTCTCTCTTACTGCTTAATTTCATTTTTTAAGATATGATCCCATCCTATTCAGTTCACCCTGTGCTCTGTGTGTGTGTGTGTGTGTGTGTGTGTGTGTGTGTGTGTGTGTGTGTGTAATCCCACCAACTACCCAGATACTGAAAAAAGTTTCAAGAGTTACAAATATTATCTTTCCATGTAGGAATGTAAATAGTTCAACTTTAGTAACTCCCTTATGATTTTTCTTTGCTGTTTACCTTTTCATGCTTCTCTTGATTCTTGTGTTTGAAGGTCAAATTTTCTTTTCAGCTCTGGTCTTTTCATCAAGAATGCTTGAAAGTCCTCGATTTCATTGAAAGACCATTTTTTCCCCTGAAGTATTATACTCATTTTTGCTGGGTAGGTGATTCTTGGCTTTGGTCCTAGTTCCTTTGACTTCTGGAATATCATATTCCACACCCTTCGATCCCTTAATGTAGAAGCTGCTAGATCTTCTGTTATCCTGCTTGTATTTCCGCAATACTGGAATTGTTTCTTTCTAGCTGTTTGCAATAGTTTCTCCTTGACTTGGGAACTCTGGAATTTGGCCACAACGTTCCTCGGAGTTTCTCTTTTTGGATCTCTTTCAGGAGGTGATCAGTGGATTCCTTGAATACTTATTTTGCCCTCTGGTTCTAGAATATCAGGACAGTTTTTCTTGATAATTTCATGAAAAATGATGTCTAGGCTCTTTCTTTTGATCATAGTTTTCAGGTAGTCCCATAATTTTTAAATTGTCTCTCCTGGATCTATTTTCCAGGTCAGTTGTTTTTCCAATGAGATATTTCACATTATCTTCCATTTTTTCATTCTTTTGGTTTTGTTTTGTGATTTCTTGGTTTCTCAGAAAGTCATTGGTCTCCATCTGTTCCATTCTAATTTTGAGAAAACTATTTTCGTCAGTGAGCTTTTGAACCTCCTTTTCCACTTGGCTAACTCTGCTTTTGAAAGCATTCTTCTCCTCATTGGCTTTTTGAACCTCTTTTGACAATTGAGTTAGCCTATTTCTCAAGGTGTTATTTTCTTCAGCAATTTTTTGGGTCTCCTTTAGCAAGGTGTTGATTCACTTTTCATTCTTTTCTTGTATCTCTCTCATTTCTCTTCCCAGTTTTTCCTTCACCACTCTTACTTGATTTTCAAAATCCTTTTTGAGCTCTTCTATGGCCTGAGACAATTGAATATTTATTTTGGATGTTTCGGATACAGAAGCCTTGACTTTTATGTCTTTCCCTGATGGTAGGCATTGTTTTTCCTCACCTGAAAGGATGGGATGAGATATCTCTTCACCAAGAAAGTAACTTTCTGTGGTCTTATTTTTTTCCCCTTTTTGGGGCATTTCCCCAACCAGTTACTTAACTTTTGGGTCCTTTGTCAAAAGTAGGGTATACTCTGGGAATCTGTAAAATCTCAGTTCCTCCAAGGTGGCACAATCAAGCATGTACTGGTCTGGGCGCAAGCAGGGATTTTTGTGCCCAGAATCTTAGCAGAGTTTTCTCTCCACAGCCACCTGGCCTCCAGTTCCTCCAAGCTAGCACTGGGGGGGGAGTGGAGGGGGTGGGGGGGTGGAATTCAGTCAAGCTGTGGGGGCAGGGCCACTATTCAGTTTGAGACAAAGGCCTCTATACAGAGCTGAAGTAAGACTCAGCTCCTCAGTGCCCCCAGGGGTTTTTATAACCCAGCAATGGTCTCAGGCTGCTGTAGGGGCTGCTGTGAGAACTCCTTCCACCTGCCCTGTGTGAACTCTGAAGCCACTGCCTGAGGCCAGAGCTACGGGAAAGCCCTCCTCCCTTCCAGACCAGCTGAAAAAACCCTATCACTGACCTTTGGTGCTTGTGGGTTGAAGGATCTGCGAACCCACTTCTACTGGCACTGGGGATTCTGTGACTGGAGATTCTGCCCCCGAGGGCTGTTTGCCAGGTGCAGGGCCAAGGTTGGGCTGGGCTCCTCTCCACATCCCGGTGTAACAGTTGTTTCCCATGGGCCTTTCAGGTCACCCTGGGCTGAAAATCTCTTCCACTCTGTTGTTCTCCACTTCTGCTACTCCAAAATTTGTTGAGAGTCCCTCTCTGCAGGTATTTTATGGGCTGTGTGGGGAGAGCCAGCATTTTTGTGTCTTTCTACTTTGCTATCTTGGCTCCACCCCCCCAGAACTCGAGTTTTAAAAGGACATGTATAGGGATGGAAGTGAGGGCTTGCAAATGCAGACAAATACAAAAGAGCAGCAAGATCCTGGAAGAATGGTGTCAGGAAGGCTAAAGCTTGGTCTGAGCTGAGCCTCCTGATAAATGCTGCAGACAATACGAAGAGCTTTTCTTCAATCCATGTTAGGGGGAAGTGGAAGATCAAAGGAAGGATAGGACCCCTGCTTGGTGTGGATGGGAAGGTGATAATGGCCAAAAGAAAGAAGGCATAACTAATCAATTCCTGCATTTCTCTTCTGGGGAGAATAATATCCAAACAAGGAAGAAAAGACCAAAAATGGCTAATAGAAAATTGAAACTCAAGATAAGTCAGGAGAAGATTTTTAAAAAATTTGCCCTGGATAAGTTATAGCTACCTGACCTGGAAGAGTCACATCCCAAGGAACTGAAAGAATTCAGGGGTCAGATTGCAGCTGTCAATGATCATTGAGTTCAGGCAAGTGGAGCTTTGGGACAGGAGGCAGATACATGTTGGCTCTAATTCGAAACCAACAAAGAAAAAAAGTGGAAAAATCAAATTATAACCTGGTGATGTCTTGGCAAAACCACGGAACAAAATAAAGTTGAAGGGATAGTTTGTGAACATGTAGCATGTATGTGTTTGCATGTGTATGTGGGGGGGCAGGAGGGAAGTGTTGGGAGCCAGGATGAATTCCTTAAGAAAGAAGCATGTCAGGCTAACCTAGTTTCCTTTTTTGACAGGAATACTAGGATGCTACTAGACTAGTAGGTCAAGGGAACATCATGGATATAATATAGATCTGACCTGCAGCAAAGCATGTACCCAAAAGGTTCATCATGAACTCATCAAGATTGGGGGAGAGATATGGACTTCATGACATACTGTGATGTGGGCTTGGTGACCAAACAGACACAAAGAGTGCCAATCAGTAGCCATCTCAACTTGGAGGGAGGTCTCTAATGGAGTGTCAAAGGGCTCTTTTCTTAATAACTTTTATTGATGAATTAGATGAAAACATATATGATATATTTATCAAGTGTGACTCCAGCATAGCAGGAATAGCTAATGCATTGGATGGCAGAATCTGGATTCCCAAAAGACTCTGATAAGCCAGAATGAAGGACTAAAACAAAATAAAATTTGTAGGAATCAGTGCAATGCCTTATATTTGGTTTTTTTTTAAAATCAACTGTATAAGTGGAGGTTGGTGTCAAGAAAGCAATTAATGTTAAAAAAAAAAAAAAACCTGAAGGTTCTAGCAGACTGCAAGCTTTATATGAGTTAGCTATGTGATATGGGAACTAAGAGCTAATAACAACTGAACCTGATACAAGGGAAATACAATGTCCTGAACAAGAGAAATGATGGCCTCTCTATAGTCTATCCTGGGCAGATCCAGATCTGGAGTGTGATGTCTTCTTTTAAGAAGGGACATTGATGAGCTAGAATACATTCAGAAAAAGTTGAACAAGATGGTGAAGGGCCTTCAGATCATGCCGTGTGAGCATCAGCTGAAAGAAGTGGATATGTCTAGCTTAGATGAGATAAGCCATATTTATATTTTATCACACAAAATTTATATTTATTCAGTATACACTTATGAAGTATATGCTCTGTTTTCCCAGTCTCCACTTGCACAGATGAATTGACCCCAGAGTATGGCTACTAAATTCCCTGAATAACTTTATAGTTAGCCTTGGTGGGGATGGGGGAAGGGGTAGTAATGATATATAGTTCACAGGCCCCAAATGATATGCTTCCGACCATGATTATCAGCTGATATTCACTAATCATTTGATTTTTGAAAAAGAGTATTTACTAAGGTATGAAAAGTTGGGCAGCTTGGTGTCACAGTGGATAGAGCACTGGGCCTGGAATCAGGATGACTTGAGTACAAATCTAACCTCAGACACTTCCTAGCTGTGTGACTCTGGGCAAGTCATCTAACCCTAATTGCCTCAGTTTCCTCATCTATAAAATGAGCTGGAGAAGGAAATGGCAGACCACTTTAATATCTTTGTCAAGAATACCCCAAATGGGGTCACAAAGGATTAGACATGACCAAAATAACTGTAGAACATCATACAAAGAATTAAACAAATATGCTCCTGAAAGTTTGTGACACATGCTTGTACTATTTATGCAAAGCCCAAGGGAAAGTGGACTTTAGCTTCCAGATCCCATGTACGAGGAATAATTGACAGCTCCTAGAAGTCCCTTTGCTGGAGTTCTTAGGATATTCCCCTTAGGTGTGGGATAGCTTTTTTGCTGTGCTCTTTGTTGTGTTTTAATTTATTTTCCTTCTCATCTGTCCAGTTAGCCCTTGGCTCTAGATACCAACACTGTTACTAGTCACTGCTGTTCTGAGGATGGTGCTAGGATGCTGATGGAATGATGACAAATGCAAAATCCTCCTGACATGCCAAAGTTCACAAGGTCTTCCTTGAGGCAACAGGAAGGGAATGGACAGGAAGACTTATTTCAAAACTAAAATGCTCCTTCTCTCCCTTCAAAGATCCTCCTCAGAGGCAACTCTCTTTTCTCCATGCCAGACACTGAACTGTCTTAGGTTCTCAAATAGTTCTTGGTTTTTCATAGGTCCCAGAGGTGGTAACCAAGTCCCTCAACCAATCTGAACAGACTTTTTTTCATGCCTAGGGAGGTATCCAGGCCTTGCTCATAACTAGTGAATAGTTGAAATTTGGTTGCATTTGATAAGATGTACCTTGGTTTAGTATCTTGACATACATCTTATTGACTCAATTTAAATTTAGTGGGGTAAGATGATTAATTTACTCAAATGACTCAAGCATATATATGTATATATATATGTACATACATATATACACAAAAATACATGGCATCTAGGTGACATAGTGGATAGAAATGAGGCCTGGAGTCAGGAGGACCTGAATTAAAATACAGCCTCAGACATTTACCAGCTGTCTTAGCCCTGTTTGCCTCAGTTTACTCATCTGTAAAATGAGCTGCAGAAGGAAAAGGCCAGCCACTCCAGTATCTTTGCCAAGAAAATCCCAAATGGGGTCATGGAGAGTCAGACAGGATTGAAACAACTCAACAACAATAATATACATATATATTCTTGTCTCCCTTTCATGAGCTCGTAATGAGTAGAACATGTTTTATTTATTGTATTTGCCCAGAGCCCATGCATAGGAGGCACTTAATAAATGAATATTGATTGATTAATTGAACTTGTGAGGTTTGGATGCATTTGAACTTCAAAGAGTCAACACATTTTGCAAACAACATGTAAATTTATATCAGTCAAGGTTCCATCCATCTCTACAATCCTGTGATCTCCCTTAAGATTTTGATGATTAGCATAAACAACTTTAACAGTTTCTATTTTTAAAACAATAGTCAGGAGACTGGGCCAGTGAATGGCTTACCTTAGGAGGGGTAATGTGTAAAGAGGTAAGTTGAGCCTGAATGCCTGGTGTTCAGTTTTCCTGATATCTGTGAAAACCATTCATTACTGTCTATTCTCTTGCTCCCTTTGCACAGGCTCTTGTGATACTTAGAAGGCAGTAGAAAAAATAGATGTATAGATAGATGGAGAAACTTAAGGGCCTTCTAATTCAGCTGCCTCCGTTTGCATATTAAAGTACCGGGACTCAGGGAGGATAAGTGATTTGACTATAGGTAATCAATAAAACTTGAATTTAAATCTTGGTCCTCTATTTCCAAATCCAGTATTCTTTCTTTATTGCCTTCCAATACCTTATTATATTCCCTACCCTCAGTTTCATCCCAGAACAAAAAGTAGATGAAAAATATACAATATATATGACTCAGAAACACAGCCAATTGCCCTGAAATGATTGGGAAAGTTCTACTCAGGGTCCCCCTTCCATTCCATTTGAGTCTGGGATTATCTCCAGGGTTCCCCAAATCTAATCAGTAGCTAAGTAGGTTTTGATGGAGGACATCATTCTTCTACCATCATTCCCTCTGCCCTCCATGGTTTCTCTAAAGGAAGACCTCAAACAGGCAGAGGACCAGAATAACCAGCCCAATTCCACACTCAGTTATGAAATTTTGATTTAGTTTGTGTCTCTGTATGTTGGAGAATCCCCATCTGGGTTGAGTCATGAAGAATATTCAATTAGAGACAATCCCTCCCATCTCCTCCTTTTACAGATGTAGAAACTGAAGTCTGTGAAGCTAAAAATGAATGACTTGTCCAAGGTCACACAAGGGGTAACCATCAAAAGCAGGTCCTCTGATTGACTGATGCAGTCCTGAAATGGGCTGAGAATTGGAGCATCCTGAAGGTTACCTTCTGCAGTTCAAACTTAGCATGGCCATGTTTTCCACAACTACATGTAGCTTTCCATACAAAATGAGCCTTCTTAGAATCTCATTGAGTAGATAAATAAGGTCTTAAACTTATAGAATTTAAAGCTGGAAGAAACGTCAGACCATATAGTGTAATGCACTATATGTAATATCTAACCATGTATCTCATTGGTAACAGACCTCACAAATTGTCATCCATGTTCAGTATAAAGGAGACTAATCCTCCCTGAAAGGGTTCATTTTGCTTTTGGATAATTCTTGTTATTAGGAAGGTTTTCCCTATTATCATTCAGTAAAAATCAGTAACTATAAAGAACTGAAAAACACAAAAGAAGATTTATTTGAACTGATGCAGAATCAAGTAAGCAGAATCAGGGAAACAATAGCCATGATTATAACAACGGAGATGGGAAGACCATCAAACCAAAACATAGAATTATATGCAATTTTAATGACCAAGTTTGGCCCTAAGAAAAGTTGAGAAATTGTCCCTTTCTTATTTCTTTGCAGAAGTGAGGGTCTACGTGTGTGGAATACTGTATATGCTACTGGACTTGCTAAATGTCTTAATCATTTGGTTTAGCTGAACCGAATTTTTTCTTTCTTTTTGATTCTTTGTTAGAAGGGATTGTTCTCTGGGGAGGGGAGGGAAGAAGAGGGGGATATATTTGGAAATGAAAGTGATGCAAAAGCAAAATATATCAATAAAGGCAAACTAAAAAAAAAGAAGAAAGTTTTTCCTTACCTCAGGCCCAAACTTGCTTCTTTGAAACTTCTATCCATCACTCTTAGTTCTTCCCTCTAGGGCCAAACAGAACAAAATGATTCCTTTTCCCACAATACAACCCTTCAAATACTTAAAGACAGCTGTCACCACCCTCCCTCCCACCTCCGTCTTTTGTTTACCAGGCTAAACATCCCCAGTTACTTCAACTGAACCACCTATCATATGGCATGATTTTGGAGCCCTTCACCATTCTGTCTGCCTTCCCCTGAGCACCTACCAACTTATCAATGTCCTTCCCAAAGTATGTGACTTAGAACTACTATTTAGTTTTAGAAGTATGGACCCACAGTATACCTTGAGCATGGGAATCCAATCTGCCATTGTCAGTGCTGGTGTGGGAGGGGAGTGCTATTTGATAAACACACTGACTATTCCTTTATTCAAGTCATTGCTAAAATGATTTACCAGCAAAGGGTCAAGTTCAGATCCCTAGGACACTTGATTAAAGTGCTTCCTTCCAAGCTGACATCAACCCAATGACAACTATTACTCTTTGCAATGGGTTACTCTAGAAGTAGTCCTTGATAGTTTAAACACTGATGGTGTTCTCCTGACCCTATGCTTTGTGACCATGCTGTTCTCTCTGACTGGACCATCCTCCTCCCTCTCTTTCACTGTTTTATTTCTGCTCATTTTTCTGTTTGTTTATTTTGGAGGCAGTTGGGGTTAAGTGATTTGTCCAGGGTAGCACAGCTAGTTAAGTATCTGAGACCAGATTTGAACTCAGCTCCTTCTCAATTCAGAACTAGTGCTCTGGTCACTACACCATGCAGCTGCCCCCCACTTTCCTTTCTCTCTATTTAGAGTACATTATTATAGACAGTAATCCCTTCCACATCACAGGGGTTAAGAGTGTGGCACCCCCATGATTTGGAAAATTTGTGTAAAAATTTTTGATCTTCCCTTCATACCAGAGAAGAAGTATGAATTATTATGGTATGAAAATATAAAATATATTGATATTATGCAGTATTATACATATATTTTATGCATTTCTGTGTTTCTAAAGCTTTTCTGTGTTGTCTGCTGGTCTTCGTGTGTCATTTGCAGTTTCTGCAAAACTCCCCCCCAAAATTCACATTTAATTTCTTATGTCGACCTGCAATCCATAGAAACTACAATGGGGGAAGTTGTAATGTGGAAGGGAAAACTGTATGTATGTATACACCATACATACTACTAGACTTGGTAAATGGGTTAATCATTTGTTTTAGCTTAACTGATTTTTTTCTTTCTTTTTTATTCTTTGTTAGAAGAGATTGTTCTCTGGGGAGGTGAGGGAAGAAGAGTATATATATATATATATATATATATATATATATATATATATATATATATAGAGAGAGAGAGAGAGAGAGAGAGAGAGAGAGAGAGAGAGAGGAGGAGAGAGAGTTTTGTCATTAGAATATGAGCTTTCTGAAAGAGAATTGGTTGTTTTGGGACTATTTTGTACCTCTAGAGCTTAGGAGGGTAAACACTTGTTCAGTTGTTTCAACCATGTCTGATGCTTTGTGACCCCTTTTAGGATTTTCTTGGCAAAGATACTAGAGTGACCTAAAGGGCCCAAGGTCTCACAGTGCATGCTGGGTCATCTCCAGCCATCCAGATGAATATCTGGTCACTGGACTCAGATGGTTCTGGAGGACAAATGAGGCTGGTGACCTGCACAGTCCTCCCTCACTCCAAACAAAGTCAGGTGCAAGTCACGTCATCATTTCTCTGATGTCATGGTCTTCTTTGGAAACGAAGGATGAACACAAACTGGAGAGGTTTGCCATATCCTTGTCCAGCTCATTTTCGAGATGAGGAACTGAGGCAAGCAGGGTTAAGTGATTTGCTTAAGATCACACAGCTAGTAAGTATCTGAGGTTTGATTTGAGCACATGAAGATGAAGCTTCTTGGCTTCAGGCCTCTAAGCCCTGAGTTACCTGACTGTCCCAATTTCTGCTCATTTTTGAAGTCCAACTCAAGTGCTGCCTCCTACAGTAAGCCTTTTCTGATATCCTCTGTTGGGAGAACATATTTTCCCACTCAGCTTTTTCATAATCCTTTGCTTTGGACCATTTTACTAAATATAATCTTATAATTCTGTAGGTAGAAATTACAAGGTCTGTGTTTGTGTCTTGCCCTTGTTGACCTGTGATTTGCACATTCATTCTTTCCTTTTTTGAAAATCAGGATAAAATTTGCCCTTTTCTAGCTTTTTTACTTCTCATATTCTCTGTGATCTTTCAAACATTACTGATAGTGGCTTAGCAATCACTTCTGCCAGGACTCTCAGTACCCAAGGATGACTTGAATTCATCAAAGACCACTAGATGCTCTCTTATCATCTCCCCCCTTATCTTAGGCATCAATTCCCTATTATCCATTTTTATTGTCTCCTTTCCACTCCAAAGATCTTACTCCTTGGCAGAGAAAACAGATGCAAATGCAAAATAATAGATCAGTAGTGATGTCTTCTTTCTTTTATCATCGTTCTGTCCTTTCAGAGCAATGGCCCTAAACCTTTGTTAGCCTTCCTCATTTCCTTAAAAGCTTTTTAAGAAAAGTTATTGGATTCTGGGGAATATCTTTAGTTCCTTGGTTTCCCCTGATAGCTTCAAGTACATTCTGAGATTCAGCATTCCTGACACTGTTCTTATGGTAATATGTTATGCTTTGGCATTCACCCTGTGTTACTTAACATTATTTCATAAATGATGAAATGAGGTGAGAAACTGAAGCACTTCTAAGTAACTAAGTAAAGGTGAAACTTGAACCCAACTCTCCCTTGGCTCTAAGTTGTGTGCTTTTTATTACTATACCATGCTATGCCATCTTAAATAGGTTGTTCAGTGATACCCTCTTTCCTCCACCCAAGGTCCTCCCCAACCTGGGACCTCTGTCCAGTCAATTGCCTGGAATTCTAGGCTGGGGTCCAGGAAATCAGTGCTGATCAATTGCACTCTAAGGTGGCTCTAACTCCTGCACCCTATTCAATGCTTTCAGTTCTCACAGTTTCTCTTTCTGGGCACCATCATTTCTTCCTTTGTAAAATAAAAGAATTGGACTAGGGGATCTCCAAGGCTCTTTCAGCTCTATGTCCTACAAGCTTATGATTCCATGACATGTATATGTCCTATTTAGTTTTAGAATGAAACCTATTACATTTTTTTTCCAGAAGATTTATCTTTGTAATTCCATTTGACTTGGGCTGATATTAAAATTAACATGCATGACATGAACACACATCATCTGAGGGCATGTGGAGGTGGTCTAGATACAAGATAGGTCTGTAGGTGACTCAGAAAAGATAGTCTGAAAGCAAAACAATGATGCTCAGGGATAAACCCCAGGCAGAAAATTGAGCCATGACCTATAATGTAAGCATGGTAAGTTCCTCTTATAGACACTACAAAGTGAGGGGCTTGGACTTAATGACATCTAAGGTGCCTTACACTTGGCACTGATTGAGGCCTTCATTCTCAAGAATGCTTAGACCAAATAGGCCCAGTGTTCAAATCCATAGACTGTTGGGACCTTAGAAATCACCTACGCTAAGCTGTGAAGTTTGTAGGAGAGAAAAGTGACTTGCTCTATGCTATGATAAGTTAGTGGCAAAATCAGGACTAATAAAGGGGGAAGGGAAGGAAGGATATGGAATAAGCATTGAAAGAGCACCTAGGTGTCAGGCATTGTGTTATGTGCATTTCACGAAATATCTCATTCCATCCTCACAATAAAACTATGATGTAGGTATTGTAATTATACTTATTTTAATATTATAATTTTTATCATTAATAACTCCCAGGTTTGTAAAGTACTTAGCACACTGTTGTTACTCAGTCATTTTCTGTCATGTTCAACTCTCCAGGACCCATTTGGGGTGTTCTTGGCAAAGATGCTAGAGTGGTTTGCCATTTCCTTCTCCTGCTCATTTTACAGATGAGGAAACTGAGGAAAACAGAGGATAAGTACCTTGCCCGGAGCCACACAGCTAATAAGTGTCTCAGGCTGGATTTGAACTCAAGACTTCCTGACTCCAGGCCTAGCACACTATCCTCTGTGTTGCCAGCCACATCATATGCTCTTTTTAATGATGATGATGGTAGTGACCATGAAAATAACCGGTATTTATGTAGCACTTTATATGTTGCCTCATTTGATCCTCCCAACAACCCATGGAGTATATACTATTATTAGCCCTACTCTATAGGTTAGGAAATTATGGCTGAGGTTAAATATTTTGTCCAGAATCACACAACTGAAATGCATCTGAGGCATGATTTGAAATCAGGCTTTCCCGACTTCTAGTTCAACACTCTGTGAGTGGCTAGGTGGTGCAATGGATAGAACTCTGGGCCTGGAGTCAGCAAGACCTGAGTTTCAATCCAGCCTCAGACATTTACTAGCTATGTGAACTTGGACAAGTCACTTAACCCTGTTTGCCTCAGTTTCCTCATCTGTAAAATGAACTGGAGATGGAAATGGCAAACCACTCCAGGATCTTTGCTAAGAAAACCCCAAATGGGGTCACAAAGGGGTGGACATAACTAAAACAACTGAACAACAGAAGTTTAACGCTCTATCCACTCTTCCACCTAGATGACTAGGACTTAGGCCTCCTGACCCCTAGCCTAGTTCATGCTCCTTCACACAATGCTTCATCTTAGGGTAAGGGATAGGTAGGAAAAGGTAAGCAACATTGAAGAATAACCTGCCATAGAAGGGAGCTATTTCTCCCCTCTCTATCGCTCCTCTTTATGCTTCCCCCCTCCCTCTTCCTCTTTATCTATCACCCATTCCCTCCAACCAGCAGCCATTTTCTTTGTCCTTTCCCAGAACGTGCAAGGCCAAGTCATGAAATGAGAAGGTGACGACTTTCAAGCAGATAAAAGAAAACCCCTCTTTTCCCAGCAGATAATTAATTTGCGTCACTCGCTGGTCACGGAACATAATTGAGGCCAAGAGCTTAAGAAGGACCTGGGATGGATTAGAAACGTATTCATATCAAAAAGAATGGTATCAGTCACTCAATGTGCCAGTCCCTGGAGGGGGTAAGGGGATTGCTTCATGAACCTTCAGCTAAGGATGGACAAGAGCTCTCCATCCAATTAAGAAGCTTTATTCAGGTAGGGTCTTCCTTTATTTCACAGAATCACTGACTCAGAACAGTAGAGCCAAATGAGACCCTGGTGATCATTTACCTGAGTCATTTTATAGATGCGGGCCCCAAGGCCCAGAATATGAGGTGGCTCTGTCAGAATCACACAGGGAAGTTAGTGGGAGCCCTTGGATTCTAGCTCAGGCCTGCTAACTCTCCAGATAGAATTCTTTCCATTACATCATGCCAAGAGCAGAAGGGCAGGACTCTACATTGCTGGGATTCTTGTGGTTTCCCTAACGTGTTGGTCTAATGGGTTCTGCACAAAATAGCATCTATAGACACGGCCCTGGGTCTCTTGGGGCTTATCATCCATACCTGCTAATGATAGCATGAGCTGTGGCTGAAACAGTTGCCTTGCCTCCATAGCCCTAGATGTGAAAAAGGTATAGAAAAGCAGCTAGGAGGAAAAGATCCCAGCTCTATGCCCAGCTTTGTCAAAAACTAACCATATAATTCTCAGATGCTCACTCCCCCATCTTGGGACTTCAGTTTGTTCACTTGTGAACATGAAGGGATGGAATTAAATAACTCCTAGAGAGGTTTCCAGTCCTGAAGTTATATGGGTCTGTGGAGTGGACAATGGGTAGCAGCACCATGGATAATCCCAAACCAGTAGATAATCAGGAAAAGAGACTGTCTTTTTTGTTTGTTTGGTCATGTAGTACATGTTATTTCTGTTCTCATTGGGTGATTTTGCTTTGTTTTCCAGAAGATTAGTCTTCCCAATTAAGCTTGGTTTAGACTGAGATGGAAGTCAGTCTCCATTGTGTACATAAAAACAAACTATGGGAGTAGGTTAGCATGGAAAGAGAGAGACAGACAAAAATACAGAAAGAGAGAGAGATAGGCAGAGACAGAAAGAGAAGAGGAAAGGAGATGAGAGGAGATAAGAGGAAAAGAGAGAAGACGGGAGAGGAGAGAAAGAGGACAGAGAAGGAGACAGAAAGAGGAAGGAGAGAAAGGGGAGACAAAGACAGAAAGAGAAGAGAGAAGAGAAAAAAGAAAAGAGAAGAGGAGGCAGGGAGAGAGGGAGAGGGAGAAATAGGGGGAGAGGGAGAGAAGGAAAGAGGGAGAGAGAAAGCAAGAAAATTACTGCAGACCATCTACTCAGTCTGTGAGTAATTACCAAATGAATAATTGAGAGTTGATATGATGATGTTGTCCAAAAAGGTCCCTAAAATCTTGTGACAAACATGCTCTTCCCATGATGAAGGGGAATTTGTCCTTAATGTAAAAAGCACTAGAAAAATTCCATTAGCAAGTGCTATCCTAATTTAACTCACTTTTAAGGACATTCAGGGACAAGGAGCAAGGACAGAGGTTAGGGCAGGCAATGGTTACTTGGGTGGACAGCTCTATTTCACAGACTTCTAGTGGACCATTCTCCTCTGCCCACCCAATGGGTAGTTCAATTTACAGGAGAAAATTCTTGGGTCATGAAGTTCTAAAAAGTAACCGTCTTTGTTCAGTTAAGACCTGAGGCTGTTTTTGTGAACAGGATGAAAGGATGTAGGCTAGATGGTAATGAGGCTCACTTGCTGATTGGTGAGTTGTTGCCTGGGGCTGCTGCATCTTGAGGAACCCTAGCCAAGCTGTTCGTTTCACCCCCAGCTCTCTCTCTGGTTTGCTCCACCTGTACACCAGCTTTCTTACTCTGGTAAAAGTAACCTCAATATATCCCTCCTCTTCCTTCCCACCATTTTCAGCTCCACTTGATGAGAATGTAAACTCCCTGAGTTTACCTAGGCAGTCAGGTGGCATGGTTGGTAGAGTGCGGGGCTTGGAGTCAGGACAGACCTGAGTTCAAATGTGACCTCAGACACTTACTAGCCTTGTGGCCTTGATCAAGTCACTTGACCCTGTTTGCCTCAGTTTTATCATCTGTAAAATAAGCAGGAGAAGGAAGTGGCAAATCCCACCAGTATCTATCTTTACCAAAACAAATTCCAAATGGAGTCTGGGAGAGTTGGACGTGAATGAACAGCAACAAATTCTTTGAGAGTAGGGATTGTCTTATTTGCTTGTTATTAAACATCCAGTACTAGATACACTGATTAGCACACAGTAGGCAATTAATAAATGCCCTGTCTCTATCATCTAAGTACCCTCCCTTTCTATTCCCCTAATACAATTAAGTGGATTCAAAACTGGCCTAATAACCTCTCTCTGTCTTTCTTTCTCTCCCTTTCTCTTTTTCCTCTATCCTAATCTCTTTCTCTGCTCCCCTCTCTCCCCTCCTCCCCTTTCATCTCCTCCTCTTCTCTCCCTTCTCTCTCTCTCTCTCTCTCTCTCTCTCTTTCTTTCTCTCTCTTTCAATAATGCAAGGCAAAAAGGGATCGTTAAGGAGTCCATTTCCATTGGAGGGAGGTTTCTTGTGGCAAACTCAAGGATTCAGATCCCTGGCCTGTGCTGTTTAACATCTTTATCACTGACTTGGATGAAGGGACACATGACATGCTTATCAAATTTGCTGATGACATAAAGCTGGGATAGCAAACACCTTGGATGATACAGTCAGGAGACAAAAGTGTCCTGACAAACCAGAACGAAAGGCTGACTCTAAGAAAAATCAAACATAAAGTTGAAAAGACTTGTGATTTTATTGATGCAAGGAACTTCCAATGAGTCACCTTCCTGCAAGAATGCAGATCATCACTTGCTTTGCTTGCTGAATTACCTAGGGCAATGCAAGTGAATTACCCTGTGGCTTACTCAAGGCCTCAAAGTCAACATGTGTCAGAGGAAGAACTTGAACCCAGGTCTTCTTTACTGCAGGAAGACTCATCTTTCTGAGTTCAAATCTGGCCTCAGACACTATCTATGTGACCCTGGGAAACTCACTTAACTCTGTTTTCCTCAGTTTCCTCATCTGTAAAGTGAGCTGGTGAAAGAAATGACAAACCAATCTAGTATCTTTGCCAAGAAAACCCCAAATGGAGTCATCAAGAGTCAATCACAGCTGAGATCAATTCACTATCAAGAACCTCCACAGTGTGATATGGCAGCCACACACACACACACAGCCTGAAAAAATAGAAACAGAGTATGAAAAGTCTAGAAATTCTCCACTATGGCAATCAATGTTGGATAGATATACCCCAAAGAATTCAAAGGCAAAAAAGGATCTCCTATACAGCAATAAAAATTCATAACCATACTTTTGTGATGTATGAAAAAAGTGGAAAAATAAAACTGGAAACAAAGTGGGTGCCCACAAGTTGGGGAATCACTGAACAAATTGTGGCAAGCAAAGGTAATGAATTATTATTGTACCATAATAAATATTGAATTTGGAATTCAGAGAAAGAGTAGAATCAATCAATTAAAAATTAGTAGCACCTACTACGTTCCAGGCTCAGTGTTTTGTGTCCTTGGGGATTGCTGTTATTGTCAGAGTTATTCCAGAAGGACACAGAACTGGAAGCATAGGCATATGTATAGGACAGCAACTCTCTCACCATAGTGGTAAGGGGAGACTTTCGCAGACTCTTCCCAACACCAATTAATGAAGCTCTGGATCATTTAGTGACTTAGTTACTCAGCAATCCAACATCCTTCTACAACAATCTTCTAGAATTTCCATGACATTGTTCCAGTGGTGTTCCTGCTTCATTCTGGAAGCAGGTGGGCTGTGGGCCCTCCTTCTTCCTATCCCTAGGAGACTTCCTGGGTAGGAACTCCACCTGGTTGGTATTTGGTCAATAAATAGTCAATGAGATATTTTTTTTTCCCTTTTGATTCTTCTAGTCACTTTATTTTTCATGGTATAATATTTAGTATGTGGTCCTGGGCATCTAGTTAATAGAGGTAAGAAAGGCAAAAAGGATACAATTCTAAATTTTAAAGGCATTTCCTTCTGTCAAGCAGTCCTTATACTCTATCACCAGCCCTTCATGGCAAATTGGGGGTTGGGGAGCAGAGGCTAGTTGGAAAATATTTTTTTCCAAGAAGACAAGGCTGAAAAAGTTGTTATATATTTTAGAGGAAAGGGAAGGGTTTGAAAAAGGAAAGGAGCCCTTTGCAAATTTGATTTCAATTCAATTACATAGCAATTTAAAGTTTACAATTTTTAGTAAAGTTTAGCTGTTAATTCAAAGAAAATAAGTTCAGCTAAGTTTTAGTTTCTTTAGTTTGACGAATAAAAGTAAGGTCCTTTTATGACTTGTTATTTGATAAATATCTGTCTTCAAAAGCTAAAAATTCCTTCTACAATCTAATGAAATGTTGTGTATGTACCTAGGATCAGGAGTACAGTATACACAATGAGTACAAAGATATAGATAGAAATAGCACTAAACTTTACAGGACTCAGGTCAATAACAATGACCAGTCTTCATCCCAGAGAATAGATGATGATACACATTTCCCTTCTGTAGGTAGAATGGTAGAAGACTATGGGTGCTATGTGTGTTCATCCTTCATTGCCGAAGAAGACCATATCATCAGAGAAATAATGATATGACTTGTACTTGACTAAGGGAGGACTGTGTGCTGCACCAGCCTCATTTCTCGTCCACAGCCATCTGAATCCAGTGACCAGATATTCCTCAGGATGACTGGAGATGACCCAGGATGAGGCAATTTGGGGTTAAATGACTTGCCCAAGATGACACAGCTAGTGAGTGTCAAGTGTCTGAGGTGAGACTTGAACTCAGATCCTCCTGACTCCTGCACTGGTGCTGTATCCACTGCACCTATGGAATACAATGAAATATTGTATGTGTTATCAGGGACAGCTAGGTGATATAGTGGATAGAGCACTGAGTTTGAAATCAGAAGGATCTGAGTTCAAATATGGCCTTAGATACTTGCTAACTGTGTGACCCTGGGTAAATCACTTAATCTTCATTTGCCTCAGTTCCCCATCTGTAAAATGGAGACCCATTGAAGAAAGAAATGGCAAACCACTCCTGTATCTTCACCAAGAAAACCCCATGGATTTTGTCTACACAGTCATGGAGAACTGGTCATGACAAAACAGCGATGACCTATGTTATCAGCCAAAGTTTAAGTTGCTTTTGATGAACTGTTTTCCTTTGTTAACGTTGGGAGGATTTAACACTATATGGAAGGAGGTCTCTGTAAAGGAAATAGCTGTAGTATGAAAAAAGGACACCAATAACACTAAAAATATTTAGAGACAGAGCGTCCAGAACAAGAATAAGGATAATCTTTCTGTTCTGGGCAAATTGCACTTGGAAGAGTATGTTCACTTCCAGGTGCCACTGTTGAGGAAGGACACGGTTTTGCAAACCTTCAGTTGCTATACAAATACTCCATGGTATTATTTATTAATTATTTCCAAAGGAAGTGACCAGGCAATTAGATGATCAGAGGACATACAATACAAGGGATGGTTGAAGGAAGTGAAGTTGTTTAGTCAAATAAAGAAGACTTATGGGAGACAGAAAGCTCTCTGCGATCCTTGATGACTTGTCACGTGGAAGTAAGACTGAACTTTTACTGCTTGGACCTGGAAGGCAGAACTAGATACAACTAATAGAAACTGAAAAAGAAACCAATATAGACGATGGAAGAGGGTGGGGAATCCCTATTAATTAGACCTGCCCCCAAAGTGGAACAGACTGCCTGAGGAGAGGGTGTGTTCCCTTCAGTTCAGTCTGGCATGGCTATTTGTCAGGTATGTCCTAACTGCCTTTTTTACTCACGTTTGCATAAGACTAAATGACCTCTGGGGTCATTTCCAACTCTGAGATTCTGAGTTTTGGAATGTCTCCAGCACTCTCAGTGTGAATGAGGTCATTGTCTTCTCATTCAGCCATTTCCTCACATGCAGTATTAGTTAGAACCAGCCTTGGGACCAGGAAGACCTGGTTTGAAGTTCTTCTTCTGACATACACTTGCTGTGTCACCATAAGCAAATCATTTAACCTCTCAGTACTCTAGGCAACTTTCCAGTACCGTAAGTTGGAGGGAAGGTACACATCTGCATGAGTAAGAAGAGTTGCTTCTTCTGGTAGTTCTCCATAGCAATGAAATCACAGGTCCAGTATTTATCATCCACCTAGACTGTAACCTCTTTTCAGGCAAAGATTTGCAAATCAGATACTTTGTGAATACAATGACTTTCATATCTGATCCTTTGAGGATACTTTGTACAGACCTGTGATCTTCCCCACACCCTGCATCAGAGTTCTGGGCACCCAGTAGGTAACCATTAAATATCTATTTATTAATTGATTGCTCAGTTGTGCCAGGAAAGGCAGATACTTATTGCAGCTGTTTTGTCCTCCACGTGGGTTCATTTCCACATTTAAAGAGTTCGAGGATTATTATATTATCACATTATGCAAACCAAATACCCCAAGAAGACAGATAGTTAACAAACAGACTAGTAGATTAGGGATTGCCTGTGGGACTGGTCCTAATCAACCAGCCTACTTATCTGCCTGTGATCAGGGCCTTGAATCTTTATCATTCAGCAGAGAGAAGCAACATACCAGGTTCCCAGAGGAGCAGAACAGGATTTCAATTACATATCATTTTTTTTTATCACTTCACTGAAATAACATGGGCTCCCTGGCTCTAAATTGCTAAAACCCAGTTTAAGTTAAGGAGACAAATAGACACTAATTACAGAGGAAAGAGAGAGAGAAGTCCAAAGCATCAGGGTAAGAGAAGCCTCTCTCTGTGTGGGTAGTGAGGAGCAATAGAGGTTTCCCCATCAGCATGAGATTAGCTCCCCCTAGGGTCATGGGGTGGATGGCTAGACACTGCATATGGAGTGGAACTGACCACCTCAATGTCCAATTAGTGACAGGGTCAGAAGAAACAAAGCTCAGAGATCCTAAAGTATTTAATTCAGAGAAGTTTTAGGACAATGGAGTAAGCTGATCTGTACAGTAGAGTGAAAAAAATTTACCCTAGGAATCAAAGGGCTTGGGTTCAAGTTCTGTCTTTAAAGCTATCTGTGGAGGCTTGAGTGAGTCCTTTAACCTCCTTAGTCTTTGATTTCCTCAGATAGAAAATGGTGGAGTGGAATTAGATGGCTTTTAAGGTCCCTTCCAGCTTGAAATATCCTAAGGGCCACCACAGTGTCTTATATATGGTAGATGGGACCTCACTGAAATCTAAGAACTACCTGAAAGAGATTTAGAGATCAACTCATCTAACCTCCTCATTTTAGAGATGAACAACCTGAGTCCCAGAAAAAAGAAATGACTTGCCCTAAGTAATTGTAGTAGTAGTGGTGGTGGTGGTGGTGGTGGTGCCTAGTGGTGGTGGTGGTAGTAGTGGTAGTAGAAGTAGTAGTAGTAGTAGTAGTAGCAGTAGCAGTAGTAGTAGTAGTAATAGTAGCTATAATTTCCCCATTTCTTACAAAGTACTTTCTTCACAGTGATCTGGATGTTCACTAATGTAAGCACTATTGTTCAGTTGTTTTACTTGTATATGACTCTTTGTGACCCCATTTGGGGTTTTGTTAGCAAAAATACTGGAGTAGTTTGTCATTCCCTTCTCTAACTCATTTGACTGATGAGGAAACTGAGGCAAACAGGGTTAAGTGACCTGCTATAGTGGGAGTTAAAAAACTTCCCTTCACATTGATAGGCCTCAGCTGGGCTATCGAGGGAGGCTTGATTAGGGGAGACTTGTTTCCTATGAAGGCCCACACCTTTTGATGATTGCTAATGAAGCACTGGGTCATGAAAGGTCCTTCTCTCTGACTCTGAAGAGTATATATACTCTGGGGGGAGGTTTTGCTTTGGGGATTAGTTTTGGAAGAAAGTTTGTGTGCCAGATGAGACCCCTGGCTTTGAAAACCCCGATGTTGGTGCTTCCCTGCCTGGTAACTATGTATGTATGTATGTAATGGTCAGACAACTGGAAGCCTATCTTTTTTGTCCCTGTATGTTGAATGTAATTAAAGTGATTCTCAAAAGTTGCCTTTCCTTTTATAAATGCAGATCTAAGAACTTGTGATAGCACCCTGCGTATGTTGGGGTGCTTACTATAATATACTTGTCCAGGGTCATACGGCTGTTAAGTGTCTGAAGTTGGATTTGAACTCAGGTCTTTCTTATTCCATACCTGGCACTCTATCCATTGTACCACCTACCTGCCCCAAACACTAATGCCCCTATTGTAAAGATGAAGAAAGTTGACACTTGTATGGGCTATGATAGGACCACTCTCTACTAGTGTTTCTTCATTCCCTTCTCCTATCTTCACATGGCTTAAGGCTAGATTTCCCCTAAAAGAGTACAAAATCTAGAACTTGATTGGCCCAAGATACTGATGATCAAGGCTTAAGCTTCATCCCCCTGGAGTCAGTTTTCTGGTAGACTCTTACTCTGCTGATGTGACTTCTTGGTAACTTACTTCAGGGGTGAGCTGGTAAATATTTAACAACTATTACCAAAAAAAATGTATTCAGAACACACTTAAGTTTATATTGTTAGCATTTTTTCCATCAATTTCTCAAGTCTAGACAATCTATTAAACAATAAATTAAGTCCCCAATTGCACTACTGCCCACTTCTAAAGTTTAGATGTTCACACAAAAAATGAAACAGTCAGCTTCCCTACCTAGGGACACAAAAGGACACATCCCTTTTAGGGATGCCCAAAGACTACCCGAGTCATCATGCATTACCTGCCCAACAGACCCACTTGCATATGAAAGATGGGGTTAAGCACTGCTTTATCTATGGCATATCCTTGTCATGGTAGGGTCAAGGAAACCTCTTTTTGTCAATTGATCAATGACCCATGAGTACCTCATTTCATCTCAAACTTAAACTTGAACTTGCAGAATTACTTTTAGACCTACCCCTGCCAAAGGCAGAGTGACTTACCAAAGATCCTATTGCTCATCAGTGGTTTAGCCAGATCCCTGAGTTAGTGTTCTTTCCTCTGTTCCAGGAGTTCTAGAAATTTTCTGTATGTTCTGGACCGTTTGGGTAGTCTGGTGAAGACTATTGACCCTCTCGATCTTTTTAAATGCATAAAATAAAATGCATAGGATTACAAAGAAAAATATTAAAATATAATTGAAATATAGTTATACATTATGTTATATATTCAATTATACTGAAATAGAGTTTGAGAAGTTTAAGAAATAGAGTTTAAGAAGAAAACAACTTCATGGACTCTTTGGATAAGAACCATTGTCCAGAGCCAATAAATAGCTCCTGAATGAATTGGATTGATGGATGGATGCCACTTGTGTGGAAAATGGAGACCATATATTCTCCATTTCCACTGGACAAAATAGAAACAAATTGTCTTAATTAAACAGCACATCAGGAGGGATTTAGAATACAAGAAGTAACATTCTGACCACAAGAATTTGTGAACCCGTGGAATCCAATCAGACCTCTGTTTCTCTGGAGGACTTCAAGGAGCACAAAAAAAGCTTATCCATTTGGGATGGTTGGGGTGTGTTCATGCCCAGAAGCATGGGGATAAACTAACCTCTCAAGTGTCCTTTTCAGTCTTGACATGGTTTCTTTCAAGAGAATAGTATCTGGGTCTTTGGTACAATCTAAGTAGTTGCCTAGTGCCTTTCTTACTTGGGATACTTAATGCATCCTAATTGAAAATGAGGAGTAGTGAGATGTAACTGAATGAATATTGATAGAAGGTGAATTCTAATTCTTCAAAATCTTTCCACAATCAAGGCATCTGGTGATGCAGTGGATAGAATGCTGGTCTTAGAAAGACCTGAGTACAAATCTGGTCTCAGATATTTACTAACTGTGTGAACCTGAGCAAGTCACTTAACCTCAATTGCTTTCACCACCACAGAAAAATCTTTCCACAATCTGTTTTTCTATTTTCTCATTGTACATTACTAGTCCTTTAGCACTCTGCAATCCAAATAGGGCTCCTCTCTGTTCCTTCCACACAACACTCCCACTCCAAACCCAATGCCTTTGTACTGGTTATTCTCCATGTCTTAAATTCACTCCCTCCTCACTTCCATCTTAGAGTATTCTCTTCCTTCAAGATGCAGCTTCTAAATGAAGCCTTCCACCTATCAAATTATCCTCTTTTTGACTGATTTGTATTCATATAAGATATGTGCATGGAGTGTTAAATATATAGAAGTTCAAGGTTGGAATGACTAGATATGCTATGAGATCTGTTCTACTTTTGCATAGAGTAAGAGAAGGGTTGTGTTTCTAATCTTAAGCAAAGGATATCAAGCTAGAAATATCTAACTGCCAGTTCTTGAATATGTCTGGGCTAGGGATGTGAGTCTGGGTTCCAAAGGAAAGTCATTTCTGTGATCACTTTTAATAGGAAGGGTAGGTGGCAGCTTAACCTCAACAGTTTACTCTGCCCCTGAACAAATGCTAGTTAAACTAAAGACCAGCACAAATAATGTATAGTAAGTGACCCCATTTATCCAAGAAGAACAACAAACTGAAATTGGAGTTGTACAGATTAGAATATACTAGGAAATATTCACAAGTAAATGAGCTTTTCAGATAGGAGCAAGGTAAGATCTCAGCTTATGCCAGGAAAAAAAGAATGATCTTATCCAAAGGAGGCCTTCTCTCTTCTCTCTCTCGAATTGTTGGCTCTAAAGGTCAGGAGCATGATAGGGTCACCCTCTGTACATGTCCAGGTCTCAGAAGCTCCAATCTACATAGATATTTCTCGGAGAGGCAAGAAAAGAATTTGACAGAATGGTTTTTGTAATATACCTCAAAGACACCTGAAATATTCTTTAATGGGACAAATGGTCATCATGACAGTAATATGACATCATAACTGTATCAATGATAAATATTTGTGACAAGACCATCATAAAATATTTGCACTTTATATACCAATATCAGTTGCTAAGGACAAAATAGTAGAGAAATTCTGTGAAGAACTTTTTAAGACTTTTCACATAAAATCAACATATGATTTGATATTTGATGAATTTTAATATTCCAAACAATATATTGAAATGTCTCACATCTTTCCAGTCCCACAATTGAGAGAATATAAGATCCTATTGTGTTTATTTCTTGTGATTATAAATGAGCATTTGACTAAGCAGAAGAAAAATGCCACCTTAAAGACTCTTTTACAATGAAGTGTCTGCTATTCACATATCAAGATCATTCAAGATTCCTTGGAAAATGTAATAAGAGAAATAACATAGTTCAAATGTCCTCTAATAATCATAAGACAAGGAGATATGTACTCATCAAAAATATTTACTTTTATGATGGAGATCCAGCACAGAGTCCAGATTGAGGATGGTGTTGTAGATGGTGGACTATGACTACTCCAGTTTGTGGGTGACAAAATACTTCAAAATACTGCAGAGACTGCTGGAAGACGTCTAGATTCACTGAAAGAAATTCGACATGACTATCCATACTGAAAAAAAAGCCAAATGGATGAATAGTGACTATTGCTCAGATTTCCACGTGCATATGAATGGACACCCTATAGAAATTCTCCAACAAAATAGTCTGGAACACACAATATAAATGAACAATGAACCATGCCAAGAATTGAAAAGGAAGAGAGCAGTCTGGATTGTTTTTCAGAAATTGCCAAGTACTTTTACTGACCTCCAATTTCCCATAATAGCAAAGGCCCTTTTTTCAGTATAAATATTTTACCAGTTTGGAATTGAGACCTAGAACAACATTGCCTTTGAAGAAAAGATACCCATTATACAGAGGCACTGGAAAGGTTCATGGTAGGTGTGAACAGGCTTTAACATATAACCCATGGAGAATTCTAAAGGACAGGAATAAAACGTATAATCGAAGAACTGTCTGACAGAAAGAGAAGATGAACTGATCATATGAACAGAAAGAGATATATGACAGGTGGATAGACAGAACGCTCAACTCATGCCATTGAGACATCAAGAGAAAGCAAGGAAGGCCTCTAATACATTGAGTTCTCCCCTTGAGGTGAACTTTTGAAAGGACATGGATAAGAATCACATAGGATAGGCTGGCATATGCACCATAAATTAATGAAATCACAGATCCATTTGAGCAGTTGAGAGCTTCCTAACCCCACCCCATTCTCTGTCTATGCATACATATACATATATATGTGTACTCATATATGTATGTGTATGCATATGCAAGATTTACAGCTTATATTGTTATTTAATTACTACATATTAACAAACATGAAAAATGGAGCAGAACATATTTTAGCATTTTTAGGGAAAAAAATTATTTTCTTCATCAGTGACATTTGGACACCAACATCTTGGTGTGTAGTATACTGAATGACGAAGTGGTAAATATCTTAGAGAAAAGAAAGACAGGAAGAGCTTCTGGATCAGTCCAAATATTCATAGAAGAAATTTTTACTAAAGGTGTCACAATTTTGAGGCCATTGAGGATTGATCTTCCTTATAGATGAAGGAGGGGAAAATACTGAATAATTGATTAGAAAAAAATCAAAGATACTGTTGGAAAAGACAATTGAGAGGATGTTAATTATTGATGATCTATATGCCTACTTGGCAGCTAGGTGGCATAGTGGCTAGAACACTGGGTCTGGGGTCAGGAAGACCTGACTGACACTTACTAGCTATGTGACCCTGATCAAGTCACTTGACCCTGTTTACCTTAGTTTTCTTATCTGTTAAATGAGATAGAAAAGGAACTGGCAAACCCTCCCATTATCTTTGCCAAGAAACTGAATGGGATCTCAAAAGTCAGACACAACTAAAACAATTGAACAACAAGAATATATGCCTACTTTTTCAACACAATTAATGAGATGACAGACAATGTTTATGTGAATGTCAGTCAATAGGCATTTATCAAATGACTATTTAATAGATGTCCACTATATACTCAGGCACTGTGCTAAGCACTAGGGAGGGATACAAAGAAAGGCAAAAGACAGTTCCTGCTCTCAGGGGCTCCCAATCTAATAGGGGAGGCAACATGCAAATGACCATGTATAGACAAGCTATAGACAGGATAAAAAGGAAATGATTAACAGGAAAGGCACTAGAATTAAGAGGGGTTGGGAAAAGCTTCCTGTAGAAGGTAGGATTTTGGCTGGTACTTGAAGGAAGTCAGAGAGATCAGGGGGTGGAGATGAGGAGGGAGAACATTCCAAGCCCTGAATCAGGAGATAGAGTACCTTTTTAAAGAAGTACAGTGTCACTGGGTCAAGGAATGCAATAGTATAGAATGGTGAGTATAAGATATAAAAAGACTGGAAATATGTGTAAGGGGTAAACTATGAAGGGATTTGAATGTCAAACAAAGGATTTTATGTGTTATATCCCGGAGGTGATAGGGAACCACTGGAATTTACTGAATATGTGTGTGTGTGTGTGTATGTGTATGTGTATGACATGATCAGTTCCAGGTGTAGAAAAATCACTTTTTTCTAAGTGGATGGATTGGAGAGGGGAGAGATTTGTAATCTCTAATCTCTAATCAACAGGCAGACTAATTAGCAGTACAAAACTACCGGCATAAGGCAATGAGGGTCTGCACCAGGGTGATTGTACCATCAGGGAGAAAAAGGAAGCAAAAAGATGTTTCTTCAAATGATGAAGAGATAGGAACTCACAGTCTTTTGGCACATGATGTTCTACAGAAGACCACATATTCTTAGTCATACAATCAACTGAAAGGAGAGAGGATACCAGATCTCACTGGATTTGTTATTTGCTAATTATAAAAATATTTAATTGTGTAGAGAAAAATATCTTTAATGACTTTCTTTCTATTAAATATATTCCATATGTAAATTAAGTTCCTAACTTAAAAAGTAGAACAGTTAAGGTAACTTTTCTTGACAATCATATTAAATCATTTGGCTTATCTTCTCACACACTGACTCTCACCCTCAAAACAAAAGAGAATTATCTCGAGTTTTAGGCTCTCTGTGGGTAACACTCACTCAAGACCATAGATTATTAATCACTACTGATATGTTTACTTTTGTCTGCCAAACAGTGGAGGCATTATCTCAAAACAGAAGTCACATGATCAGACAATATAAGAAATAAAGTGACAAAGAGAAATGCCCTAAGAACATATGGATTACATTCCCTCACAGGTTGCACTTTTTTCAGTGTAAGAGGGCATATATAGAGACCCAGTGTGACTAGGGAATGCACATAGAGGACATAAATAAGGAACCCATGTTGGCCAGGGCACACACATAGGTGTGTGTGATAGGGAAGCTCATGCTCTTCATACTGCAGAATTGCCAATGTCCTCTTGTGGTGCCATTGTGTTACTCTATTCTGCTGGCTATATCATTTCTTCTGAGCATCCTGTCTTTATGCTGAGTATCACGTCTCTGATGGGCATCTCTGCTAGTTTTTTTGATCGCCAAACCTCTCTGTTACCCTCTAAGGGCTTCAGCTTTTCAAGATAATTTGTTGACCTCTTTATATCTGTCTTCTGAGATGCAATGAATAGAAAGCCTCTCCCTGATAGAGACCTGGGTAACACTTATTTAAGATCATAATTGAGGTTACGAATGACCATGTCTTGATAAAAACAGCCAATGAAAGCCAACTACAGTGTGTCAGGTTAAGATTAAGTGTTTGCTTTTAATCAAAAAATGTCTGGTGCTAATTCAAAGACTGTGGTCACAGTTGCATCAGATAACACTCTGCCTTAGAATTGAGAAATTTCATTTAATTTCTCTTGCATCCCTGATGGAGATATTGTGCCCCCTTGACATCATATTGAGGACTTTGTTAAAACACATCAACAAAAACAACACAGTAGGTGTAGAGTCTGAAGGTGTGAAGCCCATCTCACTCACTGCCAGGATACTCCATGATTCACATGAAAATGAAGTTGTTTAAGAATAAAAGCTAAAGTAAAGCAGGTCTCCAGTCTTTAGGTCCACATTTATTAGACAGATAGCTCAATCGATAGATATTTGCCAGAAATACCAACTTCCCCACATACTTTTTTGCTTTCTTCAGCACAAATCTCTCTGTCTCTTTATCAGTATCAAGTGAGTGTAAAACAATAAGATATATACTTACCAAAACTGTCTGTAGCTGCTTCCACAGAGGAAATCCAGTTCAAGTCAAAAAGAGTTTCCCTATAAATGATGGGAAACTCCAAATGTTCTCATTGACACATTATATTGTGACAGTTTTATCTTAGAGCATGAGACTAACCATTTCTCTCCCTTGCTCAATAACTTTCGATGACTCTCTATTGACAGAACAAGATACTAACCCCTATAACCAGCATTTAAAAACTATCATGGGATGGCCCTAAAATATCTTTCTAGACTGATTCCTCAATATTCCTCCTCATAATTTCACATTCCTGCCAAACCCTAGTCATGAAATTCTACCTCTTTCCTCTATATCTTTTCATAAGCTGTCATCCTTGGCTGAAGGGTTCTTCCTTGGAATCATGATCTCCATTCAAAGCTCAGCTCAGGGGCCACCACCTCCTTTATGAATCTTTTCCTGATCTCTCTAGCTATTAGTGCTCTCTCTATAATCCAGAATTATTTTGTATTTATTGTTGACTCCCTCCAGTATAATGTCAGTTCCATGTGGGCAGATATAATTTAATTTTGACTTTATATACCCAGCACCTACCACAGTGTCTGGCACATGATATTAGTATAATATTAGTATAATAGTAACATAATATATATTAGTTGACAAAGCAAGTAATTGACTTAACAAATATATTAAACCCTGAAATAACGAAGAGCTAAACACTCAGAAGCATTTAGACTTACCATCCACCTGGTAAAAAACAAATGGATGAAAAATGTTCAATGTCCAGTTGGATGGACAGTTGATTTAAGTACTCCATTAGTACATATTTCTGTTACAAACACTGTAATTGGACAATGAGCTGGGCCACAAATTGAATAGGAAGAAAAGAATAGTTTGTATTTGGTGAATTTTGTAGTGCTTTCGAAGATCTCAGACTGCTCTTTGAATAAAAAACTAATCTTTTTCACATTAATATTTTTCTGGTGATGTCCCATAATGGCATATCATGAAACATCACAATTTCTAAAGGAGAAAAATTCTGAGACCCAAAAGCAATGGAGGCATATTTGGGTAAACCTAAGTAGGCTATCGCATATGACCTAAGAAGTCTGACTCAAAAAACATGGTCTAAAAATATAATTTTATAATGCATATACACATATAAACACATTTGTACATATCTATCTATATATGAATGCACACGCATGTGTGTGTGTATGTGTGTGTGTACATATTTGTTAAGAAGAGCAGGTGGGTCAGTTTTGTGTAAGGATAAGGCACAAGGATGGCCTAAATGGAACACTGGAACTCATGGAAAGTAAAAAGATCTAAAGTAAAGCCTAAAACAAATTAGATGGGCCCTTACTCCACTGAAGATCTATGTAAATGCAAGAATTGGAGTAGGATGGGATGGCACAGGTGGGTGGGAATCTGCCCCTTGGGGAGGATTTCCACAATAATGAGATCATTGAAGCACCAAACGGACAATACTTATTAGCAAAACAAGGTAGTGAATACTAGGTTAATAACCTAAAGAACTCAAAGGAAGAGGAAAAAGATTCACATGTACAAAAATATTTATAGCAGCTCTTTTGGTGGTGGCAAAGAATTGGAATATGAGGAAGTACCTATTAATTGGGGAACAAGTGATCAGGTATGCATATGATAAAATACTAATGTATTTTTAAGAAATGACAAATGAGATGATTTCAGAGGAACCTAGGAAGATTTGTAGGAACTGATTCCAAATGAAGTGAGCAGACTTAGTAAAGTAATTTATACAATAATGGCATTATTATAAAGACAAACACTTTTGAAAGATTTATTAACCTTCCCCCCCAAATGTAATGATAAACCACAATTCCAGAGAACTCAGATGAAACATGCTGCCCAGTGACAGAGAGGTGGTGGATTCAGAGTTCACAAGGAGAGATATAATTTTTTGACATGTCCAACGAGGGAATCTCTTTTGTTTGATTATGTAAGTTTATAACAGGTTTGTTTTGTTTTTATTGTTTTCTCAGTTGGGGAGGGGAGGTGGGAGAGTGAGAATGCAGATCTAAATATAAAATAAAATTTAAATAGGAGAAAATAATGTACAGAATAATCATAGTCAGAGGTTGTTTTCTCCACAAGCTAAATTGAATCACAAAATTACGGAACCACAGGATACTTGAAGGGACATTAGGAACTATCTAATTTAGGACATTTTAACCTTTTTGTGCTATTGAACTCCTTTGGCAGTCTGGCACAGCCTATGTAACCCTTTTTAGAATAATGTTTTTAAATACATGAAATAAAATACATAGGGTTACTAAGGAGACTAAAGGTTAGTGAAAATAAGGGTGTAATTTTTTTGCATGCAAGTTCATAGACATCCTGATATCCATCCATTGACCCACTGGTAAGGTCTGTGGAGCCCAGGTTAAGAATCAGTGATCTTTTCCTTCTTAAGACCTAGAAGTCATACCCTTGAATTGGTAGTTACCTGGTATGATTTTAGAGATACTGAAAGACTCTTTACTCTGTTGGGGGATGCTATTTGAAATTCCTATATTACTTATTTACTCCTGTCTGTTGAGAATTCATTCATTCATTTATTCACAGCACCAAAATGTATAGAATACCTAGCATGTCTCCAATACCATGCTAAGATACACCATGAGAGGAAAAAAGATGGTAGTCTCTGATCTCAAAGAACCTAGTTTTCTCTAAAACATATGAAACATTTACATAACCATAAACAGCAGTACATGTACTCTAGTGGAGTACCCAAGAATCTGTCTTGTTGAATAGTACTGTGATGTTCAACACTTCTATCCACTGATTAGATAAAAGTATGGATAGTATGCTTACAAAAATTGCAGATGATCCAAACATTGGGAGGGTAATGGGGGGGTGGGGGAGTGGACTAGCTAATGAGTAGGATAACAGAATCAAGACACAAAAGAAAAAAAATCTTACCAGGATAAAATGTTGGACTGGATCTAATAAAATGAATTAATAGGGGAGAATTATAAATTTCTACATTTGAGATAAAAGGATCATCTGTGCTAATGCCATATAAGAGAAGCATGGATATACAGAAGTTCATACGGAAGAAGATTTATTGATCTATAAGCCTAATATGAGTCAAAAGTGTAACAAAGTATTTTAAAAACTCACCCAATTTCAGGCTACATTAATGACACTTAATAGTGTCTGGAACAAGGGAGGTGATAGTCTTGCATTTCTCTTGCCTGGTCACACTATGTATGAAGATATCTCACCTCATTGATATTCAGTTTGGGGCATCACATTTCAAGAAGAAGATCAACAAATAAACACATTCAGAGAAAGGTAGCCAGGGTGGCAACAGACTGAGAGATGATGTCATACAAGAAGTAGTTGAAGGAATTGGGAATATTTTGAAGATAAGTCTGGCATTGGGGTGGGGAGGGGAGGAATGCCAATATTTGAAGTGCTGTCTTATAGCAGAGGAATGAAAGTACTTTGATGTGTCCCCAGAGGGGACAACTAGGGGCAAGTGGGTGGGAACTACAAAGAGAAAGATTTAGACTTAACATCAGCAAAACGCTCCAGTAATTAGCACTGGTCAAAAGTGGCATGGGCTGCTCCCATAGGTGATGACATTCCTATCACTGTTGGTCTCCAAATGGAGTCTGAATGACCACTTGTCAACAATCAATTAACCATTCAACAAGTATTTGTTACGTGTCTACAATATACCAGACACTGGGCTAGGCACTAAAGTGTAAAGACAAAAATGAAATAATCCTTTCCCTTAAGGAGCTTCTATCTTGTCAAGCGACAGGTCTCAGGGTCATTGTGCGGATCAAATTAGATATTTGTAAAGCTCTTATCACAGTTCCTGGCACATAGTAGGTGCTTAATAGATGCTCATTCCTTTCCCTTTCCCCATATGTTCCCAAATATCTATTTTTGTTAAGTCAGTTTTTGGTTGTGTCCATCTCTCTATGACCCCATTTGGGGTTTTCTTGTCAAAGATACACTGTTTGCCATTTCCTTCTCTGACTCATTTTACAGATGAGGAAACTGAGGCAAACAGGGTTAAATGACTTGCCCAAGGTCACACAGCTAGTAAATGTCTGAGGTCAGATTTGGATTCAGGAAGATGAGTCTTTCTAATTTCAAGCCCAGTATTCTGTCTATTGTGACACCTAGTTGCCTGAATTTTGGTAAATATGTAACCCAGACCTCAAAACCCATTTGCATAGTACTCTTCATTTGTGGAGGTTGATTACTTAATGTTCCCTGCCTGCATGAGAAGGTGAATAAAGATCTTTAGATACCAGGAGGGATTGAATTCCATCCAGCATTTATGTAGTGCATAATATATGCCAGGTACTGTGAGAAGAGCTTTACAAACGTCTCATTGGATCCTCACAACAACCTCTAGGTGTAGGTGCTATTGTTACCTCCGTTGAGCAAACTAAGACAGACAGAGGTTAAGTGATTCACCCAGAGTCACACAACTAGTAAATATCAGAGGCTGAATTTGAACTCCAGGACCAGCACTTCATGCATGCCACCTAACTGCTATCCTAGTGAAAATAAGGGCCCGCTGGAGTTTACTGAGCAAGGCAATGACATGGTCTGATCTGAGGTTTAGGGTAGTCACTTTGTCAGTAATACAGAAAAAAAGAATTCAATACAAATTTTATTTTTCAAAATGGAAAATCATTTTGGCAGCTGTGTGGAGGATGGATTAATGAGGGAAGAGACCCAAGGCAGGGAGACTAATTAGGAGGTTACTTGAAGAGTCTGGATGAGAGGTGATTAGAGCTTGAGCTAGACCGATGACAGTAAGGAAGATGCAAGTACTGTTGTGTAGAGATAAATGGATACAACTTGGCATTGATTTGATATATTGGATGAAGGAGAATAAAATTTAAGGTTAATGCCAAGGTTTCAAACCTGTGCAACTAGAATGATAGTGGGGCCAACAGCAAAGGCTAGAGAAGTTCAAAAACTAGAGTCTGAGAGAATGGATTATGAGTTCTGTGTTAGACATATGTGAGTTTGAGATGCCTATGGGACATTCAGTTCTACATTATCTAATAGACAACTGGTATTGTGGGACTGGAGCCCAAAAGAAGAAATAGGGGCTAATATGGAGATCTACAAAATATCTATGAAAAGATGATTATTGAACCCATGTGAACTGAAGAGGTCACCAAGTGGGAGAATGTAGAGAGAAGAGAAGGGGGCCCAAGAAGGACCCTGGGGATTACAACTACAGTTAAGGGATATGGTACGGATGATGTTTCAACAAAGGAGACTGAGAAGAAGGGGTTAGGTGTATAAGAAGAGAGTGTACAAGAGAGACCAGTATAACAAAGACCCAGAAAGGAGAGTGAATCTAGGAGGAGAAAGCAGTCAATAGAGGTCAAGAAGGCTGAGGATTGCCAAGGCACTATCAGATTTGGCAATTAAGATCATTGGCAACTCTGGAGAGAGACATTTTGGTTGAGTGATGAAATCTAAAGTCAGACTGCAAAGCATTGAAAAGTAAATGATAGAAGAGAAAGTAGATGTGATAAGAGTAGACCGCTCCCTCTCACCCCCTGAAATTTGGTTGAGAAAGGAAAGATAGAGGATGATAGCTTGATATGATACCAGAGTAAAGAGAAGGATATGGCAGGATACTAGCATAAAGAAAAGAGTGTTCTATTCTTGCTTTTTCAAAAGGATATAAGAAATCTGGGAATTTTTATAGGCAGCAAGGAATGAGCCAGTACATAGGGAGAGATTTGAAATGAGAGAGGGGGGAACAGGGTGATTATAGGGACAATCATCCAGAGAAAATTGGAGGAGAAGAAATAGATATAGGAATGTTGGCCTTCTGAGGAGGACAATCTCTTTATTAGAGACTGAAGTAGAGGAGAAAAAGATAGGGGATGATATCAAAGGATTTTGAAAATAGTTGGAAGGCAATGTGTAAATAGGTAGGGGAGTAGAGGCTACTCATAGTGAATGGCATTCTTGGCCTCCTTCCATTGAGGGGATCTAAGTTAGTTGGACTCTGGTTTCTCTATTGCTTGTTTTAAGGGTATTTCCTGTTCAGGTACAACTTGGGAAACATAGCCTTGGAGATCCCTCCCAGCTCTGAGATGTCATCAGTGGGGACCTAAATGACCATGGAGCACTGTTCAGAGCAGTGACTCTTGAATTGTGCCTTGCAGGAATGAGATAAAAGAAGGAATGACTTGGAAATATTGGGGGAGATGTTCAATTACAGTGAAAAGTTCATGCTGGGTAGTAGAAGAAAATAGAGTTAGAAAAGCAGATGGGGACAAATTGTATAGGACTTGAGCCCTGGTATAAGGAGCAGGCAAAGAATATCCATTGTAGGTTTTTGGCAAGGGAGAAACATAATGAAAAGAGCTCTGCTTTCTTGAAGATAACAGTGTACATGCTGGGTTGCAGGGGAAGGGATTTGAAGAAGAAGGAAGACCAGTTATAAGGATACTTCCATAATCAAGGTAAGAGACAATGAAGATGGAAACTTTGTTGTTAATAATAGAAATTAAGAGGAAGGGACACATTAAGAGGAAGGGACACGTTGAGAGAAATTAAGGAGGAAAAAGTAAGATTTGGTGATATTGAATATGCAGATCAAGTATAAGGAAGAATCAAAAATGTCTCCAAGATTATAAGCCTGTTTGTTCATCTGCCCTTTTTCCTTGGGAAATAAAAAGGAAAGCAGGAAAGTCCTTCCTTTGGAGGGAAGAGTTTTTGTTTTCACAGAATCAAAGAATTTCTGAGTTGGAAGGGTTCTCCATGGTCATCCAAGCTAAGTCACACCTGAAAACTAATTTCTTCCAGAACATATCTGATGAGTAATCATCCAACCTTTGTTTAAAGGTCTCCAAAGAGAGGTATCCTGCTACTTCCTATACGATTCCATTATAATTTTGGATAGATTTACCAGTTTGGAAGTTTTTCCTTATAATTTTCTTCCATGCAATTTCCACTCTAGTTCCAGAATTCCTAGTTGTACTCTCTTGGGTCAATCAGAACAAACACAATCCTTCTAAAGAGTGGGAGACCCTTGAATAAATACTTGAAGACACCTACCATCTCTCCTCTAAGTCTTCTCTTCCCAGGCTAAACATACTCACTTAATAGATCCTCACAGGGTATGAACTCTAGGCCATGCACCATTCTGATTGTTTTCCTCTGGACAGCCTCTGTTTTATCAATGTCTTTCCTAAAATGTACCTTCAAGGACTAAGCACCATGTTCAAGTTGTTTTCTGAACAGACTATAGTACATCAGGACTTTTACTTCCTTATCCCCTGCATGCAATGCTGCTCTTAATACACATTAGTTTTTTGGCTACCCTTTCAGTTTCAGACACGTTGCTTCATTTATTCACTCATAATTCAATAAATATTTTTAGAACCCCTGCTGCGTAGGAGATGCCATGCTTGGTATTATGCAATATACAAAGATATATGAGATGGTAATAGGATCTTCAGATGGAAATTTCCAGTAGAAAATTAGGAGTTTCTGTCTAGAATTTGGTAGAGGTTAGGACTAGAGATAAATACTGGAAAATTATCAGCATGGCGGTAAAAAGTTATAATTGCTGGGTTCTATGAAAAATAAGAGTGTGACAAGTGAAATAGCCCCAGGACTGGGCCTTGAGGAATTCCCAATTAGCACTGAAGGATAGAAAGGATTCAAGAAATGAGGCAGAGAAGGAGCAGTAAAGGAGTGAGGGGAGCCGGGCAGAGCACACTATCTCAGAAATAAAGAGTGGGAAGATTTGAAATGGTGAATAGTGTCAAATTCCACAAAAAGGTCAAGAAGAATGAGACTTGAGAAAAGGCCATTGAATTGGGTGACTCAGATCTCACTGGTGACATTTGGGAGGGCAGCTCTAATAGAGTGGTGGAGGTCGAAAAAAGATTTCAAGGGACTGAGAAGTGAGTGGATGAAGAGAGAACGGAGGTAATAAGGGTAACATACATATTTAAGATTTTTGTTAGTGAAGCAGAGTAGTGGCTGGATGGACTATCAGAATCAGGCAAGTTTTATTTTTTGTTTTGATTGTTAAGGGGTTCATGTTTTACCACAGAAATCCTAAAACTCATGGAAGCTGGATTTTAAAGGAAGGGTAATAAAATACCATTGTACTGGCTTCCAAAGGGGATTGTAGGAAAAGATGGCGGAATGAAGGTCTAGGCTTATTGGCTGTAGGGGGTCAATGCTGAGTCCTTCCTGGCTATACTGAGGTTGTGGCCTCACAGCTTCCGGTCCTTCCAGTTCTGTTCTTTTGCTGTCCATCCCCAGCCCTTGCCCTTCTTCCCTTGCTCTAACCCCCCTCCATAGTGGTTCCCAGCACTAATTCCTGATGGATCATCAAAGACAACCTCTGACTCCAAACCACTTCCTGCTGTGCCCTACCCCCGCACACACAGATTGGAGGTAACTTTACTCCAGAGAACCAATTAGTACAAATCTAGCCTGGATAATTACAGTTTGATAAGATCCTTGCAGCTGATATCCCAGGGCAGATAAAACAACAGGAAGCAAGCTCTCAGCAGGACTTTGGTAGAAAAGTATTAGAGCTTCATGCCTCTCTCCATCCTGCTCCCAAACTCCAAAATGGTCACAGAGGGTAGCAAAGGTGGTGAAGGAAGGCTTGCAGCTGCAAAGAAAAGGCCCTCAGAGGACCCGGGCGTGTGCAGCTACCCCCTCTCTCCTAGCTCACTTGTTGTTTAGAATCACCATGAGCTTCTAGGGTGTTATCATATTCCTGCCCATAGAGGAAGTAGTTCTGTTACCTTAGGCTGGAGAAAGAGGACCAGTGGGATATGTAGTAATGGGTTCCTTCAATGTGGAAGGAAGAAGGAAGGAATGTACATAATGTACACAACCTGTAAGTTGATGGGCTGGTGGATGCTATGGATTTAGCTCTTTATACTCTATTAAAGTTGCTTGCTCTTTTAAAGATCACCAGTCATCATAATGAATCTCTTTTCCCCAGCCTCATTCTCTTCTACCTTGATATAGCATTTGACACAGATGACTATTTCCTTGCTTTTAAAACTCTTCTCCCTTGGCTTCTATGATACTACATTATGCTGTAATGCACCATCTTTGAGATATTCACAAGGACTATAGCTTTCATCCCACCAATATACACTCAACTAGGATATCTCATAGAACCGTAGAATTTAGAGCTCAAATAGAAGTGAGGAAACGGAAGCCCAGAGAAGCAAAGTGATTTGCTTAATGTTACACAGCTTATAAATAGCAGAACTAGAATTCCAGTCCCAGGAGCTAGAAATCCAAATCTAGACAATAAATCCTTTCCAGGACAACAGAAAAAGACAGTGCCACTCCCTGGTCCAAGGGATATTACTTTGTGCAAATGAGCATTTCCTCTTTGGTGTTCACTTTCCCAGGAATGAATGAATTCATTTTCTTTAACTTCCTTCTACATCACCAGGTACTGGCACATTTTGCCAACACTGGCAAGGAATGCATTGTGATAATATATGCAGTAAAAAACCATACAAACACACTTACCTGTAGAAGATAAGGTCTAGGGCAGGGGTCAGTTCTGCCCCAATATATACAATGCTAGTTAAAATTCTATCTCAATTAATTAAAAGTGGCAATAATGAATTAACATATACTAAATGCCTGCCGCTGCTAGACACTAGGGACACACAAATAAAAAATGTTCTGATTCCTGCCTTCAAGGAGATCCCATTCTACTGGAGTGTGAGGGTAGAATAGGAATTTTTAGAAATAAAGATAATAAAATAGAGTACGTTAGAAGTAAGGGACAGATTCTGCCAACGTGCTTTGGAAGAAAATGGGCTAGCAAAAGATCATTTTGATCCATGGAAGTCACAAGGATTTGAAAGAGGAGAAGGAAGTCACATGGAAGGAATGCATTCTAGGCATGGAGGATACTGTCCATGGAACTAGAAATGGCAGGATGATATTGGGAGAGAACTAATCTAATCTGAGAAGTCCCAGTGAATCAACTCCCTCTACCAAAGCAGAATGCTACCTGCTCTACAATTTGTAGTCTGAGAGAGCTGATTGGGACCACTGAAGGGTTAATTGATCTACCTACGATCACTAAGTCAGGGCAAGCCAGAGGAAGAATTTTAATCCTGCTCTTCAAGTCTCTCTGAGTATCCACTATACTACACTGCCTCTCATGCATGGAAAATAGTAAATAGAAAAACAAGGAATATGAAATGAGATTTGAAAGGTAGATTGGAGCCAGTTTAAAGCAAAGAGCCTTAAATGACAGATTTAAGGAGTTTGTGTTTTGTCCTATGAATAGGCACTAAAGGCTTTTAATCAGGAAGGTAATATGGTCATGATGTGTCATTCGTTGTTTTGGTGTTTCATTCTGGAAGAGGGCCAATGACATCATGAGAGTGATGTCTTGATTTGCCCATTTAAGTGAGGCAGGGGTCTGCAAAGTCATCAGCCCCACTCTCTCCTCTGGCAACCTCCAAGTCCAGTGGCAAGACATAGGTCAAGATGACTGACAGTTGCCCAAGATGCAATGGGTGACCTTGGCCTTTCTAAATTAATGTCTTTCCCAGGCTTCAGTTTGTCTGAGGTGTGGTCAGGTCTATGACTTAGGCAGATAATCTTGGCTGCTGTAAAAAGCATAGGAGTAGGAAAACACCAGAGACAATATTATTGTTATTACAATAGTTTGGGGGAAAGTGATTAGGGTCTGATTTGAGAAAGTATCAAGCTGGATGGAGTGTAGTGGACAGACCTAGGAACTTAGTCCAGCTTCTAGAGAACTAGTAAAGGACTCAAAGCTCCAACAAGGTTGAAATTATCAATACAAAGACCACTGAGAAATGCTTAGAGAACCTGGGATCAGGAAGTCTGAAAAAAAAAAAGCTGTGGGACAATCTGGTAACTGTCTTCCAATATATGAAAGAATAATTGTAGGGAAATTGGTCTCTGATGAACCCCCTCCCCCAAAGCACATTATTTAACCAGAGAAAGTAAGAGACCAATAAAGAGGTGTTAAACTAACTGTAAAGTTGCAGACACTGCCCAGTGATCCCCTTATGAAGTGTGAACAAATTTTTCTTGATTGAATTAGAAAGAATAATGCCATTGGCTGAGAAATGACTGGTCCTATCCCTGAGTAGCCCATAAATAACCATGGAGTGATTTGAGAGTCAGCAAGTTCAAGTGAGTCCAGATAGGAGCCAGGATACAGGAGAAACCCAGCTCCCAATAAGAAAGATGCTCTGGGCTAAAGTAGAGGAAGCCTATGGAGAAAGCAGTGATGTGAGCTGCCACCGGAAGCAGAGGTCAGTGCTCCATGGCTTGAGGAGTGTCTGGACAGATGCTGTGATGCTACTACCCATAGGTAATAAACTGTAGCATCTTAATACAATGTATAATATAAAAATAACACTATCTAATACTATTCAATATTATACAGAGGTTAATAACTAGGCACTGGGTACAGAACAAATGAAACAGCCTCAAACACAATAAGAGGAATTAAAGTTAGGCAAAAAGAAGAATTTCCTTGTAGGGATGACCATAAGATATGGTCACAGAATACTAAGGGCAAATATGGAATTGTCTTGCTTGTAATTTTAAAAAAGTCTACAGTCTGAGGGAAGATTTCAGAACGGTCTTGCTTTGAGATAGACTCTGTGTCCAGAATTTTGTTGGTATAAGGAACACCCTGCATGAAGAAAATGCACTCAACCAATGTGGGCATTTTATAGTCTTAGAGCTGTCCACAGCACTGAGAGATCTAGTGATTGCCCAGGGTCACCCAGTCAGGTCTGGGCTTCCAAGACTGACTTTCTATTTGATACTCCATTATGCTTCCATCCTAGTCCCTATCTGGAAAAATTTCCTTAAAAGGAGGACTATAAAACATGAGTACAGAGCACAAAGGGAAGATGTGTGAAATCTTCTTTACTTTAGCTTTAAAAACACTCTTGTTCAGGGAAGGATTTTGGATCACTCCTGCTTGGAGATAGGGGTGTAAATAAAATGACCTCTGTAGAAATCTGAACTGTGAAACACTTGAAATCCCATATGGATCTTTTTTGACTTCCAGTGCTAACTTTGGGTCCCAGGGATGGAGGGAAGGGCAGGGAAGGGGAGAAAGAGTAGAAAGGGTAAATGTAAAGGGGTGCAGCTAGTACTTCTGGGTCCTTGTTTCAGAATCTGTCAGGCTGACTTGCAGAGTGTGGGTGTGATAGCCTGATAGCTATTAGTGAGAATTAACTAAGGAGAGAGACTGATTCAGGGACAGGGGAATGCCTTTCCTGGTTTCTCTTCTCATGGCAGCAGTGTCCTAGGCTTAATTGCATCATCAATTCCATTAAATAATGCAACAACTAACCAGGATTTAATGAATACACAGAAAGGGATAAGTGGACCTGGAAGTGTAAGTGATAATGCTGATGCAAAGAGAGAAGGGAACAAAGCTTCCATTTCAGCTGGAGAAAAACGTCAGCACACTCCACACACACACACTCCTCTCTCTCTCTCTTCCTCTCTCTCTCTCTCTCTCTCTCTCTCTCTCTCTCTCTCTCTCTCTCTCTCTCTCCCTCCCTCCCTCTCCCTCTCAAGCACAGCCATAGCAACAGATGCAGACTAAATGAGGCTGAAGACTTGTCAGTGTGGTGTAGGATGGGGGGAAGGGGGGAGCTTTACAGAGCTGCTGTTACTGATTGCCCAGCAGTGACCCAGATAAACTTACAGGATTGGAGATTTAGGGTTGGAAGAAACCTCAGGAAACAGGTAACCCAATCCCTTCATTTGACAGATAAGGAAACTGAGACCCAGGGTCACACTAAGTGGTAGTGGAGATTTGAACTCAGGTCCTCTGATTCCAAATTCAGCACTCTTTCATGTACTAACTCCTTGGTTTCTACGGCATGGCCTTTAAGAGCAAGAAGGAAAGTACTGGCAGAGATGAGGGCACTCAAGCTCGACTCTTGTGAGCAACTTCTCTGGTGCTTCTGAAGGACTAAACTTGGTTACAGCTACTGTAAACCAAAGCTGGCAAGTACCCAGACCATGATTGGCAATATATATATTCTTCCATTCTTGAAATTTGCATTCTCCAAAGAAACGAAAGGTTTATAAATATTAACTCAAATATCTCCACAGAGGCAATAGCATATGGTGGAAAAAGCATGGAACCTGAGAACTTGGTTTTGATTCTGGCTCAATTCCTCCTACTTGGGCGAGTCACTTCACTTTCCTAGACCTCCAGGGGCTCTATATATAACTATATAGAGTTAGCCTAGATGACTTCAAGGTGCCTTCTAGCTCTTGCTAGGATACTATAGAAGACATACTTTTTAGTGTCTTAAGGGTGGTCTAGTGCCTTCACTAGCATGAAGGTCATAGAGGTTCTCAAGAGAGATCTATGTCAGAGTAGAAAATGCTGTAGCAGATTCCTCCAAGATTGAAAAGTTTCAAGTCCAAGCTCAGTGACAAACTGCGCATCTTTCCTCTGAGAAGCAGCCCAGGCAAGTCCAGAGGAGCTCAGAACTGTTGGCCATCTGTTGATGATTTTGTTTTGCTCTACAGAAACTCTCAAAGACCATCAACTACTATCCCAACAACCAGGTGGTGTGATGTATAGAATGCTAGACTTGGAGTCAGGAGGACCTGAGTTCAAATGTAGCCTTGATCATTTAATTACTAAGCTACATGACCCTGGGAAAAATCACTTTTCTCTGTCTGCATCAGTTTCTTCATCTGTGAAATGAAGGTCAAGGAGCATGTTCCTCCCAGGCTTGTTGTAAGGATAATTAGACATAATATTTATAAAATAATGTTTATAAAACACTTTAGAAATAGTTTAAATGTTATTTAAATGCTAGCTCTCCTCTTCTACCTCCTCCCTTTTCTTCTTCTTCTTCTTCTCCTCCTCTTCCTTCTTTTCTTTTTCTTTCCTCCTCTTTTTCCTCCTCCTCCTCCCCCTCCTCCTCCTTCTTCTTCTTTCTTCTTCTTCTTCTTCTTCTTCTTCTTCTTCTTCTTCTTCTTCTTCTTCTTCTTCTTCTTCTTCTTCTTCTTCTTCTTCTTCTTTCTTCCTCTTCTCCTTCTCTACTTGGGCTCTGAATCTATGGGAGGCACATCCACAATGACAAAATTATAGATCTTGGATATAGTTAAGGTGTGCAAAGTGTTTTCTTACTCCCAAGAGGTGGTACAAGCATTGTTATCCCCATATTACAGATGAGGAAACAGCCTCTAAGAGGAACCCCAGTCCTCCTTTCTCTACTCATACTCCAAGATTTGAGGGCCTGTACTCTGACACTAGCTCTGATCTCACTATTCATTTATTTAAAGCCCTAGAATTATGAACTTGACTTTTGATACATTTAGGAGACTGCAGTCTCTTGGTATACCTTTCTAAATGGATTATCTTTTCATGAGTGTGCCCATGGGTCCCTGTGAAGATCTCTTTCTGTCCTGCTTTATCTCTTTTTCTCTGTCTCTAACTCTGTATTCCTTGTATTTTATATTTCTATCCATTTTTTCTTGCTCTTCATACCCAGTTTCTCTGCCTCTCTGTCTTGATTTCTCCATACTTATTTCTTTCTATCCTTCTTTTCCTTGTCACAGTCTCTCTGTCCTCTTTGATCTCCCTGTCTCCTTGTCTCTCAGCCATGCTCTCATTTCCACAGCAACATGTCCCAGGAGGGAGGGAGGACAGATGGGCCCCAGTGCCCCTCGGGAGGTGACCTGAGTAGATCTAGGATTGCTTTCTCAAGCTTTTTGTCGGGGAGTCAAGTGGGTGAGAGGCATCACAACTCACCAGACACTGAAAGGGAGTGTTGGGAGGAGAGAAAACACAGAAGCTCAGAAAGAAAGAGCAGCTATTAGTCACCAGGGGGAAAAAGAAAAGGAATTGGTCAAACAGCAGGTGGTCCAGAAAAGCACAAGCAGTCCAAATCATCCCCAAGATTTAATAAGGGGATGGGAATTAGAGCCTGGCAGGGAAAGTCAGAACTTATGCTCTCAGCAGCCCCTCCCTTCTCCTACTCAAGACCAGCTAGGCTGGCTATGGGGATAGATGAAAGGAAGGAAGGAAGGAAGGAGGGAAGGAAGGAGAGAGGGAAGAAAGAAAGAAAGAAGGAAGGAAGGAAAAAAGGAAGGAAGAAAGAAAGAAAAAGAAAAAAGAAAGGAAGGAGGGAGGAAAATGGAAGGGAAAAGAGAATAGAGAGAAAGAAATAGGTACTTTTTAAAATACCAAATCAATCAATAAACATTTATTAAGTGCCTTCTGTTTGTCAGATCCCATGCCAGGGGTTAGAGTTACAAAAAAAATCCTTTGCTTTCAAGTATTTTACATGCTATAGTGGGAGACAACATGCACATGTATAAATGTATACACAACATACATTTAACAATACTCTATACATACACAATATATATTGGGGGAGATGGAAGGCACTAGCAGCTAAGGGGATGTGGAGAAGTCACCTAGAGAAGGCAGCGTTTGAGCAGAGCTCTGAAGGAAAGCAGAGATTCTAGGAGGCAGAGGTTAGGAGAAAGTGCACTCTAGCTTTGGGGCAGCCTGTGCAAAAGCCAGGAGATGAGAAATCAAGTATCACGTGGGAGGAAAAACAAAAAGATCATTGTAGCTGAGTATGGAATTTGTGAAGGAGAGTAATACATGGAAGAGTATGCATTTGAACAGAGAGGTAATAGTGAGCCACTGAAACGTACTGAACAGCGGAGTAACATGGGCAGACCTGTGCTTTAGGAAAATCACCATGGCAGCTATTTGGAGGATGGATTTGATACAAGGGAAAAAATTAGGAGAATGTTGCAATAATCTGAGTGAACGGGGAGAGTGTCCTAATGGAAAAGATGTTGTTGAGGAAAAAAATGAAAAAAATGGAGAGAAATATAAAATACAAGAAATAATGTAGAGACGGAGATATACAGAGGGCAGAGAGATGTGAGCACACCCATGGAAAGGCTATCTGTTTAGAAAGGTACATCACTTTCCACTTCTTTTGGAAAGAGAGAGGTCCACAGGTGTTGCATATTGTATATAGTTTTGAACTTTTTAAATTTATTGATTAGTTGTGCTGAATCCCCCCCCCCCTCCGCTTTAAAAGAAAACAATTTGTTATAGGATGGCTCTCTGAAAGGGAGAGGGGGAAAGATACCAGAGATAACTGTGATAATATGAAAAACAAAAGATTTCAATAAAAACTTATTTAAAAATAAAAAAAGAAGGAATGAGTTTTGTTTTGGACACACCTTCTAGAGCTTTCAGGAGCTTCATTCAGTACTGCTTTCTCACTTTCTACCTCAGGAAAAACTGCAAATTGTGCAGTTTCCCACAAATGCAGGGAACTTGTGACTGCTGCAGGCATCCTGTGCTCTACCACCCTAACAGTAGTGTGGGGAATATAGAGATTTAGGTTGATAAAGAGAAGTAGGAAAAAGTCTGCAATTTCATTAGCTCCCCCCATCCTGCTTCAGTCTTTCTCTAAGTAGATGTTTCTGGTATGGAGTGGCATTCTAAGGGTTGGAAAGTCTCCTCACCTTAGCTCCTTTCACTAAGAGAAGTTCCTAGGATGATACTGAAGGGACCCAAAAGAGCAAAGTAGGGCGGGTAACAAGAATGTAAAAGGGATTTCAAACCATATTTCGAATAAGAATTTACATTGTATCAAGAAAGGTGTCCTGTGTTGCTACAGTGGCAGTAGGAGAAAGAGCAGCTCAGAAGGCAGAAATGGCTCACAACTTCTCTTGTTAGCCATTTGGATAGGCCTGGCTGAGGTTTGCCTCACAAAAGAGCTAAAGATAGAACCTCAGGCTAAGAATCACAGATCTGAGAAAGATCACTCTGTGAAAGAAATTACATCAAGATTAAGACCAGGGAGCAGCTAAGTGGCACAATTCTGGAGTCAGGAGGACCTGAGTTCAAATATGGTTTCAGGCACTTACTAGGTGTGTGACCCTCAGCAAGTCATTTAAACCTGGTTGCCTCCAAGAAAACCACCAAAACACAAAAAAGATTAAGACCATAACATGGTTACAGAGAGCATAACCTCAGCAAAGGACTTCAGCGATCCTGTACAATGTCTTCATTTTACAAGTGGAGAAATAGGGAAGTTGACTGACTTTTAAGATCACAAAGATAGGAAAGAACAAAATTGGGACCCAAATTCACATCCTCTGACTGGAGACCATGTAAAAAGTTGTAGTCTTGTACTAGAAACAGAAGAGCAAAGGAACACAGGTTGTATTTCCATGACTGTTGCCACTGAAGACAGAGCATAAAGAGGAGAAAAAATTCTGTCTAAGAAGGTAAATAACTGGTTAAAAATATGGTGTGTGAGAATGGGACCTGAATTTCTGGATGACAGCTTAAGACATAGGAATGACAGGTTCCTAATTGGGGAAAGAGTATGCTTAACAAGGACTGGTAAGAATGTATTTGCCTAGTGTCGTACAAATCTTATTTGGGAAAAAATACTTTAAACTAAAAAATGGATGAGGCAGAAAGAAAACTGCCTAGGTATTTTTACCACTGGATACCATACAGGTAAGCTATGGCATAGAAACAAGAATGACTGTTGAGAGACTTAGAAGCTCATAAGAGAAAAATCCAAGGAAAGGAAGAAGTCAGTAACGAAAGCTGTTATTTCAAATGTCTGTACACAAATGTTCAATGTGTAAGCAGTAAGAAAGATAAAGTAGGCGTACTAACACAAAGAAATAAATTTGGCCTCATTGACATCACTGAGACAATGGGATGACCCATGCAACTAGAATATACATCTGTGTTCTTTTTAAAAGAAAGTTAAAGAGAATATCAGTGTGTCATACTGAGGTGTTCTTATGTCAATCAAAAATTAAAATCATTTGAGTAAAAATTAATAGAGGAAAAGCAGAAATGAATTCATCTCCAGAGTATGTTATAGACCACTTGAACAAAAAAGAGAAAATTGATGAGGAGTTGGAAAAACAAATCACCAATCTAGCACAGAGCATGATGTTGTAGTAATGGGAGACTTCAATTATAGAACCATTGACTAGAGCTCACTTGATCTGCCAAAAGCAGAGCAGCAGGCAATTTCGTGATTTGTCTTAATGATAATTCCTTCCTTCTTTCCAAAGATGGAGGAACTATTAAGAGACAACCCTGGGCTTTGGTAGACTGACTTTGGTCTCATCTTTCTCAGTTCTGGGCCTCCAAAACACTTCCTGGGCATCTCTAGCCATGCCTCCCTTCTTATAAACTCTCCTTTGTACCCTCTTTCATTTCCCCTATAGGTGTGAGAATATAATTTCTTTGAGGACAGGGATCATCTAGATCACTTTTTGTTTTTATCCCTAGCACTTGGCACAGAGTGAGGTACAAAATAAGGGTTTAAAAGATGCTCACCCTGTCTAGGTGGGAGCTGGAAATTATAGTTTTAAGAGTACTGACTCACAGAGTACCCTGAACCCCAGTTCAGCAGTTTTATAGCTGCATGGGATGTTGAAGAATTCATTCAACAGATGAGATATTGGGCAGAATTGCCCTAAGGTACCTTAAAAGTCTGTCATGTGGAAAGCAGATTAGATGTGTTATATTTGGATCAGAGGGTCACACCAGGAGCAATGTGTTACAAGTTGAGAGTCCCTAAATTCTATGAGCTATGTCATGGATGAAGAGTTGAAAGGGATTTAGAGGTCTTCTAGGTCAAGACCCACATTTTTTAGAGTAGTTAAGTGACTTGCCCATGGTCACATAATAACTGACAGAACCAGGATTTGAACTTGAGTCCTCTGATTTGAAATGATGAAAAGGGAAATGAATCTAAAAGAGTGGGGGAATGAGGAACTGAGGCTCTGTGTGGAGGAGTTTTTGAAGTAGATGATGAAGGACATCACTGTCCTGTCCCAACCCCCACCCCAACATACATGCACTTTCACCCTAGTTAGCAGAAGGAGTACAAATTAAGATCTGAAAAGGGCCTCTGACACCATGTAGTATAAATCCTTCATTTTACACATAAGGAAACTGAAGACTGGAGAGGGAGGAGTAGATTTTTCCAAGGTCAGGAGAAGTGGGAAAGATCGGGGTCCTCGAATTCTAAGCGCAATACACTTTCCATTACACTGCGACATTTCTCATGGTACCATGAGTTTTCCATTTATTGAGGGTGGTCAAAGCATAGTTGTGACCTGGGACTAGGGACTGGGGACTGCGTAGGATGATCTCCCAAGGTCATCCTTGTGAATGTGAAGTGCCCTCCCTGCACCAGCCCATCTGCCCATCCCTGCACCTGGGCCGCTCAGCCATCCCTGGCCTGGCCCGTCATTCCCTTCTCACTCACCAGCCAGCCTCCCTGGGCCTCTGGGCCTTTCTTGTAAAGAGAAGTATCCCCAGAGCTGTTCATTTCACAATTACCCCTTTCAATCTCGATTTGTTATTGAGTTTGTTTTCTGTTTGTCTTTTCTTTGGGGTGGGAGAATGTGGGGAGCTGCCGCCTTTGCCGAGAGCACTGTGTTGATTTCTCCCTCTGTTGTGCGGGGATTTTAAATGACTGAGCCTTTGATTTCCCCGCTTCCTTGGGAGACCCATTCTTCCCTTCTTTTCTAAAACAACTGGCGCCGGCACTTTTTTGTTGTCTCTTTCTCGCCTGCTGAGGAGCCCAAGTGCCTCAAAGCACAGTCCCCGAGTATTTGCTTTTTTGGTCCCAGCCTCAGGAGGGGGATGATGACAGGAGCTCCCAGAAGGGCTTTTAGAATTAAAAGGAAAAAAGTTGAGAGTGTGCATTGCTGAATCAGTACACGTAGGGACACACATGGGAAAGTGCACTGGTGCTGATTCATGTGTGACAACACAACAGGTATGTATATACAGTATGTGTGTACTGCCCATATGAATAGCAGCGTCCTATAGTTGCTAGAGAGGAGGCTTGGTTCCTGTCTTGCCTCTGAAACATACTGACTGTGTGACCCTGGAGAAGTCACTGGACTTCTCAGTAGTCCAGGCTACTCTCTAAAATTTAAGAGATTATACTGACCAACATTAAGATAAGAATTCCTCATTTGATCATTCCTAGTACCAATGAAATCACAAAACCAATACCTATTCTCTCTCTGTCTCTCCCTCCCTCCTTCTCTCTCTCTCCCTCTCTCGCCCCTCTCTATCTCCCTTCCCCCTCTCTTTACGTCTGTCTCTCTCTCTCTCTCTCTCTCTCTCCCCTTTTCTCTTTCGCTTCATCTCTGTCTGTCTCTTTGTCTATCTCTGTCTCTCTCTGTGTGATTCTTTGTCTGTCTGTCTGTCTCTCTCACACACATACACACACACACACACACACACACACACACACACATATAGAAGTATGGCATAGTAAATAGAGTCTCTAGGTCAGGAAGATCTGGATTCTACTCCTGCCTCCCACGTACACTAGTATTGTGACCCTAGGACTTTTTAGCACCCAAGCAACTAGGAAACTGCAAGTTACTCCTCACTGAGAGTTCTCTATACCAGAGAAATCACAGATCCAGACTCTCTCTCTCTCTCCCTCCCTCCTTCTCTCTTTCTTTCTCCCTCTCTGCCTCTCTACCTCTGTCTCTCTCCCAATATATACACTGTAAATGTTATCTTTATGTTTTTATGTCATTTTGGTTATGTTTGACTCTTTATGACCCCATTTGTTTGGTTGACTTTTTGTTTTCTGGGTATTTTTTTTGGCAAAGTTACTGGAATGGTTTGCCATTTCCTGTCTCCAATTCATTTTACAGATAAGGAAACAGCTAAATGCTTTGCCCAGGGCCACACAGCTAATAAGTGTCTGAGGTTGGATTTGAACTCAGAAAGATGAGTTTTTTAGACTTCGGGCCTGACTATCCACTGCACCACCTAGCAGCCCCCATAAATTACATATAATACACATTACATGTATTACATAAATTACATATGTGCATATCCATATACATACAAATAAATATAAGCATTAAAAAAGAATAGGTTATTCTATTGGCATAAGTGAATTTGAATTTACCTGAGGCTAAGCATGATCATGTGTGGAGGATGTTACTCAGAATCCCAGGACCTCAGAGTTGATGGGGCTTCAAAATCCATCAAGTCCAAACTACACCTGAACCAGAATTCCTTCTGCAACTTATCTGATGGTTGGGCATTCAATCTCTATATGAAGACGTCTGAGGCAGGGGAACTCACTACCTTTCAAGGCAACTCATTCACCTTTGGACAGCTCTGATCCTGAAGAGGTTTTCCCTGATATGGAGCATAAATTTAACTCTTTGCAGACTCCTCCTATGGCTCTACCTCACCCCTGGGGCCAAACAGAACCGATGTAATCCCTTTTCCATTTGACAGCCTTCCGATTCTTGAAGGTAGCTATTAAGTCCCCCACTAAGTCTTTTCCTCTCCAGGTTAAATTCTTCAGTTCCTTTAATGATTTCTCATCTGGCACAGACTTGAGTCCCTTCCCAGCTCCCATCCACAGGACAGTTTATCACTGTCCTTTCTAAAATGTGGAACCCAGAAATGAATGAAGTGCTCTATGGTGGTTTGACCAACATGGTGGTTTGAGATCTATAGTTCTGGTAACTATGACTCTCTGGATGCAGTGGAAGATTATATTAGCTATTTTTTTTGTCTACCACATTTAACTAATGACTCATAATGAGCTTTCAATTCATTAAAACCTCAGACCATTTTTTTCAGATAAATTAATATCCACCAACATTGGTTCCATCTTAGAGTTCTGAAGTTAATTGTTAAATGTAAGACTTTAAATTTCTCTCCCTAACGTTCATGTTATTAGATTCTATACAATAGTCTACCTTTGAATTCTAATGGTCATTTAGAGCTTTAAAAAAATGCCTTCCTGCTTTGTGTGGTGTGTAAAACTGATAACCATGCATATATACCTTTATCCTTATCACTGATAAAATTTCAACAGCAGGAGGCCAAGCACAGGAAGGTCTGCCTCCACCAAAGACGTCCTTTCAACATGGCATTGAACCATTAACAAATGTTCTTTGATTTCAATCCATTCGAAATGACCTATCTAACTTACTATTGTTTAGTTCGTATTTCTCCATCTATTCACAAGAACATAATGAAAGTCTGTCAAATATTTTGTTACATTCTATATAAAGTATATTTTCATCATTTTTCAATACAAAAACCAAGTGAAAATATGAATATGCATGAATTTATTTTTAAATGCCTGTATCACTGTCTGAGGGCAGCTAGGTGCCACAGTGGATACAGAGTGAGTTAGGAGGATCTGTATTCAAATTCAGTCTTAGGTACTTTCTTCATCTGTAACATGAGAAGGAAATGACAAACCATTATAGTTTTTTTGCCAAGAAAACCCCAAATGGGATCAAGGAGAGTTGGATACAACTGAAATGACTCAATACAACAAATTGCCTTTTGAGTATATGATTTTGCATTTGTCTATATGCGTTGGTGTATGATGAATATATGTCAAAACTTGTGTGTGTGTGTGTGTGTGTGTGTGTGTGTGTGTGTAGAAAAGCACAGAGTAAAAGGATAGAAATAGAACTGACTTTGAAATAAGTTTAAATCCCTATTCTGCAGCCTTTTAACTCTGTGACTTTGAATAAGTCCCTATACCTCATTAAACCTCCATTTCCTAAATCTTTTCAGATTTAGCAATACTAACGTCCACACTGACCACTTCCTCAGGCTGTTGTAAGATCCAGTAACACAATGCAAGAAAAAGTGCTTAGTATGCTGTAAAACGCAATATAGATGTGACCAATTATGATTCTTTTGGGTAAGCATGAATTTGTGTTTTCATGAGTACACAAGTGTTCATGGGAGTGTATAAGAGCAGGGATTTATACCCTTGTTATTGTGGATGAGAATCCATGAACATTAGTGTGTACGTTTTAGTGTGCAAGCAGATATTTGTATGGGAACCTGTGTGTATGTGTGAGTATGCATGTGTGTATACATGTGTGACTATATGTCTGGTGTTTGCATGCTGCGTTTGGATTTGCTGTGTTACCAATTCCAGAGAAGAAGGAGTAGGAGAAAAAAAACACAGAAAAGAATCAGAAAATGGTGCAACGCTGCATATATTTCAGGCGCTTCAGAAACAGCCCCCTGTGCCAGCTCTGATTCCAGTGGTGTCTGTTACCATGGCTATCATGAAAAAGACACTGTCAGTGACTTGTTTATTTTATGCTCCCCATCCAGTAACACCCTTTTTTGAAATCCCAGCGTATCTTCCTCTCACTTCCACCTTTTTCAGATAGGAGCAACATAATTGCCCCCACTTCCTTTCTGCCTCTGGGCAGGGCATGACTACAAGTATATCAATGAGTCCTTCCTCCTTCTTCTCTGAATGCTTGGGGGTTATCTAGGTCCCCAGAGGTCCCTGGGAAGCTAGAAAGTCTTAGGGAGATGGGGGCTCATCATGGCTCTTTCCTTCTTCCTAACAGAATAGGGTCACATTATCGCATCCCTTCTTATCTGGATGCCTTGAAATGTTGTATCATCATGGAATACATACTACTCACTACCCACCAACCTCCATGCATTCAGACCTGAATTAAGAGCTGGGAAAAATGCTCAAAATACAGCCTGGTTCCCAGCAAGCGTAGGAGCAGGAAGCTCCAATCCACTCAAAGATGTCCAAGTTCTCTCATTTGTCTTTTGCTAGTTATTTAAAAAATACATTGAAGGGTGATGGACAGATGAAGTGATTCTGCATGGAGAGAAGTGAAAGGATTCTGGGGGGGTGTTTCAGTCTGCATGTACACACAGGTACATGCACACGCTAGAACTGGAGGTCAGTGAGTTCAGCCGGTTGGAGCCTTGTGCTAATGAGATGAAGGTCACAGGTTTCACACTCATATGGGCCAGTGAGCTGCATGCTGTTCCAGATCCATATATTTCACCTTTCACCATGGCTGACTGTCTTGTAAATGTCTGCCCTTGATAATAAGGGGCACTCACTGAGATACCAGCACAAATCCAACTACACCATAGGAAAGAAACTTAAAGCACTTACCTCATGAATGGTGGTACAGTAGATATCTGCTATACTAAGAAAAATATTCTCTATATTCAAGTGCTCTCTTGTTGAGTCATTTTTCAGTCATATCTGACTCTTTGTGCCCATCTGAACACAAGACTTGGCAAGAAGATTGGTTTGCCATTTCCTTCTCCAGCTCATTTTACGGATGAGGAAACTGAGGCAAACAGGGTTAAGTGACTTGCCCAGGGTCATACAGTTAATGTGTCTGAGATCAGATTTGAACTCAGGAAGATGAGTCTTCTAGTCTCCAAGTCCAGCACTCTATCCACCTAGAGTTCCAATATGGAAGTGCAGTGTTCATCAACTTCCAATCTTATTAGTCTACCAAAAACTGCTCTCTCCAGTTACCAGTGATCTTTAAATTGTCATATCTAATGACCTCTTCTCAAATCTCATCCTTCTTCTCCTCCCTGAAGACTTTGACATTGTGCCAAACCCTTCTCCTTGACACTCTCTTCTCTTTAGGTTGTCAGGACACCACTCTCTCTCCATTCTCCTCCTACCCATCTGACCACTCCTCAATATTCTTTGTTGCATCTTCATCCAGGTTATATTTGCTAACAGTGAGGATCCCACAGAGATCTGTCCTGGGCCTTTTTCACTTCTCCCTCTTTGACTTGGTAATTTCTTCATGGATTTAATTGTCATCTTAAAATTGGTCATTCTCAAAGCTACTTCTCTAGCACTACCTCCTCTTCTGACCTCCAATCTCACCTCTCCAGCTTAATACTAAACATGTCAAACTAAATGTCCAGTAGGCATCTTAAACTCAGGATGTCCAAAACCTAACTTATTATCTTTTCCTCCCTTCCAAACTTTCCTGTTACTGTTGAGGGTACCACTAGCCTCCCAGTCTCTCAGGCCAACAAACATAAGTAGCCTCCCCAATGCTTTACTGTCTCTTATCCCTTCTTTTCAATCTGTTGCTAAGCCTGTTGGCTCCACCTTTGTAACATCTCTCAAATACATCTTTGTCTCCTTCGCATATAGCATTTATTAATGCACAGGTCTTACTACCTCACTCCTCTCCTTAATATGGTCCTATAACTCCCTATTATCATCTTTTTGGTCTTATTCTACTTTATTCTCCCCCTAACTATGTATTTTTTAGACTAATGACCCCAGCTTCCTGGCTCTTACCCTGAACAGTAGCCTCTGTCTCTTGGCTCCTGACATTTTCTCTGTCTCCCAAGCCTGGAAAGTTTTCCCTTCTTAAATCTTCTTTTTGACTTCCTTCAAGGGTCAAATAAAATCCCAGCTTCTGTAAGGCACTGTTCCCCATCTCTCCTGATTGTAATGTGTTGCCATTGTTTATTATTTTCTCTTTATTCTGTACATAGCTTGTTTGTTTGTACATGCAACATGTTAGTTGCATGTTGCATCCCTCATTCGACTGTGAGTTCCTTGAGAGTGGGGACTCTTACCTTTATTTTTATCCCCAGGTCTTAGCAAAGTCCTGAGTATGTAACAGGCTATTAATAAATGTTTATTGCCTTCCTGACATTAGTGTACAACACAAACTTTTTGAAAGTCATGCTCAGAATCTGTGAAATGGACAGAAAAGTCCAAGAGCTCCAGGAAGATTCTCCCCCCATCCTAAAATTACTTCCAATTCAACTCCTATGCTCTTCATCCTGGTAAGTAATTCTTGTGCCAATGAGACCTGGCTTTTGCTGGCTCTGAAGCCCACCCCTCCTCAACAATGACAGATACAAGTTCTCAGTACCAAAATCTTTGTCACTGTCAAATGGTTCAATATCATAAAGAGATATGATTTCATCAGTAGAAATGACTTTGCTGTCACACCCTCGGGGCCATGGGACCTTTCCATCTGTATTGTAGCTGAATGAATCCTTGAGAGCAGGAACTATCTCCACTTTTCTATTTCTATTCCCTTTGCCTATAGGAAGCATTTATTAATGTTTTTTATGCATCCATCCATCCATCCATTCATTCATCAGATAACCTGGTTAGCATTCAATATTCAGGGTAAATCTGAAAAAAGAAAACTACCACCTCCAGTACCATCACCCCCTTTCAGGTGGGAAAGTTTCTGTTTCAGCTATGGAAAGTATAATCCGGGAATTAAAGCAGCATCCATACTGCATGTGTTTTCCTTGTGCTATTCAGCCACATGGTCAGGCTGAAGAAGACCAGTATGGGCACCATGAATCATCAATTGTAACATCTACATATCATATTGAGGGTGGATGGGCAGGTGGCTGGATTGGTGGAGGGAAGGAAATACTGGCCAGCTTGAATATCCATCATGGACTATACAGTGTGTTGTTGTTCAGTTTGTTTTGTTTTCTGTTTGTTCTGACCCTTTGCAGTCTTATTTGGGGTTTTCTTGGCAAAGTATTGGAGTGGTTTGCCATTTCCTTCTCCAGTATTCATTTTACAGATGAGGAAGCTGAGGCAAACAGGGTTAAGTGACTTACCCAGGATTATACGGCTAATAAGTGTCTGAGGCTATATTTGAACTCACCCATCTGATCAGCTTTCTCATTTGTTGAATTAAAGGGAAACAAGGAAATAAGCATTTAGTAAGTACTTACTTAGGCACTATGCTAAAGATACACCTTTAAACAAAAAGAAAGACAAGACCCTGTCCTTAAGGAACTTATGTTCTACAGAGAGGAAACGACACACAAAAGAGAGATGAGATAATTTGTGATATTTTTTTCCTCATCCATGACTTTAATACATATTAACACGTAGCCAGATTTCTATTCACTTCTCCCCGACTTTCTGAAGTGACTGCCATTCTCTATTCACAATCTCTCATTGTCTGGAAGTCCATCCTCTGAGATAACTTAAATCCTTCTTGCTATAACTTTCCTCTTAGATAGTGAGGACATTCCTTCCATACTAGTCCCTTGAGATGGAGGTGGAGCAAGGGTGTAGAGATCTTGGAAACATTTAATATTTTGTAACAGGACCCAGACACTTTGGGGGTCTTGTGAAGATATTTTTCTGATGTTTACTTCATTACATCTAGATTCAAGCCCTGTCTCCCCTGATTATGAGTTATGTAAATCTGGTCAAATTATACAACCACTTTGAAGCTCAGTTTCCACATTTATAAAATGGGATAGTAACACCTACTTTACCTCCCTAACAAGGCTGTTGTGAGACTTTGGAGAAATGAGAGGAGAACATACCAAAATTTTCTGAAAGGATTCACCTACAGAGGAAGTTTTGCACTCATCTCTCACTCCACCTTTCTGGTCATCTCCTTTATAGGTTTATTTCTTCTCAAATCAATCACGTATTCCACTAGTCAGAAAGAACCTCTGGCCTACCTCCTTGTCTGGAGCAAACATATATTCACATCAGTGCAGAAAGAGATGATTCTAAAATGTTCATGAGGTCCTCCACAGAAGGAACTCGGTTCTCTTTGGCTCCCACTTCTTACTGTTTGGAAATTCATTTTTAGATATGATCTAAATGCCCCCTGATGTAGCTTAAGCCCATTTCCACAAATTTTGTCTTCATTAGAGACAGGGAACATCAAATTTTCTACTTCCAGGTAACAGGTTCAAAAGACTTCAGTGATCATTAATTCCAAACCTCCATTCACTTTACAGAAGAAGGCACCAAGGTTAAGGGATCTTAAAAGGGATCTAAAAAGCCCAACTGGGAAGTGAAATCATGGGCAGCTGGGTGGTATAGTGGATACAGTGCCTGACCTGAACTCAGGAAGATTCATTTCTGTGAGCTCAAATCTGGCCTCTGACTTTAGCTGTTTGTCTCAGTTTCCCCATCTGTAAAATGAACTAGAGGGAAATGGCAAACCACTCCAATATCTCTATCAAGAAAACCTCAAATGATCACAGTCAGACACAATTGAAAAATGACTTAACTCCAACTCAAAATGCATAGTTCTGGTCTTTGTACTTTGCCACATTGGAAGCCTCTTCTGAATGGCTACTGTTTTCCAATAGAAGGTTCTGCTTCCCATGCCATAAAACGAACTGTTTTTCCATCTCTGTCCCTCCTCACCTCAGTTCCATCTTTCTCTTTCTTGACTATCATTATCTCCCTGCTCTAAAAAGTCCAATTGTAACCCTTTCTGATACCCTCAAGTGGTTTAGCTGGGATGTTGATCCCTCCGTCCCTGCCTCCACCCAGCCCGACCATGATGGCATACCTCTCCTCCCACCATGGTGAGGGGCAGAACTTCCCTGAGATAGGGTTTGTTTATGTAGACATGCGTGCCTTGTCTCCCAAATGCATCGTGGTAATAAGTCATCGAGGCTGCGATGAGGCAGTCCAATCGCAGTGACCGATGAGAAGGCCTGATTGCTTGTGCATAGCTGCTGAAAGGGGTCTTGACATTTTAAGTGCTCGTCAGAGTAAGGAATGACAGCTCAAGACAATGAGACACTTCCTCTTTCCCTTTTGCTGGCTATTAATAAGTGCTTGTAAGTCCAGGGATGCTGAAGAGATTTTGAGCCATTGTATTTGTTTTGGTTTGCCCTCCTCTTTTCCTTCTTTTCTCTTCCTGTTACTTTCCAGATTCTCAGCCTCAGCCTCAGCCAGCTACTCATCTCGGTTCTGGGCGCCAGCAGCTCTTTGTCTTGGAGTTGGATTGGTTAGTACTCAGAAAATGTCATTAGGCAGCTGAGTTGGATCTCAACCTTCCTGTTTTTTCCCTGAAATTCGATCTCAGAGGCTCCCTGGACCACAAGGCAGGTCTGGGTCTTAGGTCCCATGGAGCACCAGAGTAATACAAGAGGTAATGAGCAGAAGGGAAAGACCTAGAAGAAGGGTGTTGGCAAAGGTTGGGGGAGGGGTAGATAGCAGCCTCAAATATCAACATTATGGATGGGGTCACATTTGCCAGACTGGTTTCCTATTTAGCCTCCAGACCATTTAGGAGTCAAGAAAAGGAACTTGGTTTTGGGGTCAGTTAGTCTAAGGAGTGACTGAGGGATTTCGGTGCCTGGCAGCTTTTGAGACCTCAAGGTCCTATAACTGATTCTTCTCCACGGGGCTCAGGTTCCTTCCTTCCTTGGCCCTATATCTGAAAGGTAATCACTCACACAAAAGGATCTTTCTTATTGTATGAATAATAATGGAAATACGAATGGAAATATATTCCAATTGGTAAATTCAATTTTTAAAAATAGTAAATTTGTATAATGAATGTTCTTAAAGTAAGGCACATCTACCTACTTGGAGTCCCTGCTAGGATAGAATGACTTCCCCAGAGTGAGGAGTTTGGTCAGACAGGTACTAAGTAGCAGAGCTGACATTTGAGATCAGCTTCTTCTTTCCTCCCTCCCTCCCTTCCTTCTAAAGGGTAGTGGAAGCATATGACCCTTTATAGTCCACCCTGAGGCCGTTGAAGATGGGATGAGCTTTCTCAGCCTTAGGGAGAAGTCCATCTGACTCTACAAACTCACTTATAGGCTCCTACATAAACATCTGCTTACACATATGTATACACAAATTGGTAGCCAGGTCTAGTGTCAGGCCTGGAGTCAGATTCATCCTTCCTGAGTTCAAATCTTGCCTTAGACACTTACTAGCTATGTGATCCTGGACAAGTCCTGGTTGCTTCAGATCCTTCTTCTGTAAAAGGAGCTGGAGAAAGAAATGGCAAACCATTCAAATATCTTTACCAAGAAAATCCCAGAACAGGTCATGAAGAATCAGATAGAAGTAAAGGGCAAAATACACAAATACATACTTATCTATTCTCACATACACACTAGGGTACACACGTTAGGTGTATATATCTATATCTATATATATCTATATCTATCTATCTATATATATATATGTATCACACGTTAGGTGTATATATATATATGTATCACATAATCTCACACACATAGAAATATATGCACACACACACACACACACACACACAAACACTAAAATCACAACAGGTGATTTTTTACAATGTTTTTACAGTATATAAAGCCCTTTAGCACATACTATCTCATTTGATCTTTATAATAGTCCTATGATATAGGTATAGTATTTTAGAAAGAACTTGGCTACTAACTAGGTCATGCTCCAGAACTGGAACACAGCAGGGTAACACTAGAATTCACCTATTGTTAAGCCAGGTCCAATCTGCTCCCTCTATGCCCTCAGGAGAACTTCATAGTGCCCCCTTTCATGACTCTGGGGCTGCCCCTCAGAAAAACAACTTCCCACCTTTAGTAGTCTGGCCCAGCCTGCCCCTGTCATTGTCTCTTGTAGAGTTAGAGGCTTTCTTTGTGGGGCTACCTCATTGCCTTTAGGGAGGAAATGCTTATGGGATTCTGGGCTTACCTCATGGCAAGATAGCCTGAAGTTAGAAAAATGCTTTCTAATTGGAGTAAATGTAAGATGCTAAGAAAAAGTGAAATTATCTTCTCTTTTTGAGTAAAAGGTAGGCAACGCCCAGCCAGGCCAGGCAGAAATTTGTTCAGCTCAGACACTGGACAAAAGCCAAGATGACCTCTAGCCTGAGCTGTAGCTATGTTTGGGGGAGTGGGGGGAGGAGGAAGCATAGTTTGAGTGGCCTGAGCGAAGTCTCTTCACCCACTCTGTTTTCTCCCCTCCCCTCTGCCTCCCTCCCATCCCACTCCCCCAACTCTCTTTTCAACCTGGTTTCATTGGCATGGAGCTCTAAAGCCTTATCCCAGCCCTGCAGCCATTGGATCTCTTTATTCCGATTCAATTACACACACAATACAAGCTTTGCAAACAGAAAATTACACGCCACAATAATTGAATTCTTCCCTGGACTTTACAACACATGGGACTGTGCTGTGGCTTACTGCTGCTCCCATGGCCCCATCTAGTCCTCCCCTAGTCCCGTTCCCCCCACCCCAATCTCAGCTCACTCTATTTGCCATATGGGGCTCTTTCCTTTGATCCCAAGGGAGCCAAGGAGCACATAGCTGGAAGCTGTTGCTTCATCACTCCTTTCTTTCATGTTCCCAAGGCCAATTCATTCTCCCTATCACTGGGTCCATGGACTAAGCTGCCTCTCTGGAGCTAAAATGGGCACTACTTGGGGTCAAGAACCATGTTTTTGCTTCTTCTTTGGATCCTCAGAACCTAGCTGAATGCCTAGCACATAGTAAGTCTTAATAAAGGCTTACTAACTCACTGGCTTTTGGCATCCCTGGGAAAACTGCAAAGCCATAACTAACGAATGAATGAAAAAGCATTTATTTATCACTTACTATATGCCAAGCACTGGAAACATGAATACTTTAAAGAGATGGTCCTTGCCCTCAAGGAACTTTTATCTTAATAGAGGGAGACAATTTGGATAGGGGGGAGGTAAGGAAGATTATCTGGGCCCAGGGGATTCACAGATGAGGAATGGAACACGAGGGCTGTCAATTGATATACGCTTTGCACAAGCAATAGTAGTGTTGATTTGATTACTAATTCTCAGAGAAAAAGGAATGGAAAGGGGACAGAGCTCCCCATTAGGTGGCAGGACAGGGTAGAGTCAGAGTGAGCAATCATGATCAGAGGGAGTTCAGAGTTGAGTGCCTTGTTTCATCCTGGATGTGGTCTTTGTATAGGGCAGCTAGGTGGTGCAAATGAATAGAGTGCCAGGTATGGAGTCAGGAAGATCTCAGTTCAAATGTAACCTCAGATACTTACCAACCATGTGACACTGGGCAAGTCACTCAATCCTGTTTGCCTCAGTTTCCTCATCCATAAAAGGAGCTGGTGAAGGAAATAACAAACCACTCAATTATCTTTGCCAAGAAAACCCCAAAATGAGATCAGAAGAGTTGGACACAACTGAAACAACAACATGGTCTTTGCATATTTATTTTGAAGGATGGAAGAGTGTGGTCACTGGGGAAGGAGATGGAAGCGGTGAATATATCTTTCCTCTAAGATGTCAGTTTCCAAGGCAGGTTGTTTCTTCCTCAAGAGAGCATACTTCCTCCCTTCAGAAACTATCATGCAGCACAACCTTGAACAAATTAAAAAGCATTTAATGAGGATTTACTATAGGAAAAGCATTATCTGACTGCTGATGACAGAAAAGCAAAACTGAGGTAGCTCCTGCCCTAAAGGAGCTTGGATTGTCATAAGGGGACACAACATATATCAGGGCATGGTATTTTCATTTGGAAAGTCACAGGGCAATGAGGGGAGTCATAAGGAAAGTGTGGCACAGACTCTCCAGAAGCAAAGGTTGCATTAATTTGATTATGGCTCTAGAGACAGAAGAAGGGCAAGGAAGGAGGGTAAATATGGTGTGGCAAGTTGGATGGTGAGAAGACCTCTGGAGAGTAGAACGAACCATGACTATAACCAATCTAGATATAATAGACCATGAGAGACACTCAGCACTTCAGGCTATGGGAACTCCAGAGAGGGAGTTCCAAAGTTGAAAGTTCTCTAGGACAGTGTCTAGGTCAGAAGGCACAGTGGAAGGTCAAGTATGTGGTACCACTATAGCCACAGGCACATTGCTTAACCTCTCTTCTCCTTTATAGAATAGCCTTAAATTGTCCTCTGTAAAATGAGAGGGCCATGCTAAATGATCTATCAATCTCTTCCACTCTAAATCTGTGATGCCATAATTCTACAGTTCACTTTATCCCCTGACACAATCTGTATCCCCCCTTTCACCCTTTGCCAATGTAGACCAGATCGGGAAGGACCCTGTGGATGGAAAGGAACTGCTTCTCTGTTGAAAGTTGCCAGAGGGTGGGGGATCTATAGGGGCAGCAGAGATTTCCACTGGTTCTGATGCAGCTTGGTAGAGGATGAGAAGACTATTCCTTTTTCCTCATCATGGTCATGGATAGTTCAGCATCGGAAGGATGCTGGGCAGGCCCTAAGTTTGGCTGCAGCATGGGGAAGGGCCTGTGCCACTTGGCAGGCCTGCTAGAGTCTCTCCAAGAGTCATTAGCAAGCATTACAATGATCTGGACTGGGGAATAGGCCAGAACTGAGTTGTCCTCTAGGAGCACAGCAAACCCTCCATCCAACATAGACCCTGGCAGGTTTTGAAAGCTACAGGGCCTTCAGTTCTGGCTCCAATGCCAGCCCCAGGAGGGGTAGGTTCAGGCTTTATGTATGGATACCCAGAGTCCAGGCACTGGGCCCTCATCAATGCAGGGGTGAGGTTTGAAGACTTCTCCAGGGTTTCCAGGAAGAGTAGTGTGTATCTTCATCCCTCTGAAAGCCTTGGGGTAGAGGTGGAGGGTGGGAGGGAGGAAGAGCTTCTGGGGACTGATCCAGGGGTGGGGCCTTTTGATTGAATTCAAATTTTACCGTACAAATCCTGTAAAATTCTGTAAAATATGGATTCAGTCAAAAGGCCACAGTTAAGGACCTAGAAAGCCACATGTGGCCTTAAGGCTACAGGTTCCCCAACCCTGGATTAGGCTCTATATATCTTCACTAACAACTTTTCCCCCCAGATGCCCTCCTCTGCTTATAATTGAGTCCTTTACACTGGTTGGTTACCCCACTTGCAAGAGGGTGTTTTCATGTATCCCATCCCTCAAAACATTTGTTTCCCCACCCTTTCTTCTGGAAAAGGTTCACATGGCCTGGAGTAGATTTGGTCTGGGGTGAAATCTTAAGGTAACTGACCCCAAAGAGATAGAGCCATAACTTCTCAGAATTAGAAAAATTACAAGAAATCTTAGTGATAATTTTCCTATATAATGGACCTCCCCAACATCCATGAGGATTGGTCAGTCAGTCTTTGATAGGGTACTTTTGGGAACAGAGAACTCCCTACTTTAGAAGGAAATACATTCAGCTAGAGAAAAGTCCTAATTATTAGAAAGTTCTTTATATTGGGCCTAAATCTGTCTCTGTCACTTTCACCCATTGTTCCTGGTTCAGTCCTCTGGGGCCAAGCACAACAAAACTAATCCCTCTTCCACATGACAAGCTTTCAAATATTTCAAAACAGTTCTCATAGCACCTTCCCCAGCTTACCCCCTCAGTCATCTCTTCTCCAGGTTAAACATCCCCCAGTTTTTTCAACTGGGATGTGGTATCCAGACTTCCTGCCATCCGAGTCCAAGTTCTCTAGTTTCTGAGCATCCCTCTTAGGAAGTGGCACCGCTGTGACCTTTGAATGACTGCTGAGCTACGGAAGGTCACAGGGAGATTCAGTAGGGCTGAGGATTATTGATCATCTGTCACTTTGCTGAGTATTTAAAATAGAGTTGTTTTAACCATGATTATTTTAAAAAGTAAGTAAGGCATTACTTGGGAAAGAAAATCACATGTAATTTTTGTTAATTGGTATATGTATAAACATCTATAGCTTATGAATACAAATAATTTGTACAATAGGTGGGTTTGGCTTATTGGTGTGCGCTCTTTTTAGTCTCAGAGAATGTTAAGCAAATTAATCAATTGAATTGAATTTTCTGAGCACCACTTATTTGTGGGACAAGCACAAACTTAGGCACTGTGGATATGAATACAAAGAATTAAATAATACTTCTGCAAATAGCTTGCAATCTAATGGGGGTAGATATAAAAATATATACAGCATAAATATAAAGTTAATAAGAACAAATATGAACAAAATATTTAAACACATGATAGTTTGGAAAGGAATGCACAGGCAGGGGGTTGCAGGGGAGGGCCACAGAATCAAAAAAGGCTTCGAAGTAAAGATGGTGCCTGAGTTGTATCTTAAAGGAAGAGAGGAACTCTTTGACATGGAAGAAAGGAGTGCATTTCAGGCATGGGAAATGACCAGTGTAAAGGCATGGAGACCAAGAACAAGTTGTTCCCTTAACATATGACAAACATTTTCCAAGTCATCTATGCCAATTATCCATGACTAGGAACCATTATTGCTCAAGAGGCAGCTACACCCTTCCTCTCCTGGAAGATGGAATTGGACTGCAGTCTTTAGAAAGGGAGATGGGGGAGAAGATTGCCAAGATAATGAGGAGTAGATCCTCCCTGGCTAGAAGTCAAGGGATGCCCACATGGCCTCTTCTGTCTGAGGACAGGAATTGTCAGTACAGTCAGAAGGGTGGCTAGTCCTTAAACTTGGGAAGCAACCAAACTTCTCCTTGAAAATTGCTGTTCCCACATTCAGCAACCCACAAAAGAGGCTCCTGACTTGGATTTTTCTTCCAGGTACACAAGAAGCCAAACCTATACTGGAGTTTGAGGTGCCCTCTTTTGGAAAGCTTTGTAAAGTTAGGTCTAGAGGGCCACGGGTGGGAGGGGAAGGGGGCTGCATGTAGTCAATTAGAATGTGGGAGGGATTTCTGTGTGTTTCCTGCTTCTCTCTGGCATGTCTGAGCTGAACCTTCAAACCCTTTTAAGTAGGAATGAAGCGAGCCCATCACTGCAACTGTCATTCTTCCCTGATTGCAGAGTGGAAATCATTGCTGGCCACAGAGCAGAAGCTGACATTTGTAATTCACCATCATGTGATAAATGATGTACTTCAGCTGAGTGGCCCTTTGCCCTGCCCGGCAGGAGCTCCCGCTGAAGGGGGAGACACACACAGGTGTTGCCCATTACTTCAACTTCAGAGAACCCCTGGAACTGAGCTCAAGCTTCACTTTCCACATGAAGCCTTTCCCGACACCCCCCAGTTTCTAGGACCCTCCCTTCCTAAATTGCCTCAAAGTTGTTTTGCTTATACCTTTATGTGGACATGGCGTCTCCAGTATTAGAACAGTGAAGGAAGGAGGTTTCCTTCTGAAGGAAGAGACTGTAATTTTCCTTTTTATGTTGGTATCCTCGGAACCTACCATAGTGCCAGGCACATAGTAAGTGATTAATAAATGCTTATTGATTAATTGGTTGGTATGGGAGACCTTTTCTTCTCACTCTTTGCTATCAAAGAGAGGAGTTTTGAAAAATCTTTGAAAAAGGGATTGCAATCCAGAAGAGAGAGAAGGGGGCATCAGGAAGTATCCAGAACACTGATGAATGTGGGTGGGAGGTAATTGGTAGTTGGTCTAAGGACTATGAATGTGGAATTTAGTGTTAGGGGTGTTTGAGAAGTAGACATGAGAGGAGAGATAGCTTGTGGAGAAAAGTGTGGATGCACAGCAGTGTATTTCAGTGGGACTTTAAAAGCAGAAAAGGGCAGAGGTTGAAAACCCTCACAGCTACAGGGTTGCCAGAGTTCTCTTGTCTGCATTTCTGCATGGAAATGTGCATCAGGTGTGACCTGGTTGTTACCATTCCTCCCCACTGCCACACACAATTGCAAATACCAGGACAGAGTGAGCAGTAACACAAGCTATAAGATTAGATTTTGTCCAGCATCAACCTGTCTGAATTGTGGACACAGCTGAACAGTTCATCCACAGATTTCCATTGCAAAAAAAGAGTGTCCAGGGAGTGGAGGAGGGGGAAAGCTCAGTGACTTAACACCAAGGATCCTGTAAGGCCTAGAGGCAGAGCCTAACAACTCAGACCCAGAGAACCTTGGGAATCAAATCTAGGAGAGAGGCTGCCCCTCATCTCTCCTGCCCTTTCCCTCCTCCCTGAAGGCACATTTTCCAACTCAAATGCTTCTTTAGCTGGTGGCTTTGCTTGGGTGCATGGTTTCTGATGCCTTTCAGAAATAAGGTTTATCTAGCTTTGAAGGTCTTATTCCAGGGACATTTCTTTCTTTCCCTTTTATTTTATTTTATTTTTTTAACGAAAGAAAGAAAGAAGAAAAAACAGCAGCTTTGACTAGGCTGAGGGTGACACTATGGCTGATTCTTATGCAATGTTGCAAGTGCCTTTCAGCAGCAACAATGGCAGGTTCTTTGACAATGTCATGCGTCTATTCAAAACAACTGGCATGCCAGTCAGAGGCCTGTGCGTTTGCACAGTGCTTGTTCTCCATAGCGATAAGGCATGTTAGATTTTTCCATTCTATTTGAGAAATAATTCTGGTCTTTTTTAAGTCCCTGGCTTTTTTGATTATTTTTTTTTTTTGCCTCTTTGCTGAACAATAGGACCTGTCCCTGTTTGATTCCTTGCGTGATGCCTGTGTTATAACAACTTGAGAAAGAGAGAAAGGAAGGAGTGGGGGACAGGGCTTGGGGTGGTGGGTGGAGATGGAATGGCTTAACAGCCCTTGCCAGGTGCTCACTCAGAGAGGGACAGGGTTAAGGAGGGGCTGGGAGATTAGCCCAGTCTGGTCGATTCCTTATGGCTCCTTTTGTTGAGAGCTAGGAAATGCAGGAGGATGGGTTAATTATGGGGTGGCCTGTTCTCTTGCCTAGAATACATCAGTTAATCCTCTCCAAATCAGAAGTTAAGGGTAGAAAGGCCCATTTCCTGACACTGCTAAGGGGGCACAATAAGTTTACAATAAGACCTGATGGATGGATTCATCCATTTTTACAAAAGATTCCTAGCTAGCTCTTTTCACCTAGGTTTTCATGGGGAGCTTGCCTGTTCCCATCTCTGTTCCTTATACCAGTCCTCATGCCTTGAATGCCTTTTCTCCCCATGGCCATTTTGACTTTTAGAACTGACTCAAAGTTTTCCCCTCCTCCAGGGGACCCTCCCTTATTAATTCTACTGATCCTCCTCACTCCTTTGTTTTTCATTGGTTCAGCATGTCTAATTTATACTTGTTGAACTACTGAATCTTAAGTTGTGGGACCTGTCTTCTGTTTCCCTGACTTAACTAAAAAAATTGTATTTCCCTCACTTTAAAAAATGAGAGGCCCCTCATGGGACCTCGGTTCAGATTCACAGAGAGGCATATGCCACCTCATATGCTTAACTGGTTCCACAAAAGCATATTGAAAGGGAAACAGCAATATATTCTGGTGGTATCGATGAAGGGAGTCACTCTGGTAAAGGAGGGCTATGCTGGGCAGATAGGTTGACACCTGGATGAAATGACTGGGCTAGTCTTGAAAGAAAACCAGAGAACCTGAAACTAAGCACAATCAAACTAAAAGTGGAGATCTTGAGGGGAGAGGCTATGACAGCCTTGAGACAGGGTAGCGCTGAGGAGGGTTCAGGGCTGAATTAACATTAACACAACCAAATCAAGGAAGGAAAGCTGAGCAACTGGAAGGAAGCATGGGGATGTAGAGATCAAGGGCATCATGGAGTAGTTGCAGCAGCCCGAAGTGTGGGGGACCCAGAGAAGGACAGAAGCTGAGCACAGAGGAGACAAGCAGGAAAAGGAGGATTAAGCAACCAGCCCTCTCGGGGTAGGAGAGAAGGTTGACAGTGCTGCTGACTCTATAAACAAGCAACTTGGAAGAGGATGGAAGAAAGAGGAAAGGAGCAAGTGGACAATAGAACAGAGATAGCTGAGAGCTTGACTAGTGTCCAGGATCAGGAATAACTATGAGAGTTGGTGTGGAGGATCTGAGTGTCTCAATGTTAAGGTGTAAGTTACTAAAAGACCTAGTCTCCTGCCACATCTTCTTCTAATGAGTTATCTAAACTTCATCAACTCTAACTTTCTGAGTCTTGATTTCTTCATTTATAACTTAAGAGAGTTGGATTAGCTGACCTCTGAAGTCTTTCAGCTCTAAAATTCCAGGATTGTCTTATTCTGGAATTGTATTTGGAAAAGAACTTGACAATCTTCAATAGAACAGAAGACAGTTTTCAATTCCAATAAGACATCTGAGGATAAAACAGAAGATAAAGGAAGCAGAAAGAAAATATTTTTTTCAGGCACTTGAGTTGAGCATATTAGCAATAAATGGGCAATAAATTTAGACTCTTGGTTTTCTGGCAACAAAGATTAAAAAGCAAATATACCAGGTTATAATAGTTTTCCTTTTTCTAGAAGAAGTATACTAGTTCATCTTTAGAAACAAAATGCTTACTGAAGCTAAAGTTAAGAAAGATTTTATCATGTAAATCCTCCAATAAAGAGCATTGAATTATGTGGTGGCATTCCTTTAACAATTTTTACTATTTCTTTCATAGCTTCCCCCAGCCCCTGATAGTTCCTAGTATGGTGTGATGCCCACAGTAGGCACATAATCAATGCTCCTGACTGGTTGATAAGTGGAATCAATATCTTCTGTTCCTGCTCCATACCAAGAGTAAAAACTTTGGTAACTACGGATGAGTGGAAGGGACATTTTGGGAAAATTGGCTTAAACTATTTAGTATTGACTCAACTTGGGTTCCTACCTTTCTCAGTTGGAAAGATTCCCTGAGCTCATCTGGATTTTCATCTAGACAGTCTGTCATTCTGTTATGTGTAATCCAGATTTCCAAATTCTTAGGACTTGCCTCCAGACTATAATTGAGATACTACTTCTTGTCTTTAGATTCATAGATTTAAATAGGATTTAGAGCTGGAGGGTACTTAGGAATCTTTTAGCAAAGGGGTCCTTAACTTGGAGTCCATTAATTTATTTTTCTAATATTTTGATAACTACATTTCTATGTTATTGGTTTCCTTTTAAATTCTATATGCTTTATTTTATGCGTTTGAAATAACTATTCTCAGAAGAAATGTATAGACTTTACCAGAGTGCCAAAGGAGTCTATGATGCATACACATACACATGTTAAGAACTGCTAATATAGTCCATTTCCCTTAATTTACAAATAAAGAAACTGAGGTCCAGAGAGGCTTGATCCCCAAATTTCTTATTCCACTTAATCTGGGGATCCTGGGATAATATGTGTGAACTGAGGGAAGGAGAGATGAGACCCTGATTTCTGATTCACCTTGTTCCTTCTCTGAGGCAACCCCGCATCAAAAATGAGGCAGAGTTATGCCACCTCTCCAGGTCTTGAGATTTCATTATAATGGGAGCTATCCAAAGATGAAATGGTCTTCCTCAGAAGGTAATGGACTTGCCCTCCCTGGAAGTCTTCAAATGAAGGCTATGCCACCACTTGTTGGAGATTTTGTTGAAGGGGTCCTTAGACAATTATAGGGTGAACTAAAAAGTAATAATAGTCAACATTTATAGAGTGTTTCCAAGTCTTCAAAGTACTTCACATTTATCTCTTTGTTATTAGAAAATATTGAGGGGTGGAGCGAAGATGGCAGAGTAGAAGGATAACCTGTAGAAGCTCTCCCCCCATAGCTCATAAAATACCTGTAAAAATGACTCTAAACAAATTATAGAGCAGAAGAAGCCACAAAACAACAGAGTGAAAGAGATTTCCAGCCCAAGACAGCCTGGAAGGCCAACAAGAAAGGTCTGTCACACCAGGCTTGAACTGGAGCACAGTCCAGCCTTGACTGAGAGATATGGACAGGACTGGAGCAGGCTCAGGGCATGGGTAGCAGCTGTGGTTTCCAAATTTCTCAACCCACAAATGCCAAAGACATCTTCAAAAGTCAGTGAGAAAGCTCTTTCACCTGGGTGAGAAGGGCTCGGGACTGGCCCAGCCCAAGCCCCAAGGTGGTGGCAGTCACTGTGGCAGCAGTGTCCACTTTTGGAGCCCTCAACCTAAAGACCCTGGGGGAATTGAGCAGCTGATCTGGGTCTCAGTGCTAAGTGGCAGTCCTGGGGTGAAGAGCAGCACTGGAGTGATGGAGCTGGTGGAAGCTCTGGAGAGGGAATCCTGCTGACAGCTCCTGGGCAGAAAAGAGTGCTCATGGTTGCTCTCAGACAAGACTACAGGCTAGGAAAGGAGTTAACTCCTCTCCCTTGACTGTACCACCTTGGAGGAACTGAGAACTTATAGAGTACACTCTCCACTTGACAAAGGACTCAAAAGTCAAATAACTGGCTGGGAAAATGCCCCCAAAAGGGAAAAAAATAAGACTATAGAAGATTATATTCTTGGTGAAAAGGTATTTTCTTCTATCCTTTTGGATGAGAAAGAACAAAGCATATCATCAGAGGAAGACATAAAAGTCAAGGTTTCTACATCCAAAACCTACAAAAAAATATGCAATGGTATAAGGCCATGGAAAAGCTCAAAAAGGATTTTGAAAATGAAATAAGAGAGGTGGAGGAAAAATTTGGAGAGAAATGAGAGTAATTCAAGAAAACCATGAAAAACACATCAACAGATTGCTAAAGAAGACCCCAAAAATGCTGAAGAAAATAACACCTTAAAAAAAAGACGAATCCAAATGACAAAAGAGGTCCAAAAAGTCAATGAGGAGAAGAATGTGTTAAAAAGTATAATTAGCCAAATGGAAAAGGAGGTTCAAAAACTCATTGAAGAAAATAGTTCTATAAAAATTAGAATGGAGCAGATGGAAACTAATGACTTTATGAGAAACCAAGAAATTATAAAACAAAACCAAAAGAATGAAAAAATAGAAGATAATACAAAATACCTCATTGTAAAAACAACTGATCTGGAAAATAGATCCAGGATAGATAATTTAAAAATTATTGTTCTACCTAAAAACTAGAATCAAAAAAAGAGCCTAGATATCATCTTTCAGGAAATTATCAAGGAAAACTGCCCTGATATTCTAGACTCAGAGAGTAAAATAGAAATGGAAAGGATCCACTGATCACCTCCTGAAAGAGATCCCAAAAGAAAACTCCTAGGAATATTGTAGACAAATTCCAGAGTTCCCAGTCAAGGAGAAAATATTACAAGCAGCCAGAAAGAAACAATTCAAGTAATGTGGAAATACAATCAGATTAACACAGGATTTAGTAGCTTCTATATTAAGGTATTTAAGGACTTGGAATATGATATTCCAGAGGTCAAAGGAAATAGGTTCACCTTCCAGAAAAACTGAGCATAATACTTCAGGGAAAAAATGGAATTGCAATGAAATCAAAGACTTCCAAGCATTCTTGTTGAAAAGACCAGAGTTGAATAGAAAACTTGACTTTTGAAAACAAGCATCAAGAGAAACATGAAAAGGTAAACAGAAAAGAGGTCTTAAGGAACTCAAGTTGAACTGTTTACATTCCTACATAGAAAGATATTATTTGTAACTCAAGACCTTTGTCAGTATTAGGGTAGTTAGAAGGAATATAAATATGTATGTATGTATGTATGTATATATTATATATGCATAGGTATGTATAAGTACATGGGTGAATGCATATATATGTACATATGTGTGTATATATATATTCCATTCAATAGTAAATTTAATTTTTTTTTGTATTCTCTCTTCATATTCAGCTCACCCTCTGCCCTGTCTATAGAGGGCAGAGGGTGAGCTGAATATGAAGAGAGAATACAAAAAAAAAATAAATTTACTATTGAATGGAATGTACGAGAAAAATGTAAGAGAAAGGGAGAGGTACAATGTAGCAAATCCTCTCACATCCAAGAAGGAAGAAAGAGCTTCTACAATGGAGGGAGGAGGGGGGAGATGAAAGGAAATAATTGAGCCTTACTCTCATGAGATTTGGCTTAAGGAGAGAATATCATACCCTCAATTGGATATGGAAATCTATTTTACCCTTCAGGAAGACAAGGGGGAAGGGGATAGGAGAGGGAAAATAATAGAAGGGACAGCAAATTGAGGAAAGGGATAATCAGAAGCAAACACTATTGTGGGAGGACAGGTCAAGGGAGAGAATGGAATAAGCAAAGGGCAGCATAGGACAGAGGGAAATGTGGTTAGTCTTTTACAACATAAGTATTATGGAAGTGTTTTGCATTGTTACACTAGTATGACCTGTATTGAATTGCTTGCTTTCTCTATGTGAGGGTGGGTGGGGAAGAAGGGAGAGAATATGGAACTCAAACTTTAAGAATGAATGTTAAATATTATTTTAGCATGCAACTGGAAATTAATCTATACAGGCAATGGAGTATAGAAATCTATTTTGCCCTACAGGAAAATAGAGGGGAAGGGGGATGGAAGAAGAGTGGATAATAGAAGGGAAGACAGACTGGAGGAAGGTGTGTGGGGAGAGATAGGGAGAAAATTTTGAATTCAAATTCTTGTGGAAGCTCATTTTAAGAACTGAAAAATAAGTTATATATTTTAAAAATATATTGTATTTGTTTTAATCAGTGATGATGCATCTCTCACCCTCCCTTCCCTACCATCCTCCTCCCACTGAGAACACAAGAAAAACAAAATCCATTTTATACACACATACATATATGCACAAATATATACATACATTCTTATATGTGTACATATACCTACATATGTATTCAATAAAAATTTCAATATTGGTAACGTTCAAAAAATGTTTGTATCATTCTGCATTGAGTTCTTCACGCCTCTATCGGGACGTGGGTAACATGTTTTATCATTAGCATTTATCTGGAATCCTGGTTGGCCATCATGCTGATAAGAGTTGAGCACAATAGCATTCCCTCATATTTAGTTTCCATAATTTGTTTATCCATTTCCCAGTTTATGAGCATCTCAGATTCTCATTTTGTTTGCTACCTCAAAAGAACTATAAATATCTTTGTTCTTACTTAGAATTTGTTTTGCTTAGGACTAATCCTTCCTTTAATGTACCCTCCTTCTATTTTCCTTTCTTCCCTTTTCCTATTGAGTGAAATGTATTTCTGTGCCAATTGTGTATATTTATTCTTCCTTTTTTTTGACCAGTTCAGATAAGTGAAGTTCAAGTGTCAGCTGCTTCCCCCACCCCTTTTCCCTATTTGTATAGATACCTACTAATACATTATAATTATATGAGAAAACAACTCATTATGGTGGGGTTCTTTTTGGTTTGCCCATTCTTCCAGTCTACTTCCTGACTTTGGACCTGATATTAGTGCTGGTCTCCACCACACTTCTAGAGGAAAGATCTGGACTGGTCCTATTGCTACTTTCTTGGGGATACTTAGTGTTCTGTTATTACAGGATCTCAGGGATCTGAGACCTCCATGCTTTCAGTGCTCCCAAAGTGCTCCAATACAGAGTAAAGTCTGATGCTGCCCCCTGGTCTGAGACCTGGAGGTTCCTGATGTGGGTTCAGATCTGTGCCAGAGTAGATTGCTGCTGGACTCTGTCTCTATTAGCTAGCTGGAAAGTTTGGTTGGTTCCGAATGATAGAAATTGTAGATTGTCCTTTAGTCTGGGATGTTTGCCTTGGTTATTCCTTTGCATGCTGGGAGGGTGGTAGAAGTGGGGGCCTTCTGAGTTTGGGGTCTGAGCCTCACTGATGTTGCCAGCTTCTGAACTTCTCCCTTTCTCAGTGTTTCCCTAGGGGTTCCCCAGGGGTCCCCTATCCAGGAATACCACCCTTATGATCTTAGTCTTCCCTGGATCTGTGACCCAGAATTGGATAGGGAGCAACAAAGCTGCCAGCTGGTGCCAGGGTCTGGTGGATCTGTGGTATCATCTGAGACCTTCTCTTTTCCTGGTACACAGCCTTTCCCTAGGCTCTGGAGTGCACCAGGTTCAGTGCTCCTCCTGGACAGACCTCATTCCTGGGGTAGTCTATCTCTCTGTGCCAAACTGGACCAAACAAGAGACTCTCTCTGACTTTTTGTGTATTTTTTTCCTCAGAATTCAGTCTGGCGCATTTTTGGATCCATCAGGAGAGGAATTTGCACACAGGGGTTCCCTGTACTTATTCCTACACCCTTCTGTCTTCTGTCCATTTCATCTCACTGGATCCTTACAACAATTCCTTGAGATAGGTATTATTATTTATTATTATTCCCGTGTTACAATGAAGATACTGATGTTAAGGGACTTTACCTAGGGAAATAGAACTCGTGTCTTGAAAGGTCTTTGAACTGAGGTTTTCCTGACATGGAGGTCCACTGTTCTACACTCTCTGAAGCCTATGAACCAAGGAAGGCTAGACACTGACCACCTTAAAAGTCACAAAAACTGCAATGTGTCTTGGTAACAACTTCAGCCCAAGTTCTGCTAATTCAGAAAGGAATCTTTACAAGGCATTATGGGAAAATCTAAGACTTACCAATACTTTATTTGTATCATATACTCATTTTGGTCTAATTCTCTACATTTCCAACTTAGTAAACCTTTGAAACAGTCTGGCAGAATGGATAGAAGGCTAGTCTTGAAGACTAGAAGACTCAGATAAGGAATCAATCCTGATACCTACCTCTTGCGTCACCCTGGACAAATCACTTATTTTCTCTGTGCCTCAGTTTCTTTATTTATAAAATGGGCAAAATAACACAGGATTGTTGTGAGGACCAAATGAGATGGTTGGCCCGAATCACATGGGCCAACAGTGGTCTCTTTCTAATTGTGACTAAATTATGACATCCTCCATGATTATATTTTTTAATTTAACTCTTAGGTAGTTCTTTGACTTTTCAGATGGTTAAGCTACCTCTCCCTTAAGGGTAAAGGAGGATTGGATTTTATTTATCTTTGTACCCCCACAACCTAGTACTCTGCCTTATCATGGCACATACATACTTGTGTAGACATGTACATGCTTGCATACACACACATCTCTATAGAGTTTAAAGTTTAAGAATGCTTCTCTCACTACTTCCCTGTGGGGTAGGCAGTACAAGTATGAGCACCCCCATTTTATTTATGGGGAAATGAAGATTTGAGAGGTTAATGACTTACCTAAGCCCACACAGCTTATTAAATGTCAAAGCTAGAATATGAGCTCACTTTTGTGCCCAGGACTCTTTGACCTGCCACTATGGCCTGTGATGGCCACTCAATAAACATTTATTGGTTGATTGATTTGGGGTTGGGAAGGGTAGAATTCAGGTTCAGACACCTGGCATTTAACCCCATGGCATTGCTCTCAGGCTTAGTTAAAGATCTGTCAAGAAAATTGATTCTCCATCTCTGAAGTGTTTTGGGAGGTCACTAAATAAGAAAAGAGCCCAGGCAGAAGTATATGGCCCATGTGTATGGCCCATCAGGCATAGTTGTCCTACGTGAAAACCTATTTTCCTACCGAGAAAAGTCCACAGACCAGCTCCTTCTTGATTTCTTATCATGTGCCTTCCTGTCTTTCTCGTATCTACCAAACACCAGCATTCTGCTGTGGAAAGGGCTGTGAGTATGCAGATACTAATCAATTACTTAGAGAATTGACAGTTTGGGGCTTTTCTGCTTAAAAACAAGTTAAAAATATGTCACTTTCTTTTTTATTATTTTTTTAAGAGTGCAGTTCGACACAGGGACTTTAGCATGAATAAACTCAGATTTATGTGCCTATCAGAGGGATCCTTAAACTTCCTAAGTGCTTAAAACATACACATTTTAACTTGAAAAATTACCAGGTTTGTCTAAAGGAGAATTTTCAAACATAAAACACGAAGCTCATTTGAAGGGAGAAATTCTCCAGTGGAGTGAACCCAGCCTGTCATAAAAAAGTTAGACCAGGCATAAAGGGAAATGTCAGCTGTGTGGGAGAACCAGCTGTCTCTCCCCCCTTTTTTATTTTTATAACCTAGATCAGATTATAGGAGAATATATGAATGCCTGAGGATGGGCATCGGGGGAGCCGGGAGGAGGGCGAGCCTTTCTCTCCTGGGTGATGCAGAGCCCTCTCCCAGAGAATACATTTTTTACTTCTAAATAAAGCACTCTGGAGTGGCACATTTATAACCAGCAAAGAATTACTCAAATAAGAGACGCTGTCAGCTATTTATTTTAAAAGCTTTTTCCAAAGGAAAAAAGGGGGAAAAAAATCTCTCCACTCTCCTCTGTGTCCCTTCAAAAGGTTTTCAAGTGAATTTCCTCTATGATTTTATTCTCCTCTATTTAGTAGAGAAGTCAGGCTTCCAGTACAGGAATCAACCCTCCCCTTCCCTCCCCCCCCCCCCGCCCCGCCCCACCATATGCCCCACCTGACTGTGCCTACTACCTAGCTTTCAAGGAATGGGTAGGGAGAAAAACATGACCTGGGAAAGTGACCATGGCTTTTGAGATTGGTGGGGAGGAAGTTGGGGGAGCCGCAGGGAGAGAGAGATTGATCATACAGAATTGGAACAAGGGGTAAGAAAACCTGAATTTTTGTATCTTTCCAGGTGTGCTCAGTTTTGGGTTTTTTTTTTTCTGGAGTAACTACATGATCCTATAGGATTTCAAGTCTGGTATGTTTGTCTTGTTTTACAAAACTCCATAACATTGAAATCTAAATTTTATAATGCAATAAATTTAAGGGGTGACTATTAATTCAGGAAAAAAGATGGAAGGAAGGAAAGAAAGAAGGAGGGAGGGATGAACAAAAGGGAAGAAGGAGTGAGGGAAAGAAGAAAAGAGTGAATAAGGGAGGTAAGGAAGGAAGGAAGGAAGGAAGGAAAGAAGGAGGGAGGGAAGGAAGAAAGGGAAGAAGGGAGGGAGGGAAGAAGAGACAAAAGGAAAGAGGGAGAGAGAGAGGGAAAATAAGGAGGGTTGGTTTCTAAGGAGTTAGAATGATTTGAAATCAAAGTCTCTATTAACCTTCCCATGCACATCCCTAGGGAAATTTTCACCTCTAATGCTGTGTGCCTAAGCTCTGAGCTCAAAAATAGTAGGTGTTATTTCATATTCATGCTACCATGTCAGAAGGTGAAATGCCACTCTGGGAATGTCAGGCTGTCTCAGACCTTTCTGTGCTCATATATTCTGGTAAAATAAACAATGGCCAACCTGTCTCTGACTCAGTCTAGGTCATCACAACCTCCCAGGAGCAATAGAAAGCAAAGAAGAAACAGAATCCTAGAGTCCTAGAGCTGGAAGAGACCTCAAAAGTCACCTAGTCCAACCACTAAGATGTGTATCAATTGATCATCCAGCTTCTGTTCAAAACTCTGAAGAAAGAGGGAGCTCACTTTTTGTAATGCACTTATTCAATTTAGGGACAGTTTTCCCTCCTTGGGAAGTTCTTTTTGTTGAGCCAAAATTTGTCTCCCTGTTAACTTCCATCCACTCTACTTACCTCTTTTATCTTATGGGGTAAAGCAGAAAAAGTCTAATCCCACTTCTATGGGAGAATTTTTCAAATAATTGAAGGCAGGAATCATATCCTCTACTGCCATCCCAAAGCCTTCTCTTCTGCAAACTGAATATCACCCAGTTCCTTCAACAGAAGGACTCAGAAACTATTTAGATGCTCAAGACCTCTTTTAATACATAGTGGAGAACTGATCCATGTTAACACAGTTAAATTAGTTTTACTGATTGGTGTTCTCTCCCCCTTGCTGAACTACCCATGTTTCCTATATGATTAATCAGTGGCTGGCACCATCTGAGAATTGTGACAATGTAAATGCAAATACTATGCCTTTCCCTTTTCTATCCCATCAAAAATCTTATTTATTCTACAAAGCCCAGTTGAAGTAGCACCTCCTCTTTCAGGAAGGCTTCCCTGATTCCCACTTCCTCCTCTACCCCTAGCAATACTTGATCTCTCCCTGCTCTGAACTCTATAGTATAATGTGAGGGCTTCTTTTAAGTTATCTGTTATATTCCACCCTGAAGGAGTATAAGTATCAGGAATGGAAAGCCCCTTCAGAGCCTAGTACAACGCTCTTGTACATAATAAGATCTTTGAGCATCTTCTTGAATGAATGAATGAATATTTGATTGAATGGATGGATGCTTAAACGTAAACCACCTTCTTTTTTGGCACTTCCCCTTCACTCTCCAAGAGGTTGAAAAAAATTAATCCAGGCCAAGAGAAATATGACTACGACATCATTATTAGCATATACAAAGATCAGCAACAAGAAACAGTAATTGTTACAACCATGGTAATAAAAATAGCTCTCACTTATGTATAAGGGACAACATAGATGAGACTGGGAAGATCTGGGTTCAAATTATGCCTCAGAAACTTGCAAACTAAATGATACTTAGCAAAGCATTCATTTCTCTGAGTCTCAATTTCTTCATCTGTAAAATAGGAATATTGTCAGAAGGATCAAATTAGATAACAAATGTAAAGCACTTTGTGGACTTTAACATGTCATGTCAATACCAGTTACTGTGATGTGCAGAGTTTACTAAGGAATTTACTTTCCACGACTTTGTGAGATAGCGGAAGTGTCATTGTTATACCATTTTCTAGGTGACAAAAGTGAGAATGGTTTGCCCATGGCTACACACCTAGCAGTGTATGTCATCCTTCTTATCCTTCAAAATACATACCCTCTCATCCTTTTTTATTGCTGTTACACAGGAGGCAAACTTAAACTTAATGGGGAAAGCAGGGGAAGCGGGAGGCTTTTTTTTTTAACAAGATGCTTATTTTAATGCTCACATGAAGGCTTGGTTTTATACAAATTATAAAGATTTGGAGTTGAAGGGAACCTTAAAAATCATTTAACATAATCCTTCCCCCTCACTTTATAAGGTAAATATGTGTGAAGAGATAAACATAATATTCAAATAATTTCTTACATGAAAAATTGAGAGCCATAGAGAGGAGAATTGCTAAAAATCACATAGGCAGAAAATAGCAGGGGCAAGATTTGAACCAAGCAAGACTCCAGATTTAGAGTGCTTTTCACTCACTCTGTATCAGTTATGTAGCCAGAGCTTTAATATCTGTTTTCCAACCTGATATACTATTGTAGATTCATGCTCTTATCCCTGATACCTCATCTAATCTGGCAGCATACAGTCATCTGATACTGGGATAGAAGCCTTGGCTTTTGGTGCATGCCTGTTGGTGCTCCCAGGGAATCCCAATAAAGGAGAACAATGACAGGGAAAGAGGTGCCTGAAGATAGGAAGAATGCTCATAGTTCTTCTCTACCTTTCTCCCTTTCCAAAGAATTCAGATTGACCACAGGCAACTTCATGAGCCACTACCCCACATCATTAGTTTCCCTTTCACATTGGGGTGTCTGAACAGACCAGATCAAGTAAGCCAGGGAGTAAGGAGAAAGAATGCATGCCAAAAAAATTAATTAATTTGTTATTAATTAATAACTAATTAATTAACATTAATTAAAAGGAGAGGTAACTTGATACAATGGAAAGACAGCCCTAAGAATCAAGAGACCTGGGTTTGAATGTTGTCTCCAACACTCACTAGCTGTGTTACCATGGGTCAGCCATTTTAGAACCTCAGTTGCCTTGGCTGTGAAATGGAGGCAATACTACTTGCACTACATAACTCCTGGGGTTGAGATAAGGAATGCCTTGTAAGCCTTAGAGTTATTGTTATTTAAAGGGATCTATTTGTTTCCTTTGATGTGACCACTGAATGGTAGAGGTCATAATCTTCTGTGTTGTCTGCCAGGCAGAAAGTCTGAGGGGTTTTCCTAAGAGGGAGTTGGTTGGTTGGTTGGTTGTTGTCCTTTGTTCTCAAGAGGACCAAAAATGACATCACTGTGTTGGGCACAACAAACCCAACTACTCTGGGCCACCCTAGCATAATGGGCAAGTCACCAGCCCCAGAGACCCTGGCACAGGTAGCCAGTGATGAGGCCCCTAGCACCCACTTCAAGAAGCTTGGGACAGTTCCCCCTGTACTCCAGGAGCAGAGTTTAACTTTTTAAAATGAGAAGAAAAAAAGAGATGACCATAGAAAACAACTATGGCAACAGCAAAGATGGAAACACAAACTCGGAAGAAGACAACATCAAAATGCCTACCTTTCAAACCTCAAAAGGAAATAGGAATTTGTCTCAAGCCTAAAGAGTTCTCTTGGAAAAGCTCAAAAAGGATTTTAAAAATCAAGTAAGAGAGGTAGAAGAAAAATTGGGGAAAAAAATGAGAGTTATGCAAGAGAATTAGGTAAAAAGAGTCAACAGCTTGGAGAAGAAAGTACAAAAACTGACTGAAGAAAGCAAGTAATTAAAAAATAGAATTGGCCAAATGGGAAAAAATCCACTGAAGAAAACAATTCCTTTAAAAGTAGAATTGGACAAATAGAAAAGGAGGTACAAACTAACCGAAGAAAGTGATTCCTTAAAAATTAGAATTGGGCAAGTGGAAGCTAATGAATGACTCTATGAGACATCAAGAACCAGGCAAACACAATTTTAAAAATGAAAAAAATAGAAGAAAATGTAAAATATCTCACTGGAAAAACAACTGGCCTAGAAAATAGATCCAGAAGACATAATTTAGAAATTTTTGGACTACCTGAAAGATATGATCAAAAAAAGAGCCTAGACAGCATCTTTCAAGAAGTTATCAAGGAAAATTGCCCTAATATCCTAGAACCAGAGAGTAAAATAGTCATTAAAGACTTCACTGATCACCTCCTGAAAGAGAACCAAAATGAAAACCCCAAATTCCAAAATTATCAGGTTAAGTAGGAAATACTGCAAGCAGCTCAAAAGAAACAATATAAAAATCAAGACACAGTCAAGATTACACAGGATTTAGCAGCTCTTACATTAAAGTATCAGACGGCTTGGAATATGATATTCTGGAAGGCAAAGGATTACAACTAAGAATCAGCTATCCAGAAAAATTGAACATAATCTTCCAAGGTAAAAAGATGGCTATTCAATGGAATAGGGGACTTTCAAACTTTCCTAATGAAAAGACTCGAGCTGAAAAGAATATTCAATCTCAAATAAAAGACTCAAGAGAATCATAAAAAAAAAAACATGAAAGAAAAAAAATCATGGTATTCAAAAAGCTTAAATTGTTTACATCTCCACATGGGAAGGTGATACTTGTAAATTCTTGAAAAATGTATTCCTATTAGGGCAGTTAGAAGAAGTATACTTAGTGGGTATGGGTATAAGTTGACTTTGATGTGAGGATAAAAATCCGATGTGGGCAGTACTCCTGGGCCTTGCATTTAATACCTCTGGACTAATCTCTTCCATCTTTGACATTTAGTTATTCTAAATGCTAGCGCTATTATCATTTTTCCACCAAGTTCTGTCATCAGGGAACATGCCCCTAGACACTTAATAGATTTTCTCTCCTCAGATGTGGAGAGAAGCTTAGATTTTTTTTTTTCAATCGTGCAAAGTTAGGAAAAATGGGTTTTGGTTCCAGATTTGTTGCTAACTTACTGTGTGTCTTTGGAAAATTCAATTACCACCTCTAGGCTTCAGTTTCCTTATCAATAAAACGAGCAAAACCTGGTTTGGTCCCCCACCCCCCCACCCCCTGGCTTATTGCAAGGTACCCATAAGACAACAAATATAAACATGCTTTGGAAAGTATAAAATATTAAACAAATACAAAGATGACTATTTATGATTATGATGATTTTTAAATTACCCTCCAAAGACCTTACAGGCTACTCTACACTCTACTCTGCTTGGGAGATAAGAAAGGCAATCATGATAATATCAACTCACCTTTATATTGATATTTAAACTCCCCACCACTTGACTTCTTCCTGCCTTTCCAGGGTCTTTACCCTTTAATCCCATCTTTACACTCTCCAAGCCAACCACACTGGTTGATTTGCTGTTCTTCACACATGATACTCCATCTCTCGTGTCTTTATGCTGGCTTTCTCCCATGCCTGAAATGCTCTCCTTCCTCACTTCTGCCTCTTAGCTTCCCTGGCTTCTGGCAAGATTCACTTCAAATGTCTCCAAGAGACCTTCTCCAGTTCTCCCCAGCTGTTATATCTTTCCCTCTGAGATTATTTTTCATTTTTGTTGTTGTTGTTCAGTTGTGTCTGATCCTTCATGACTCCATTTGGGGTTTCCTTGGCAGAGATATTGGAGTAGTTTGCCATTTTTTTCTCCAGCTCATTTTACAGGTGAGCAAATTGAGGCAATAGGGTTAAATGATTTACCCAGAGACACACAGCAAGTAAGTGTCTGAGGTCAGATTTGAACTTAGATCTCCTTGGCTCCAAGCCCAGTGCACTATCCACTCTACCATCTAGCTATCTTCTATCTACTTTATATCTATCTTGTTTGTATCTCATGATTTGCATGTCTTTCCCCTATTAGGATGTGAGCTTCTTGGGGACAAGGGGTATTTGTGCCTTTCTTTTTATCCCTAGAATTTAGCACAGTGCCTGGGGAATAGTAGACATTTAATAAAAGCTTGTTACCTACTTGGATGATTGCTTTAAAGTTCACAAACTGCTTTGTGTATGTAGTACCCTCTCTGAACTACTCACCCAACTTGCTCTCACAAGATTTTAGGAGTAACCTTGTATAGTTTAATGTTTTAGCTTTTGAACTCCTGTTGGTATGGGGGACATTTTGGGGGACAATGTTAGCTTTTAGAAATTAAATTTTAGAAAAGGGATTTTTTGGGAGAGTATGGCAATAACAGTAATTATATAACACCCTCCTACCCCCAAATGAGGATGCATTCACTTCTTACACACACAAGGTGCCCGGGAAGATTATACTCAGACTTAAAGTACATATGGCAGAAAGATATATTCTGAATTCTAGCCTCAGAAGTCCTTTTCTCCTTTTTATGGAATCTTCATGAATTTCTGTTTCGGTGTGGCTTTCTGTTGGGTTTTGAGGAGTGATGCTTTCCTAGAGTCCATAGCTGGTATTTCTATCACAAGAGACCATAGGTCCTGAAGCTATTACCACCTTTGGGTGACTTTCTTTCCATATTCATCTATAGTTGCTTCTTCCATCATTTACTGGCCCTAGTGGCCACTGGTACTACCTCTATTCTATACTGGGACTTCTGATGGAACCTCTGGCTCCTCTGAACTCACATATGCACCAGAACACTCCTTTCTTCAGTGTACTCATTCACTTAACGTCAGGAAAGAATAAACACAAAAGACATAGAGCCACCCTTCTCCTCACTCAATGGTTCACAATCATCCTTGCTTTGTTCCCTTTCAAGAAGGAAAAGGGACCAAAAGAACGGTGGGTCATCCCTCTTTTAGGCACACCCACTCCTGGCTCACCAAGTACCTCTAAAATCATTGGTTTTTCCATCTCTGTTGTCAGAAGACTTTTCAGCACCATTCTCTCAGTTACAGATAACCAGGACGGACTTCAAAGGTCCACGTGTTGGCTTGGAAATAGCAAAAAGATATTTGCACATGTTCTGTGTAACCTACCAAGAAGCACAAATCTGAGCATGCTCTAAAGACTTAACTCTCATTGACCAGGCTCACTAGTATACATAATTTTTGAAAGTTTTTCTTTGCATTCAGTTGTTGCTGCTGCTGCTCTCGCTGCTACTGTGTTATTGGTGGTGGTAGTCCTTCTCCATGAGAACCAATGACATTAGGAGGGTGATGACTTACTTGACTTGCAAGTCAATTAGATTTAAGTGACGCAGGGCTGAGCAAAATCATCAGTCTCACTCCCTCTTTCAGAGTCATTGGAGTCCAGTGGCAAGATATAGGTCAAGAAATCTGGCAATGTCCCTGGATGCTGTGGGAAACAATCATCCAGCTAAAAGCTTTGTGTTAGCAATTTGTACCCACTACCTCTAGCTCTGCCCTCTGGAGCCAAGCACAATCTTAATCTTTCTTCCACAGGACAACTCTTTAAATAATTAAAGAAGGCTTTCAGCGACTCCTTAAACCTTCTCTTTACTTGGCTAAGAATATCTAATTCCTTCAACTATTGTTTATAAGACATGATCTTGAAGCCTTGTATCATCCCATTCACATTGCCCTCCCTTAGATAGATCCTCTCCAACTTACCAATGATCTTCCTAAGCTACAATGCCCAGAATTAAATATGATACTACAAATTTTATCTGACCAGGTAGAATGTCACCTTCCTTATACTGGCCTCTTCCTCACTATAAAGCCTAAGTGCTCAGTATCACTTTTGTCCACTGTATCACTGTTTACACATCTGAGTTTCCAATCTACTTCTACCTCCCCTCCCAGATGTTTTGCAGATGGCCTAATGTCTAGCCAAGATTCCCTGAAGAGCTCTTCCTTGTTTTAATATACTGAATATTCTGTTCCTTGGACCCAGAAGAGTAGAGGTGGAGCAAGTCTTCATTCTCTAAGAAAGTTTATCCCTTACTGTCAAAGGAAAGTTGTGTTTTCCCATCATGGGCCACCAAACTCACTCCATACATCAGGTCATCAGAAGACCAGCTGAACAATTGGGGTAAACGTCCCAGGGCAGCTGTAGATCTAACTCAGATCTTGAAGCCATCCTATGGAACAAACAAACTCTTCCACTCTTCCCTTAACTCCCTCAGGGATGACAACCTGTGTTCTTGACTGTATGCATCAGTCAGGCCAGCACCTCCAGCCTTGCCCAACCTTGCGCCTCAAGCCACTATTTTTACCTTTTCTCCTTGTCACTGAGCAAAGGGTGATGTCCCCCATGACAGTTTGCAGCAGCTGGAAGACAGTAATGAGCCTGTGGTTGGTGTTAAGCTCAGATGTCAAACAGAGTGGCCAGGGCCGCCAGAAACATTGGGAAAGCCTCGAGCTTCTCCCTCTACAAGGTCAGCTTGTGTGTAACACTTCATTAAATTGCTCAAACACTGAGCCGTATCTTTAACCAATACCTTTAATGTCATTTTCTGCAGACTTAATAGAGGGGCATTAGCATACCTGTCAAGTCTTCCCATTTAAACTCTGAAGCGAGTGAAGTTTAAAGTGCCTCCTTCATCCCACAGTGGATTTCGCTTCAAACTTTGGTTTAAGAAAAAGAAAAGTGTGTGTGTGTGTGTGTGTGTGTGTGTGTGTGTGTGTGTGTGTACGTGTGTGTAGGGGGAAGGGGAAGAATTCAACAATCTGAAAAGAAGGAGGAAATATTCTCTACACAATTGTCTCACTTGAAACCTCCAATCCTGAGGGTTATGTAGTATCAGCTCCATAGGAAGACCTGGGTTCAAGATCTCGTTTTAACCCTGCCACTTAATTGGCTAACTTTCTGGTATATAAAATGAATCTAACAAACACCTTCTTTAGCTGACTCTCAGTTTCTTTGGTGGGACAAAATATAGTAGCATTCATATGAAGAAGTGTTTTTGTTGAGTATATATTGCTCTACAAATGTAAAAGATTAATTTTAATGCACTGTTAATATTAGCTATTACTATTAACATTTTAACATGGTCTAGGTGACTTTGTGAACCTGTGGCCAATGTTCAAAGTCACCAATTCCCACTGCAGCTTCCTGCCTCTCCATGTCTCCAATATGGATACTAATACCATCCTTCACCCCAATATTGACCTGTCCTGGATTATGAACACATAGGTCTTGTCACCATATCTCACCTTTCCCCATGGCTACACCTCTCCTCATGTCACCTCTTCTCCTCCTGCCACTTCTCGCCCACCTCCATACCCTCAGCACTTCCTAGGGCCATGCCATAAGGGTATTGACTGGACTGTCTGGAGGATGGGACACCCTCTCTCTAGGTGAAATTAAATTGTACTGCATTTGGAAGGATTATCTTCTGTGTGGTTGACTCCTTAACTAAATTTGCCCCAACCCAAGAATTCCTGGTGTTTTGTTAATGTATTTTTACTTAATTTAAAGATCTTTCCCACTCATTAATAGGCCCATGTGACCTACTTAAATCACATGGAAGCCTAAGTCACATGTGGTGGCAGGAGCTCCCTGAATGGGAGGAATAGGAAGGGTGGAACAGAGCTGAGAGAAAGTTGATGAAAGCAGTTGGAGCAGAAGGCAAGTTGGTGGGGGCTGGGGAAGGCAGAGATTTGGGAATGCTTTGTCTCCTACAGTACTAATGTATGTTGACTTCTTGGTTACTATGACAGATTTGACTTTATGGTGTTGGGATTTGGCTTTCTGGTGTTTGAATAAATGTTTTTCTTCTATATAGAAAGTCTGTTATATTTTGCAATTTGGAGCTATGATGGCATATTCATAGTTGCCATAGGTGCTGTGAAAATTGCCTGGATGACACACTTGGTTACAGTTCTGTCCATGTCAGAGAATTATAGTCTGGAAGGAAAAGCAAAACTGAAATAGTTCTTCTTCCTCTAGGCAGCACACTAGCTAGTAAGGAGCAGATAAGAAAGCAAAGGAAGTTCCAAGAACCAGTTAGAGGGGAAGAGGCTATGTTTATAGACCCTAGGCAAAACAGAAGACTGAACAGATGATAAAAATCAGTTGAAGGAGTACAGTCAACCTCGATAATTCAGAAACAGATGTCCAAATTTCACATTCATTATGTGAATGCCATGAGAAGAGTATGTGAACAAATCAATGTATACTGAACAACTCTGTGACTGTCCTTAGGTGAATAACAATAAGCAAATGATGACTTTTCAATAAATCCAAAACTAGAAATTACATGAGAAAGTAATTTCTCCCTATTTGACAAAAACTGTTGGGAAAAGTAGAAAATAATTTGGTAGAAATTAGGTTTAGGTCAACCTCTTATACCACATATCACAATAAACTCAAAATGGACAATGCCAACAAAATATTAAAGATTACACCATAAAGATATTTGAAGAGAGTCAGATCAGATCCCTTCCATAGCTGTGGATAGAGGGTGAGTTCTTGGTGACTAAAAATAAAAAATACATAATTTTGATTATATGAAATTGATATGCTTTTCCATGAATAAAATCAATGTAAAGAGAGTAAGAAGAGAAGGTGTCAGTTGGGGGAAAATTTTGCACCAGATATCTCTGACTAATATCTCTGTCTAATACCCAAGATTTATGGGAAACTAGCACAAATACATGACCAATAGTCATTATTATCTAACGTGTAAATGGTCACAGGGTATGAAGAAGCAATGTTCAAATGAAGAATTAAACATTGTAAACAACTAATTGAAATAGACATTGCTCAAAATCTTTAATAAGAGAAACAGGAGTATTTTATAAAACCAGCAAGCCAGATTGGATTTGGGCATTCAAGCATCTTATAGTTTAGTGGCAGAGGTCATTCAAGTCAAGCCCCTGAGAAATAATTGCTTGGGGGAAAGATATTTTAACCTTCTATGTCCATACCTTGTGAACTTCATAGAAACAGAGGGATTTTAACTTTTTCACTGGCTTTATGTCAGTGTCCTTGGAACAGTAGGGACTGGCAACAGATTCTATATCCACTGAAGGCCAACTGAACATAATGAAGAAGGTGCTTCAGGGTTCTACAAGTATGCTGAGTATATCATGTTTAAGTGGAACTTCTTGAGTACCAACACAATGGACAAAAGAGGTCTAACGTCTAACAATCAGAAAGTATGAATTGCCTTTTGATATCTATGTACTTTCTAAGCATGGGTCCACTTTCTCCTGGACTCTTTCTGTCACAGACTTTGTAGGATTATGCTTTATATCAGTCGTTCTTAATATACTACTTGGTTATCAAGTGATTATCAATGGGTGAAGCACATGAATAAGGGCTCATGAGTTATAGCATTAAAAGGAGACTCTCCACCAAGCCCCTCCACTTACCCCCTAGAACTCAGAAAGGGGAAAAGTAGAACTTGTGCTACACATAAAAACAAAGAAAGACATAAACTGATGGGCAGTCAGCAGATCCAGGAAAACTGTATATACAATGCTTTCAGTAAGATAAATAGATAGAGAGAGCTAATATTGAATATTGGATGATTTTAATGATTAAGCTTGATTCCAAAGAATAGATGAGAAAATGCACTTCACTACGTTCTTTGCAGGGGTGTTGGACTATGGGCGAGGAACTTTGCACATGCTGCCAGCCTTGGTTTACGTATTGGTTAGCTTTACCGAGTCTCTTTTTTCCTTTTGATTTTTAATTCTCTGTAACAAGTGATGACTCACTGGAAAGGGGTGTAGGGAAGAATATATTCAGAAATGAATAATGACAAAAAATGATAAAAATTTAAATTTAAAAATAGTTAGGCATAGAAGAGACCTAACAAGAAAAGAAAACAGATCGGATCTGGTGGGGGGGGAATGATAGTGATGGAGATGGTCAAGTTCTCCCAGAGCTTAGCATAATATAAGAATAATAGAATAGAATCCCAAAAGAATACCTAGAAGGATCAGTTTCAAATGTTTATGTAGAAAAGTAGGAATATCAGAATAAATGGCAAGACTGAAGATGATTCCTTTGCACGTCACCCCCTCTTTCTGAGGAGTGGGACAATTACCTAAGAACCATAGGACATGAACTATTAAGAGAATTATGGTAAAGATGCAATTTCCTTTCCAGGGAATGAGGAATTTCAATTCTGAAGCTTGGTTGTGAGCCACCAGTGAGGGAAGACTCAATTAGGGGTTCAACAGAGCAATAACTGGGTATTCTGACACCGGGGGGAATTCTATTGGGGATAGAACACAGAGGCACATAATAAGTGAACAATATGGATTATTCAACCATGGGGGAAGTCTCATCAGGAAGGAATTTGTCCACTGCCCCCAACCCTAGAGAATATGGTCATTACACTTACAGGTGTAGGAATAACAGAAAATGGATACTTGAAAGGAGATACCATGGAGATGAGACCTTAGAGTAGCATTGTTGCCTGGGAATAGTGACATGATCCAACAGAGTGTTATGAGACAAAATTCAGAGAGAAAAGTTGCCAGAGGGAGGAAATGTATCTTACTCCTACTGGGCAGGAAGCCTATTCTTCCAAGGAGAAAGCATCTCTTCTCCCCTCCTTATTGGCACCCTGGAAAAAAGTACTTTTGCTAGCCTTTGCTAGCTATAGACATAGGGTTCTGATAGGGATGCTTAGTCTGTCTTGTGATCTTTGGTTGGAACAGAGGGGTTATTTAGCCTCTCCAGCTTCCAGTGAATACTATCTACAAAATGGGTACCTTTGTAGTGGGAGGTCAAAGCTCTCTCTAGAAAGAAATGAGCTTGAAAATCTGTGGCTGAGAATCTTGGCAGGAGTTGTGAAGTGGGATAATGAGTCTAACTCTACCATTAAGCTACTAATCATTAATTATTCCCCCCGACATCTCATAATGTGCTACTTGGGTAAAAATAAAATTACTTGAACTTTTTCACCAAGTTCTAGTTTCAAACAAATTGCTTGCGTCAAACTATTTACTAAAGTGAATAATTTTAGACATTTGTCAGACTTCGCAAAATGCTTTAATTAGTGCTAGCTAATAAAATTCTTGTGTAATTAAGGGTACATTCGTCCCAGTGTATATTTCTTGCTCTCCCTCTTTGTTTTTGCTTACACTTTAAAAAATGATTAGGGTCTGGGCCTCCAGAATATGTGTGTGTGTGTGTGTATGCATGTGTGTATGTGTGTGTGTGTGTACTTCTATTCTTGTGTGTGTGTTTCCAATGTCATTTGATAATAAAGCACCACTTAGTTATTAATGTCATAATTGCAGAGCAAAAAAATAGTTTCTACTTAACAAGGGAAAAGTTTTTCTCTGGCCCTCCACTGCAGTCAGAACTGGTACAGACTGGAGCTCTCCCGTGGTCTCTAGGGGGAAATCAAACAATGTTCCCTCTCCAGTGACTTATGACTTGATGCCCTTAGGGAGCAGCCACTGTCTACAAGGAGCCTGTTGGTTTCTTTGACATCCCCTTCCTGAGAGGTTCCACAGTGGAGATGGCAGGAGTGACAGTTCACTACCAGCTCAGAAATCTGTCACTCGAGGATCAGCATTTTAACCACCCCCTGCCCCTCCATAAAAAAAAAAAAGAGGACACCTTAATTTACTCTTCTGATTGGCTTGATAGCTGTCAGAGTGACAGCCTGTCTCTGGTTGAGAAGGGACCTGGTGTTAGTTCTCAGGCTGGCTTTATGGGTATTATATGGTCTGCTTGCTTCTGGAAATAGCAGCATGGAAATAGTGATGATGGTCCTTGAGCTCTTTGCTTCTTGCCCCTGTTATTTACTGGCCTCTCTACAATGCAGGGTGATCTTCTAGTCTCAGCCTGCCCAATGTTTAAGCTTGGGACCAAGAACAATGTCAAAGCTCTGTCCCCACCCATCCTCCTACCCCGCCCTCATTGTCTACAGTGTCTGGTTCACTCTAGGTACTGAATCCACAGTGTGACTGACAGCCCTTGACTAACAGTTTCCTCTCCCCTGGTCTCGTATACTATTCCCCCACCATCCTTTTTTTTTTTTTCATCATTGCCTGGGATGTTGTTACCTTAAGTGGCCAGAAAAAAGGGAAGTGCTTGGTGTCCCAGCCTTACCCAGAATGCATAAACAGCTAGGTAGTACAATGGGTAAAGTTCTGGACTTGGAATTAAACAGACCTAATTTTGAATCCTGTAGACACTTATTAGCTGTATGACCTTGACCAAATCACTTAACCTTTCTCACTCAGTTTACTCATGTGTAAAATGGGGATAAACCACAACACCTACCTCACAGATGATAAAATACATGTAAGGGCTTTTCAAATCTTAAGTACTTTATGGAGATGTTATCTATTATTATGTATCCTTTGGAGTCTTAGATGGGATAGACTCTGGAGAGACCATGCAGTATACTGATATCTTGTCCTTTTTTCACTCTCTTTTCCTGTATAAAGCAGGTCAGACTGTCAAAAGAGTTTCACACCAAATTATTTCTTTTCTCAAGGGCTAGATTCAGTAAGAGGAGTTTTCAATTCCAGAAAAATGAGTCCGAACACAATGACTGTTTTGGAAAGGATTGTCCCCAACTTGGAAATTGTAAAGAAGAAACTAGGTAGGGGCTGGGAGTGGGGAGGGTGCTTTTGAGAGTTAATTGTTAAATTTCATTGTGAGTATTTACAATCCAGAAATCTGCAAATGCTATAAATTAGGACTGGATTTATTGTTTTGTTCATTGTCTACACTTAAAGTGATGTTAATAATTCAGATTAAACTAAAAAAAAAATGTCCTGTGCACTCCATTTATTTATTTATTCAGGAAGAGCTGGGTGCTAAACATTTACTAGCAGACTGGTGCTAGGTTTCCCCTGGCATCCATGAGTTGCATGGTGGCCTAAATGATCTCTGGAGTCTATTACTTTCTCAGAGTTGTCTCATGTCTTTCTTCTCAGCAACCCCTAGGAGTCACATCTTAGCTTTGCAGTGGTTTGTCCAAGACACCTGACACTCACAAATGAACTCATCACTCTCCATCACTTGATTCCCCTCCCCCAGCCCCACCACCACACCCTGCCCTGCTCAGAACTGCCTAGGGAGGGGGAGCACCTGTCCCATCCTTTAACCCATGGTGATATGTCACTGATCAGCACAATTGGCTCTAATAGCTCCCCAGGTGAGTTCCAGAGAGCAACGAGCCGAACATAAAAATCCTTTATTATTGCCATTTCACTTTTATATACCCATCAAGCTTTCATATTTAATCTCCTACATCACAATAGCTGATCATTTTTAACATTTGACATTGATAGAGTGCCCACCGCTATTATTCTGACATCCTATAAAACATTACGCCCATTTGCAATAGAAAAGGCCAAGAATCAATACTCAGCCCCATTTTCCACTGCAGCCGTAAATCATGAGGTGCCTAACAAATTGTTTTAAATAGAAGAACCTTCAGAACCAATGAATGGCCTAACCAATCCCCACCCCTTGTCAGAATTGTCAGGGACCCTCCTGCATAAAGAGGTGAAAGGCAAGGCCAGGCTAACACAGAACCAGGTATACTATGGAGTTAAGCACTTTCTGTAGACCCAGAACTCAGAGCCAGAGAAAGATATATAGTCTCCCTAGCAATAAGCCTACCCAAACTAACATCCACTACCCAATATAGCCAATATTTTAAGTGTCTACTATGTGCAGAGCACAAAGATGGGCACTGGAAGAGATTCAGTTCTACATAGACATGCACTTGGTGTTACAGAGTACACAATCAAGTCAGAAGGGAGTGAGCATCATTGTCAAGGGAAATGGAACAATATAAAAACTGGAAATAAGCACAAGGAAGGAAAGTATCTTTCCTACAGGGAAGACTTCATGGAGGAGATGCAACTGAGCTAGAAATTGAAGAATGGCTAAGAGCATTGATAGGCAGAAATAGGGAGGAAGGCTATTCCAGGTACAGGATATGGAACAGTATAGTGAAGGCATAGAAGTTAGAAAGCCAGAAATGTGGAACAGGAGACAGACAATGAATAGTGCATCTTCTCTGGAGAATAGAATATGTGATGGCAGTTAGTAAATAAACATTTATCAAGCACCTACTATGTGTTGGGCACTGTGTTAAGCACTGGGGATACAAAGAAAGGCAAAAGACAGTCCCTGCTCTCAAGAAGTTCACAGTTGAATGGGGAGGACAACATGCAAATGACTTAGGTACAAGCATACTATAAATAGGATAAATTAGAGAGAAACTATAGAGGGAAGGCACTAGAATTAAGTGGGACTTGGAAAAGTCTTCCTCCGGAAGATGGGATTTTAGTTGGGACCTGAAAATAGCCAGGAGGAAAAGATGAAGCATGGGGGAAAGCCAATGAAAATCCCTAGTCAGGTCAGTCTCACTGGACCATAGAGTACCTGAGGGATGTAAGGTGTTAGATACAAGAAAATTGGGAAGGTGTGTGGGGGGATGGGGTAATGAAGGACTTGAAATACCAGAAGATTTTAGATTTGATTCTGGAGTTGAAAGGAAGCACCTGAAGTTTACCAAATGGAGAGTGTGGATTGGGGGGGAGGAGAGTGATGTGGTCAGACCTGTGTTTTAGGAAGATCACTTTGACAGCTGAGTGAAAGATGGACTAGACTGGGGAGAGACTTATGGCAGCCAGACCCACAAGCAGGCTATTGCAATAGTCCAGATGTGAGATGATGAGAATCTGTACCAGGTGGTGACAGTGTCAGAAGAGAGAAGGAGACATATGCCAGAGACATTATAAAGGTAAAACTTATGTCTTGGCAACAGATTAAATATGGGAGAGTGAAAGAAAACAAAGAGTCAAGTATGATTCTTAAATTGTGAGCCTGGTGGACTGGGTGGGTGGTGGTCCTCTCAAGGGTAATAGGGAAGCTAGGAAGACAGTAGGGTTTGGAAAGAAATATAAAGAGTTCAGCCTGGGGTATATTGAGTTTAAGATGTTGATCAGAAACCCAGTTTGAGATATCGAATAGATAGTTGGACTTGTGAGTCTGAAGGGCAGCAGAGGGGTTAGGAATGGAATCAGCAGCCTAGAAATGATGAGGGAAACCATGAAAGCTTATGAGATCATCAAGTGCAATAGTATAACAGGAGAAGAGAAGAGGAACACCTAAGACTAGCATGTATGACCTGGATGAAGATTCAACAAAGGAGACTGGTAAGGACCAGGTGGATAGATTAAAGAAGAGCCAAGAGAACAGTCTCACAAAAAGAGAGAGAAGAGAGCATTCAAAGAATGAATGATGATCAGCAGTGTTAGAGGCTGTAGAGAGGTCAAGAAGGATGAAGACAGAGAAAAGGCCATTAGATTGGCCATTAGTAACTTTGGAGAGGGTAGTTTTGGCTGAATGATGATGTTAGAAGCCAGATTATTGAACATTAAGAAGAAAGTGATAGGAAAGGAAGTAGAGGGATCTATTTTAGATGACCTTCTCAAGGAGATTAGCCAAAAAGAGAGGAAGCTATGGGATGGTAATTAGTGGGGATGGATGCGATCAAGTGAGGATCTTTTGAAGATGGGGAGAGATCGAAGGTCAGTGAGAGAGCAAGGATGATAGGACAATCTGCTGGAGGAGACAGGATGGAAAAGGGTCACTTGGGCATTTAGAAAGATTTGCCTTGTGAATGAGAAATACCATCTCATCATGTGAAACAAAGGTGATGAAGGAGATAGTGGCAGAAGGTATTTAGGTGATGTGAGATGAGGAGGAGGAGAGAAAAGAAAGATTAACTCAAATATCATGCAAGATTCTCAACTGAGAAGGTAGGGGGAAGGGGAGCCATGGGAGGTTTGAGGAGGTATAAAACGGCTTGGAAGAAACATGGTAGTTAGTGGGATAGTGAGGGTTTAAAAGTAGTGCCTTATAGCAGTGAGGACCCAGTTGAAGTTATATAACATAAATTTGTCATGGACCCAGTAGTTTCATTATTTTCTTTAACTTTGTTTGCGAGCTCATTGGTAAGAATGTAGGCAGTGGAGGGTGGAAATTATCTAAGGCTAAGGCTTGGCAGGACAAGATTGGCAATACAATAAGGAGACAAGGGATTCAAAAGAAGAAGCAAATTTAAAGTTGAATTTGTTCACCAAGAGTCAAGATAGGGGAGGACGGTATACAGGGGTGATGGGAAAGAAATGAGGAGTTAAGGGTTTGGAAGTCACAATGTAGATAAAGAATTGGGTTTGGGATTGAAAAGCAGAGGGAGAGGTGGAATGAAAATAGATTGCCATCAGTTTATGAACATTAAAGTAGTGCATTTTGGAGTCATGACAAGATCAAGGGTATGACTATCTGTGTGTAGTTGAAATGAGAGATTATAGATAATGTGAAATGAGATAGCTGAGGAACTGTGAGGTTAGGACATTTATGTGAGTATCGATATGTACGTTGAAGCCTCCTGTGTGAGAATGAGAATTGAGGAGGAAAGACTTTGAGCTAGGCATTGAAATCATTGAGGAAATAAGAGGAATGTTCTGGAGGTTGGTTAACAACAGCTATCAGAATTTTGTTAGGTTATAGATATGGATTAAATGAACCTCAGGGAGGAGAGGTTATTGAGTGATGGTAATAAAGAAAGAACCTGGAAGTGGCAAGAGAGAGCAAAGAGTATTCCAACTCTTCCACCTCTACCAGTAAGTCACTCAGGGGAATGAATGAATGTAAGCCAGAGAGACTGTGTCATCAGGAGGCTGGGCCAATGCCAGTCATCTTGGCTTGTGTCTTGCCACTGGACTCCAAAGACCCTGAAGGAGAGAGTGAGGCTGATGACTTTGTACAGTTCTGCCTCACTTAAATTCAATTCACGTGCAAGTCAAGACATCACACTTGTGACACCATTGGTCCTTTTTGAGAACAGAGGACAAATAGCAATGGCAGTCATCAGGAGGGAATCAGGAGTCAATGAGAGCCAGAATATGGAAGGAGAGGGAAAGGAAAAGATTTATGACGAAAGTCAACTTGTTGCCTGTGGAGCAGGCTGTTCCAGAGCACACAATGGAAGGGGTTGGTACCCTTTGAGTGGACCATTGAAGGGATTGGCTTGAGGGGAATGGCAATCGGATCTTGGGCAGTGAGGGATGGGAGCAAGCTTGAATAAAGAAAACAGGGGGTCAAAATCATTGGGACAAGGAAGATCTGACCAAGGCAGGGCTGCTAATTATTGAGGAACGAACTTGGGTAGATTTTCATTGTCCATAGATGACTGGCCTCAGGACAGAGTCCTTGGGGAACCTTGGGGAGATTGATGAAGGGACAGCTACTTGGAACTGAAAAAAAGCTGTTACTTACCTTCCTCCATAGCAAAAGACAGGTCTGGAGACTTGATGAAATGATCTTTCTCCTCTTCCCTGGAAGGGAAGAGTCTAGTGTCTTATGAAGTTGTTTTTCTCCTCTTTCAATAGGAGGCAGGAGACAGAGCAGGAGACTTGGACTAACAGTAGGGAATAGGGTTACTTAGAGTCAGAAAATTAGGGAAATGGCAGATTGTGCAGGTCATACTCTAGCCAAGGATATGATTAGATCTATAATCTTCTAAAATGGAGGATTTTTTTGACAGCCATGTAGAGATTAGGCATAAGAGATAGAGACAAAAATGTAACTTCTTATGCTTATATTCTAGTGGAAGAGATAACATGTACACACACATATATATGTGTATGTATATATGTATACGTATGTGTGTATACATATGTATGAAAGCACTGGCATTTGAAAGGACCCAGAAAAGGTTCCTACAGGAGATGGAGCAAGCTAAATCTTGAAGGAAGCCAAGAAAATCTCAGCTGCAGAGGTGAGGGGGTGGAGGGGAGACCATTATAGGTTTGGGAGACAGCTAGTACAATGGCACAGGGAAAGGAGATAGCTCGACAAGTATGGGAAACAACAAGTAAGCCAATATAAATATAAATTGTTAAATGTGCATTAGGAAATTATACATGCGATTAGAAAGATAGAAAGGGATCAGATTGTTAGGAACTTTGAATGTTAAGAGGAATTTATATTTGATGGTAGGGATAATTAGGACCCACTGGCTATGTTAAGGAGGGGAGATGACATGGTCAGACCTGCACTTTAAGAAAATCACTTTGGTGACTGTCAGTCAAACATTTATCAAGCACCTACTATGCTGCAGTCACTGTACTAAGCTTGGAGATACAAAGAAAGGCAAAAATATGACCCCTGCCCTTGAGAAGTACACATTCCAATGGGAAGATAATATGCAAACTACTCTGTATAAAATATAGATGGGCTAAGCAGAAAGTAATCTCTGAGGAAAGACACTAGCGTTGGTGGGGGTGGGGACTGGGAAAGGCTTTGTGAAGATGGGGTTAAAGGAAGTCAGAGAAGCCAAAAAATGGAGGTGAAAAAGAGGATTTTAGGAAAGCGGACAAAAGGTGAGAAGACACTGAACAACGAGATGGAGTGTTATGCGTAAGGGAAGAAAAGACGGCCAGTGTTGCTGGATTGTAAAGTCCATGGAAAGGAGTAAAATGAAAGAAGGTTGGAAAGGTAGGAAGGGGACAGGCTGAAAGGACTTTAAAAACCAGAGACTTTTGTATTGAGACTCATGTACTATGGAACCACTGGAATTTTTCAATAAGGAGGAGACATGGTCTATGCTTTAGGAAGAGTAGTTTGGCAGCTTAAATGAATGATGGCTTAGTGTGAGGAAATACTTGAGAAAGAGAGGCCAAGCATCAGGCTATTGAACCAGGCCAGGCATGTGGTGATGAGTGTTTACACCACAGTTGCCGCTATGTGAGTGGAGAGAAACACAGACATGTTGTGGCAATAGAAATGACCAAAAAAACTCATCAGACATGTGGAGTGAGTGAGAATCAAGGATGAACTGAGGTTGTAAAAATGAGTGACTGGGAGGATAATGGAGCCTTTGACAGAAACAGGGAAATTCAGAAGATAGGTGGGTTTCAGGGGGAAACACAAATTCATTTTGGACATGTATTTGAGCTGAGACTAGAGATGGGGAGACCAGTTAGGGGGCTATTGAAATAGTTGGGGAAGATTCAATTTGAGAGATGAGGAAAAGGGAATAGTCAAAAATAATCACTGAGATTTTAAGCTGAGGTGCCTGGGAAAACAGTGATGCTGTTGACAGAAATGAGATAGTCATAGAGAGGAGAAGGTCTGGGGAGAGAAAAGATAGTTCTCTTTCGGACAAGTTGAGATTTGAGTTCCAAGTGAAAATACCCAGCAACCCAGTTAGAAATGTGAATCTGCTGCATGATATCAAAGCCAGGGCTTAAAATACAGACTCTTGTCATAATTTATCGCAAAGAGTCCCAAGATGAAAATATTGGGTGATTTTTCAATGACATGTTTCTTCTTTGTTTGCACCTGTTCCCCACCCCATTTTGACATGAGGCTCTTTGGACTCAAAATCTGTAAGCTTCTTTGTGTGGCCAAGACAATTGCCTCAAGACAACTGGCCAATTGGGTCACTTCTATTTATATACCATTCAGTTCTCTTGAAAAGTCAATTGTTTGGCTGAATTAACCAGATAATTCAGTACAAATGACTAAGTCAAGAGTCCTGTATGCACACAGATTAAAGGCATCTGATGAATAACCTGCCAATATCCAGGTTTTTGGTTTAGCTGACATCAAATATCTGAATATTTAAAAATGTCCAGATGGTCAGGTATGATGATTTATACATGCAATTCTACCTATCTGAGAGGATGAAGCTGGTGGATCTCAAGCTCAGGAGTTCATGGCTATAGTGGGCTAAACCAATTGAGTATCCCCACTAAGTTTGATATCATTATGGTGAGTCTATGGGGAATTGGGAGAGAAAAAGGGAGGAAAGCAGTACCATCAATTCAAACAAGTTGGGGAGAACTGGCCTAGTTCAGAAACACAGCAGTTCTTAGTTCCCACACTGATGAGTGGTGACATTAGACCATGATTAGGTCTAGACAAGGGAAAATGGAGAAGATTATTCTAGAAAGGAAAAAAAAGAAGGAAGGAAGAGAGGGAAGGAGGGAAGTAAGGAGAGGGAAGGAAGAAGGATGGCAGAAAGGGAAGGAGGGGAAAAGAAGGAAGGAAGGAAGGGTTAGCCAGATAATGTCTCTGAAATCTCTGACCCAACTTATGACTAGGTGGATTGGATCATGGAGTCATACATCTAGAGCTCCAGAAAAAAAGGGAGAAGAGATCTTAGAGGTGCTTATATCTAAGCCCTTCATTTGACAGATGAGGAAACTGAGGTTTGAAGAAATTTTGTCCAATTTTATGGAGGCAGTGCTAAGTGGAACATCTAGGCTACAAACGCAAGTCCTGTGCTCTAAATTCAGCACTCATTCCGTTACACCACGTTGCCTCTGTACTGACAAATTCCTTCCATTCATTTTGACCAGTTTTACTTATGTGGCCCTGATTTCATTCACCACATTAACTGAATTGATTAGCCTTTTGGTATTGTGTAAACATAGACACCAGGGGAGCAGGAAGGAGAATTCCACTACTGCCTGCTATCTTGTAGGACTGGGTCATATCTATACCTTGAAGTTGAGCTCTTATCAATGTGGATGTTCTCTCTGATGATGCAGCTCCCAACCCATTTATGTTTACCCATCCACATTTTCCTTTAAGTTCACCACAGAGAGCCCACAAAGGTAGGTTGGGAGCCATTCTTAATTTTCCTCGCTATCATGCTCCACATTGCTACCAAAGGGAGTTTCCTCAAGAGCAGTTCTGACCACATCATTTCTCTACATGATCAACTCCAGTGGTTCCCTAGTTCCTGTGGGTTCAAATATAAAGTCTGCTTAGCCTCTGAGGCCTTTTACATCCTATATATTCAGACTAATCTTGTCTTATTCTCCTTCTTCTCAAACTCAGCACTGAGGCCCACTGACCTTCACTGTGTTCCTCATGCACTAGTTATCTCTCATGCCTGGAATGCTAACCTTCTTCACCTTTGTCCCATAGAGTCCCTCTCCTCCTTTAAGATGCCCCCCTCTAAGTGAAGCCTTCCTTGATCTCTTCAACAACTCGAGTCTTCCCTCTAATTTCACAGTATTTTATTTATTCATATACATTCTCTCTATTTTAAAATGTATATTTGCTGTCTCCTTCCACCCCTCTCTCCCTTAGGATGTAAATTCTTGTGAATATGGATTGTTTCACTCCTACGATTTCTATCCTCAGAGACTAGCACATTGTGGGAGCTTAATAAATACTTTCTGATTGATTGATTAACACCATAAGAATACCAGTGGAGTACATGGGCTATCCATCACTTATCTCTTACTCTCCCCATATGTCCAACATTGGGCCTGTGATCGGTCAAATCTGGTTTCAGACTCTAGTGATATGACCCTGGATAAGTCACTTAACCTCTGTCTGCCTCCATTTCCTCAACTTTAAAATAATGATACTAGTAGTACCTCCCTTTCAGGGTTGTTGTGAGGATCAAATGAGGTAATATTTATAAAGCACTTAGCACAGTGCCTGGCACACAGTAGGAGCTTGATAAATGTTTATTTATTTCCTTTCTATCTTCTTTTATATCCACATGTTTCATTAATGACATCTTTTACAAAATACTTGTGTACAAGTCAAATTTTTATTATTTTGTTTGCCCATTAACTTATAATTTTGGAGATGTTTTACTGCTATTTCAATTAGTAGTATCTACTCATATCATTTCATTTACCTCAGCTGGTAAACAAATACTTAAATGTACTGGGGAATAAAAGAAAGGTGGCAGGCATAGTGGAGAGAACACTGAACTTAGAGTCAGAGACTTAGGGTTACATGAAGTAGCCCTGACCCAAACGATCTTTATATGCCTCTAGACTCAGCTGTGGAATGAAAATAACAATATATAATAATATCTGTTTTACTAAATTCATTTCATGAATTTATTCCTATTACATGCAGAGCCCAGTTTTAGACAATGGGGATACAAAGAATTCCTTCAAGGAAATTACAATTTAACAGTGGGAGGTGGAGATGAAAAACATGTGCACAAGCAAGTATGATACAAAGCAGGGGCAGGGAATCTGCCGCCTCGAGGCCATAGGTTCTATTCCCCATCCCTGATACAAGGGAAAGTGACAGATGCAAACAAAATATCCAGGCAAATGTGTCTTGAATAATTTCCAGAGAAATCACTTGCAGTGAGGGGAAGATGTGTCAGGGAAATCAATCAATAGATATGTATTAAATACTATTATGTGTAAAGCACTGGAGTGGTGCTGGTCATAGAAACAGACACTGTACTAAAGAAAATTATATTCTAATAGGGGAAACAACGTATACAGAAATAAATGCATGTATAATGTATGTTTAACAGTATGCCTTTTAAAGACTTTATCAATTTTCTTATTGAAACATGAACTTTCTATAAAGGAATCACTAAGACCCATGCAGAAAGTATATTACCCACTCTACCTCACTCAGTACCTTGTTTCCCAGCTGATTATTTGCATGTGACCAACAGAAGAACTCTGGAATTAATACATGGGGAATCCTGAACCCTAGAACTATTTTATGACTATTGAATAAATATACATTGCCTGACTGTGGCATAGTTGGCACAGACGAGGTTTTGGTAATGTACTCTTTATTTATCATAAAAAGAATAAGTTCTCTTACTGGTGGACACTCCTCTCAAAGACAAAAGTTGATCTAAGACCTCAGAGCTGCAAGGGAAACAAGAAATGCAATTCTTCTCTGTAATGCTTGAAGGGGAAGTGAAAAAAAAAATCAGAACTCAGCCAAAGCAGAAAAATTGGAGAAACTGTCTACAAATTCTAGGTCTCTTTTTCTTAAGGATGTCACACTTCTCTAGAAGGGAATTCACACAACCCAGTCTAGTTGTGGATTGGATTGGTCCCTCAGTGAAGCAGCATTAGGAAGGAGTTGTCCAGCGCAACCATAGAGTAGCCAAACTTAGCAAAAGAGACATCCATCCAACACAGATATTACTCCTGCCAGAGGACTTTGTGGAAACAATCCCACAAAACCGACATCAAGACCTGATTTCTAGAGTTGTGAATTGTCCTGGCCAAATAGATTCTGACATAACATGCCTAATTAACATGGTATTTCCGGTTTGCATTCAGTCTCACCCAGTTGACAATTTGTCCATCGGTGGGGAGGTGCACCCAGCATCATAGGTGGAATATTATGTAGTTATGGTCCTTTTATTTGACTTTTAAATGTTGTTGTTAAGATATAATTGAGTCATCTGGCTTATTTGTTAATGAAAAAGGTACAAGTGAGAGTTTAGGAACTATAGCAGTAGCAAAAATCCCAAAGGGTTACTCCCTAGAACCTTTAGAGTATTAGTAGCAGTTAGCCATTTTGAGGACCTAGTTTTCTAATATAGGTGCCCACTGTGGGAAATGGGGTAGCAAGCCCTGTTTTGGAAGTTAGAGAGAGGTGTGGCAACTACTACATATACCAAATAAAAGATAATTTGGGGAAGGGACACTAAGATCTGGGGAGGTTCAGAAAAGACTTCCTGTAGGTGATGGGATAAAATGAGTATTTGTGATAAATTGAAAATTACAAAGGATTCTAAGAGGCAGAGGGCATGATATTTCTTTTTATGCCCCAACCACCGCCCAGACTCAGTGCTTATCTTACCTTCCCTGTTATTGTAGAGAACATCACTATCCACCTAATCTCTCAGGCTTACAATCTAAAGGTCATTCTTGACTCGCTCTCTCTTACCTCCACATTCAATCTGTTACCAAGACCTGCTGATTTCACCTTGGCAACATCTTTCAAATATATCTGTTTCTCTCCACTGCCACCATTCTGGTATAGATCTCCATCATCTCATGCTTGGACTCTTGCAATAGCATGCTAATTGGTCTGCGTACCTCAAGTCTTCTCCCACTCCATTCTGTCCTCCATTCATCCACAAAAGTAAATTTCCTAAAGTGAACATCCCTCCTCCCTCAGGTCAATGAACTTCAATGACTTCCTATCACCTCCAGGGACGAATACAAAATCCTCTATTGGTCACTCAAAATGTCTCATAACTCAAAATGCCTCTTACATTTCTGGTCTTCTTATATGCTATTCCTTACCATGTATTTTTTTTTATCTAGTGTTACTGGCCTCCTTGCTGTTACATGAACAAGACACTCCATCTATTTCTTGACTTTGATCATTTTCTCTAACTGCCCCCCACACCAGAAGTACTCTTTTCTCATCTTCATCTACTGCTTTCCCTGGCTTCCTTTAAGTTCCAATCGAAACATTATCTTTTACAGGAAGCTTTTAAAAACTTCCCTCTGCTACTCATTTCCTATTTATCCTGTCTCCAGCTTATTTGACTATACTTGTTTGTTGTCTCTCCCATTAGACTGTGAGCTGCTTAAGGGCAAGGACTGCCTTTTGATTTTTTCATATCCTCAGCACTTAGCACAATGCTGGGCACATAATAGGCACTTAAATGTTGATTAATTGATATGTTCTGAGTATGGAGGGACATAACCAGTATAAAACTGTGGAGACAAGAGATAAAGTGATACATGAGAAGAATAGAAAGAAAGCAAATTTGGCTGGACTGTAGAATGTAGGAAGGAGAGCAATATATAATGTGGTTGAAAAGATATCATATCGTTATCATAGATTTAGAGCTGGAAGTGATCTTAGAGGTCATTGAATCCAAACCCGCTTTTTATTGATGAGGAAAATGAGACCCAAAGTGGTTAAGTGACTTGCCCAGGTTACGCAGCTAGTCAGTTTTTCTGAGTCAGGATTTGAACTCAAGTCTTCCTGACTCCAAATCAAGTGCTCTAGTTATTGTGCTACCTAGCTGTCCCAGGTATGTTGGAGTCAGATTGTAAAGGGCTTTAAATGTGATACAGAAAAACTTATATTTGATCCTAGAGGCAACAGAGAATCATTGATGTTTATTGAGTGGAGGAGTGACATGGGCAGATCTGTGCTTTAAGAAAATCACTCTGAGCGGGGGAGGCAGAGTCAAGATGGTGGAGTAGAAAGATGCATGTACTCTGGCTCTTTCCCCAAAGCCCATAAAATACCTGTGAAGAAAGACTCTCAATGGATTCTGGAGCAGCAGAGGCTACTGAATGATGGAGTGGAGGAAATTTCCAGCCCAGGGTAACCTGGAGGGCCTGTGGGAGGGGTCTGTCACACTAGATAGGGAGACAAGCACAGCCCAGCCTGGGCCATGGCACCTGGAGGAGCAGGCCTTGGTAGCAGAATCCCTAGCAGCTGAGGATTGCAGATCCCTCACCCTTCAGGCACCAAGGGCAGCTTCAAAGGTCAGTGAGAGAGCTTTTTCACCTCTGTGAAAAGGGAGCAAGGTCTTCCCCTAGCCCTGACCCCAGTGTGCTGCTGTGGTGACAGCTGCAGTAATAACAGTAGCAGTGAAGGTGGATGGCAGTGGCCGAGAAGGCATCTATTGTTCCATTGTTGCAGTGCTCAGCATAAAGCCCTTGGGGGAATTGAGTAACTGATCTGTACCTCAGCCCTGAGTGGTGACCCCACTCCCACCTAAAGTCCCTGGAGTAATTCAGCAGCTGATCTGAATCTCATCCATGAGCCAGGCTGGGCAGCAAACTCCTCCCCCTTGACTGTGCCACCTTGGAGGAACTGAGAACTTACAGGTCCCCAGAGTATACCCTACTCTTGACATAGGATTCAAAAGTTAAGTAACTGGTTGGGAAAATGCTCAAAAAAGGGAAAAAAATAAGACTATAAAAGTTTACTTTCTTGGTGAACAGGTATTCTCTCCCATCCTTTTGGATGAAGAAGAACAACATTTACTATCAGGGGTAGACATAAAAGTCAAGACTTCTGCATCCAAAACCTCCAAAATAAATATTCAAAGGTCCCAGGCCATGGAAGAGACCAAAAAGTACTTTTAAAATCAAATAAAAGAGGAGGAATAAAAATTGGGAAGAGAAATGAGAGTGATGCAAAAAAATCATGAAAAGCAGGTCAACATCTTGCTAAAGGAGACACAAAAAAATGCTGAAGAAAATAACACCTTTAAAAATAGGCTAAGTCAATTTGCAAAAGAGGTCCAAAAAGCCAATGAGGAGAAGAATGCTTTAAAAAACAGAATCAGTCAAATGGAAAAGGAAGCTCAAAAGTTCACTGATGGTTCTTTAAAAATTAGAATGGAACAGATGGAAGCTAATGATTCTATGAGAAACCAAGAAATTACAAAACAAAACCAAAAGAATGAAAAAATGGAAGATAATGTGAAATATCTCATTGGAAAAACAACAGACCTGGAAAATAGATCCAAGAGATACAATTTAAAAATTATGGGACTACCTGAAAGCCATGATCAAAAAAAGAGTCTAGACATCATCTTTCATGAAATTATCAAGAAAAACTGCCCTGATATTCTAAAACCAGAGGGCAAAATAAGTATTGAAAGAATCCACTGATCACCTCCTGAAAGAGATCCAAAAAGAGAAACTCCTAGGAATATTGTAGCCAAATTCCAGACTTCCCAGGTTAAGGAGGAAATATTGCAAGCAGCTAGAAAGAAACAATTATAGTATTGTGGAAGAACAATCAGGATAACACAAGATTTAGCACTGTCTGCATTAACAGATTGAAGGGCTTGGAATATGATATTCCAGAATTCAAAGGAACTAGGACTAAAATCAAGAATCACCTACTCAACAAAACTGAGTATAATACCTCAGGGAAAAAATTGTCTTTCAATGAAATAGAGGACTTTCAAGAATTCTTGAAGAAAAGCTCAGAGTTGAAAAGAAAATTGACTTTCAAACACAAGGATCAAGAGAAGCATGAAAAGGGAAACAGGAAAGCAAAGTCACAAGGGACTTACTAAAGTTGAACTGTTTATATTTCCACGTGGAAAGATAATATTTGTAACTCTTGAAACTTTTCTCAGTATCTGGGTAGTTGGAGGGATTACACACACACACACACACACACACACACACACACACACACACATATGTGTGTGTATATGTGTGTATAGAGAGATAAAGACAGAGACAGAGAGCACAAGGTGAGTTAAATAGGAAGGGATCATATCTAAAAAAAATAAAATTAAGGGGTGAGATAGGAATATATTGGGAGGAGAAAGGGAGAAATGGAATGCAGCAATTTATATCTCATGAAAGAGGCAATAAAAAGCTTTTTCAATGGATGGGAAAAGGGGGAAGGTAAGAGGCAAAAGTGAAGCTTACTCTCATCACATTTGGCTCAAGAATGGAATGACATGCACACTCAATTTTTGTACGAAAATCTATCTTACACTACAGGAAAGTAGGGGAGAAGGGGATAAGCATGGTGGGGGATGATGGAAGGGAGGGCAAATAGAAGTAAACACTCTTGGGGAGGGACAAGGTCAAAAGAGAAAATAGAAGAAATGGGGGGCAAGATAGGATGAAGGGAAATGTAGTTAGTCGTACACAACATTACTACTATGGAAGTCATTTGCAAAACTACACATATATAGCCTATATTGAACTGCTTGCCTTCTCAGTGGGGATGGCTGGGGAGAGAGGAAGAAAAATAAATTGAAACTCAAAGTTTTAGGAACAAATGTTGAGAATTATTTTTGCGTACATGTGGGAAGTAAGAAATACAGGTAATGGGATATAGAAATGTATCTTGCCCTACAGGACAATAGAGAAGATGGGGATAAAAGAAAGGAGAGGTGTTAGTAGGTAGGGCACATTGGTAGAAGGGGCAATCAGAATGAAAGGCTTTTGGGGTGGTGGAGGGGAGAGATGGGGAGAAAATTTGGAACTCCAAATTTTGTGGAAATGAATGTTGAAAACTTAAAATAAATAAATGAAAGAAAAAATATTAAAAAAAAAGAAAATCACTATGGTAGCCATATGGGGAATAGATTGGAGATCCAGCTCATGTGATACAAGGGAACAAATTAGAAGGCTTTTGCAATGATCCAGGTGAGAGTCAATGAAGGTCTGAATTAGAGGGGGCATGTGAGTAGTGTGGAGTGGTCAGATATGAGGTATTATGGAAGTAGAATCAATAAGATTTGGCAAAAAATGGATTACATGGGTCGAGAACTATTGAGGACTCAGAAATGTTTATGAATCTCTGATACAAAAAAATGGTAGTAGAAAGAAAAGGGAAGTCTAGAAAGGAGGTAAGCTTGAGAGAAGAGGTGACAGTGAAGAAAGTGAAACCTAAATTTAGCTTTGAAGGAAGGAAGGGACTTCAATGGTAACCATTTTGGTAGTAGCTTATGAGCCCATTCTAGAGACAGGAAGGGTCATGCATGAGCAAAAGCATAGAATGAGAAGAGGATATGATGAGAAAAGGAGGGAAAATCATCTGTTTTCTATGGAATATATCACCAGCTTCATAAGAATGTTGTAATGGAAGTACTTTTTAAACAATAAATCACTGTGTGAGCCATTATTAAAACATTTATTATAAAACCTTGTTCCCTTCCAATTGAATTTGTCTAGTTTAAATTTCTTATATGATTTGTTGTTGTCATTCAGTCCTATCCAACTCTCATGACCCTATGGACTGTAGCATACTAATGCTGTCCATGGGATTTTTTTGACAAAGGTGCTGGAGTGGTTTTCCATTTCATTCCCCAATGTATTAAGGCAAACAGAAGTTAAATGACTTGCCCAGGGTCACACAGCTAGTAAGATGGTGTATTTGAACTCGGATTTTCCTAACTCTAGACCCAGTGCTCTATCCACTGAGCCACCTAGATGCCTCCTCTAACATAGATACCTCTCTACAGTTAATCTTTTAGGTCCAGATGTGGAACAGTTTTCTAGCAAGATTGTCTTACATTAAGGTTCTTTTGTTTATTTCAGTAACTAAGTCCCACCTGAATGAGGTCCAAGACTGATCCAAGATAGGGCTACATACAAGAATATTGTGCGACACCCTAGAGATCAGCTATGGGATAAACCAATATCATTGGCTAGCTGATCTGTCATTCATCATCAGGCCAGTCATCACTTTTAATTGGTTGATTTACATCAGTGGCTGGCCTGATGATGACTGATGGTTCAGCTAACTAGTGACAGAGCATGCAGAAATACTACAGGATTCTGGATCACACTGGGCATGTTCTCTACATTCCTAGGTCCCCCTCTGATTTACTACAGAAAGGTCCAAGGCATCAGTTCTAGATTTTGCTACTCCAGAGTTACTGGAGTAACAGTAGACATCAAGGAACCATTAAACTGCTACTTGATTTTTCCTGTGCTATCTACTAAATAACTTGGATGAGGGGAACTTCTAGCTGGACAGTATTTATTCAATGGGAACTTGTGTTTAGGAAGGACAACCCAGCAAATCTGAAAAATTCTAAAATGTTTCTGAATTGTCAAAGAAAGATTTAAATGTAGGGGCAGCTAGGTGGTTCAGTGACTAGAACCCTGGCCCTGGAGTCAGGAGGACTTGAGTTCAAATCCAGCCTCAGACACTTGACACTTTCTACCTGTGTGACCATGGGCAATTCACTTAACCCCAATTCAACTTTAATAAATTTATGCAGCATTGGATACTTCCAAGTCACAAAAATCATAGAATTTGAGAGCTGGAAGGACCTAAAGATTCATCTAGTCCAGCTCATAGACTAAAGGAATCTCTATAATAATGTGTTCACCAAGTTGTTCAGTCTCTGCTTAAAGACCTCTAAGGAGAATGAACAATTCATTTCTTGAAGTAGCCAATTCAACTTTCTAAGAGTTCTAATTATTACGAAGATTTTTCTGACATCAAGTATAAATTCGCCTCCTGTTGTCTTCTACCCATTGCTCTTGGTTCTGCCTCCATGGGCCAAATAGAACAAATCTAATGTCTCCTCCACATCCCAGTCTTCCAAATACTTGAAGACAGCTTTCAAGTATATCCTGAGTCCTTTCTGCTCTCAATGAAACATTGCCCGTTCTTTCAACTGATCCTCATGGACTCAAGACCTTTCACCATCCTGGCTGCCCTCCTTTAGATGATTCAGGAACTCCATACAATTCTGGGACCTTTTGCTACTTTCCATTTTCTGCATCTTGTCAACCAAGCCCTGACCATAATGACATCAAACAAATCTCTTATCACTCAGAGGTTATCTTGTCTTCAGTTGGTTCCCAATATTCAATTGGTACCTGATATCTAGAAGCACCCTGGATGAGTCATAGGAGTATTTCTCTAGTTAGCAATAGCTCAACTCATCTCAAAACTATAGACTAACTTAACCATTGATAGAATCATCCAATAAGGACAAAAGCAATCTCTATTCACGTTGCAAAACTATTTACATGAGTTTTGGTAGGAAACTGGTCATTTGCACATAGCATAGCATAGTTGCTTGCATTTACAGAGTATTTTACAGTTAAAAAATGCATTCTTAACATAGTCATGTGAGGTGGACAATATATTATAAATGAGGAAACTGAGACTTTAAAAGATCTAATGACTTGCCCAAGGTAACAAATACATTCCAAAGACTGGCCTCAAATCCAATTCTTCTCACTCTAATATGTAAATTAACCATGATGCTATGATGATGGAATAGTTGTTTACTGGAGAGTTTCTTTTTTTCTTTTTGGTTTTTTTATTAATTTATTTGTTTTCAGTTTTCAACAATCACTTCCATAAGTTTAAAATTTTTCCCCTTTTCTCTCCCCTCCCTTCCCAAGATGGGATGCAATCTTATATGGGTTCTATAATACTTTCTTATTAAACACATTAACACATTAGTCATGTTGCATAGAAGAATTGAAATAAATGGGAGAAACCATGAGAACACCCAAAACAAAACATAACAAAAGAGAAATTAGTCCGCTTCATTCTGCTTTCTGACTCTATAGTTCTTTCTGTGAATGTGGAGGGCATTTTATATCAAGAGTCCTTTGGGAATGGTTTAGGTCCTTGCATTGCTGTGAAGCGCTAAGTCTATCAGAAACACATACTGTGGCTGATCCTGTGGATAATATTAGTTCTTCTGGTTCTGCTCATTTCATTCAGCATCAGTTCATATGTCTTTCCAAGTTTTTTTGAAGTCTACCTGTTGAGCATTTCTTATGGAACAATAGTTTTCCATTATATTCATACACCACAACTTATTCAACCATTCCCCAATTGATGGACATTTCCTCAATTTCCAGTTCTTGGCCACCACAAAAAGAGCTGTTATGATGCTTTTGTACATGTGGGTCCTTTTCCCACTTTTATGATCTCTTTGGGATATAACTCTAGAAGTAAGTACAGCTAGGTGAGCAGTTAGGTGGTCCACTGATAGAGTGCCAGACCTGAAGTCAAGAATACTCATCTTCATAAGTTCAAAGCCAGTCTCAGACATTTACTAACAATGTGATGCTGGGCAAGTCATTTAACCTTGTTTGCCTCAGTTTCCTCATCTGTAAAATGAGCTAGAGAAGGAAATGGTAAACCACTCCTGTATCTTTGCTAAGAAAAACTCACATGGGGTCATGAATAATTGGATCCAACTGAAAAATGACTCAACAACAAATCTCTAAAGTGCAGCTCACCCAAATGCAGAGAGGTCTGGTTGATATGTGAGGGCTGAAGACATTTCTCAATGCAATAAGGAGAGCCCTTCCTAGACTGCTTAGCTCCCCTCGTCACTCCTCTCTCAGCCCCAACTGGTCACCCAAGGGAAAAATAAGGTTGCAATATCTTCTGCCACAGTCCCTCTGGGAAACCATCCTGTTCAATAAGATTGATATTATAAAGGTCATATTCAGAGTAATTCCACCACTGGATCTAGCATAGGACTAGGCTGTTTGGCTTTTGCAATCTTTTTCATGCAAGACCCAACACGGCCTTTTGGTTGTATGTTTCCTGACAACCTGGACCCCAGGGAGGCCTTCTCCATGAGGTTTCCTCCTGGTGCTAGGCTGGACTGCTCTGGCTGGGTAAGGAAACTAATCTTTACTGTTGACAACAGCATTTTTGCAGGGATGTGTTCTTCTTACAGAGAAAAATATGCCTTGTTTCTACAGAGTCTCACATGCTGATTTCTAATGAATCTAGGCTGGACACTGTTTGTGGTGAAGGTAGAATTGAGGTAAGATCTTAGGTTTAACTTGAAGACATTAAGTTATTTAACCTTTCTTTTCCTCAGTTTCTTTATCTATAAAGTAGGCATGATAATAACCTACATTTATAAAGAGCTTCCGCATTTGCAAAGGACTTTAGATACCTTAATTTTATTCTCACAGCAGTGCTATAGCAGAGATAGGTGCCATTATCATTCCCATTTTATAGATGAGGAAACTGAGGTAGACAGAAGGTAAATGACTTGCCCAGGATCACATAGTTAACAAGTTTCTAAGACTGAATTTGAACTTAGGTCTTAAATGATATCAGGTCCAGTACCACCTAGCTGCCTCTAATAGAAGAAGGAAATTGATCATTTATGGTAATGTGCCAGTCTATCTGGAGGGAGGAAATTGAACAAGTTGACTTCTATGTATTTATAAACTTTACATCAGTCTCCTTATATTAGAATTTTTTCCTCAGCAACATTTCCCAAGGAGAGACAAAGAGGAAGGAGAGGAGCAAAAGGAGGTGAAAGCTAATTCCATATCTGTGTTCTACACAGATTTGGAGGATGAGATTATCATGTAGTCTAACTAGGAGAAGCTGAAGACCCCCCTGCAGGGATGGTGAGGGAAGGGTCCTCCCAACAACTCTTTGAGACTTAGTAGCCCAGAACAATGTTGATGTCTTTGAGTTTACAGGGCACCCAAAGATTTGACCTCTGGCACTCTCTCCATCCTAGCCCAGATGTATGAGACCCTAGTGGCCTCCTGTGCAGTAAGGGACTGCCCTTTGATATCTGATCTCCCATCTGCTGGGCTAGGCATGTGGAGGCGACAGCTGGCACAGCTCCCCCCAGGGGGTTGCAATTAGGGGATATTTAATCCTGTCACCTGGTTCATTTGCAGTGATGGATTTGGGGATGGAGAGCTCAGTGGCGCCAGAGGAGATATTGGATTACCAGGGCCCATCCCCTCTGTCCTTTAAAAAGGGTTCAGCCTTCCCTGCCCACCGCACCTGTCTGCCCTAACTTTAAAGGGAGTCACCTGACACTCATACATTCAAAATTGGCCTGAACTGTCACCTAGAACCTCCTTTGTGACCTCCTCATGATGTGAAAATTCTCGGGAGGGCATTTGCCCCCTTTGCCTGATCCTTTCTCCCTTTCCACCTAATCTTTATCCATTTTGGACCCTCTTGGTTGCAGCTATTATTAGGAGGGAAAATCTCCTAGGTGCAGCCTCCCTTATACCTTCCTTCCAGTTTTCCAGGTTTTGAGGACTATGTATGAATGACTGTTATTTTTTTCACCATCCTATCTGTTCTGAAGATCTAGCCTTGACTTAACCAGATGCTGGTTAGATGCCCAGGCTGATTCATAATATAGTCGAAAGAATATAAGAACATAGGTTTGTGCCTGGCTTGAATCTTTCCAGCAAGATGCCTTTTGAGGTCATTTCCAAGTTTAACGTGACTCTAAGGGATATAGCATGACACAAAAGAAAGAAGACTGGATGTGGAGTCCAACATATTTTATTTCTCATAGCTTCTTTCTTTATCTATGTTATTGCTATTCACAAGTTTCAGTCACGTCTGACTCTTTCTGACCCCATTTGGGGTTTTCTTGGGAAAGAGGCTGGACAGTTTTGCCGTTTCCTTATCCAGCTCACTTTATAGATGATGAAACTGAGGCAAACAGGGTTAGCTGACTTGCCCAGGGTCACACAGCTAAAAAGTGTCTGAGGTCAGATTTGAACTCAGGAAGATGAGTCTTCTTGACTCCAGGACTGGAACTCCAGACCCTGTACCACCTAATTGCATCTTATTATCTCTAAAATGGCAATAATTGTATAATGCTTGGTTTTACAGGTCATCACAGTCAAATAATTCATGATCTAGTGGCCGGCCTGCTGGTGATTGGCCAGGCCAGTTCTGAAATAGTAGACATATTCTGCCCCTGAAACCAGAGTCACCTTCTTTCCAGCATGGGAGAAACTTCAGAATTTACGTAGCCTCCTAGGGTTACCTTCATAGTATAATTTTTAGATGGAAGAATAGGATTTTTCCTAGGTGACTCTGACCCAGTTAGTTAGCTAGTAGAAAATTTAACAGGTCCATAGCCTTTCCACTGTACTTCATGTAGAAGTAACCATTTCATATACATACATACATACACACATATGCATATATATATACACATGTATAGGGAAGCTCGGAAGACTTCAGAGGCAGTACTTAAATGAATAAATTTCCCCTGACCACAAAATAGGATACATGGATAATGTGTCTTAAAGCTCAGAGTCTCAAATGTAGGCTAGGGATCTAATGTTTGTCAAAATCCATGCTGCATAGCTGGCTGGTATTGGGGAATGCTCTCTGGGAACCCTTCCCACACACCTCACTGCGTTATCCCCCATTTCAGCCTTCAGGACATGCAAGCAAATGTCCTCCCTCTGTGATTTATGCAGACTTACTTGTTCAGTTTTGTAGACCATTCTGAAGATGATCAAGGAACTTGGAACTAGGGTAGGGGGATGGGGAAAAAGATAAATAAGGGGTCAATGAGCCCAATTAATACACTAGAGTGAGACATTAATAGTTCAGACCCAGCAAGGGAGAGAGCGAGAGCTCTTGAACACTGCAAAATTGCTACCTTGAAAAGGCTGGTCTGAGACTGAAAGAGAAACACTTGGAGAGAGAGGATTCCCTTCCAAAGACAGGAAACACTTGAAGCTTATCACTCCCCTACCCCCAGACTCTAAGGAATGACAAGGCATCATGCACACATGTGCACATACACATACAGGGATAGAGACTTCATAGATGGCTTTAGAATTAACTATTTCCTATCCATTCTATGGAAAGAACACTGGACTTGGAGTTTTGATTCCAAGAACTAGAGTTCAAGTGTCAGTCGTATTGTTTTCTGTTTTTGTGACCCTGGACAAAGCGCTTAAGTTCTGTGAGACTCAGTTTCTCAATCTGAAGAACAGGAATAATAATGTTTGTCTTAGATAAATCAAAGGGACATGAAGGGTTTATTCTAAGGATCAAATGAGTTGATAAATACTGAATAAACTTTGTAACTCATGGTCATAGGATTTGGAACTGGAAGTGATCTTAGCGGTTGACTAGTTGTGAGCTTAAATTTGTCCTCTGACACTCTCCAGTTGTGTGACCCTGGACAAGTTTTTCTCTGCCTCAGTTTCTCCAGTTGAAAATAAGGGTAACAATAATAGAACCTATATTTCACTTATGTTGTGAAAATCAGAGACAATATTTGCAAAGCACTTAGCATAGTCTCTGGCGCATGGTTGATGCCTTTCCTTCATTCTCAAAGAGAACTATGACATCAGGTAGATGATGCCATGACATGCAAGTGAATTTGATTTTAGTGAGGAAGGGCTGTACAAAGTCACCAGCCTCACTTTATCCTCCAGAGCCATTTAGATCCACATAGTAGGCATTTAATAGATGTCTTTTTTAAGTTCAACCCCCTCACTTCATTTTCAAATGATGCAACTGAGGCTGGAGGAGATGAAATGATCTATCCAAGTCATAAAAGTAGCACAGTCAGGATTTGAACCCGAGTCTCCTGACCCTAAATCTGGTATTTTTTTCAGTCTGCCACGCTGCTTCTATAAGGTGTTATTCAAAAGTGAGAAGTGAGCAGTCATTATTTCTGTGCTTAGAGAACAGGAAAGAATGTGATTTTCATTTCTATCCCTTCCACCTCTCTGAAAAATGCCTTTCATGTGCTTACTTGCTTCTCCAGGAAGTCCTCTCTGATTAACTTCTGAATTTGGCGGCTCTTATATCATAGGTTTAATCTGTTGCTGCTTTGCAAAGTTTCTTCAGTTATTTGTGCATGTGTGTATGTGTATGGGCATGTGCATGTATGTGTATGTGTGTGTGTGTGCACGTAAGTGTGTGTGTATGTGCATCCTCCCGTTCAGTGTATATGCTCTTAGAAAGCAAAGTTCTCCATTTTTTCTTCATCTTTTGGAACATCCCATTGCACCTTGCAGAGTTCCCTGAGCCCAGGGGGAGCACAGCCCACCAGGGTACTTGTTTGATGGGTGAATGAATACCTTGTGGCAGCCTGCTGAAACTTCAGCGCTTATTTTGAGATGCAGGAAATCATTTAGTAAATGTTTCAGTGTCTAAATGTGAATGCTCCAATGATAGTGACAGCCTCGTTCAGAACTGTCCCAGCTGCTGCCAGACCCTGCTCAGTCTCTGCAGAGGAGCCGACACCCTGCATGGAATACAACAGCTCACAGTGTAAGGTAACCATCCCTCCCATCAGGAGGTGACTGTGTTGCTGCACTCTGAAGTCCACTGTGCTGGCCTCTGCTCATTATTGAAGTGGGTGCTTCTCAGATGACTCAGAAATTCTAATACAGAATTGTATTTCTGAGGAGAGAGTGATAACCATCTCCTTTCATATCTCTTCTGCCTGGGAAATCTGCTTCTGCAGCATCTAAAAGACAATCCCATTTTCCCCTAGGTTATGAGTGTCAATGTTTGTTTACAGACCAGGGTTCTGAGCAATTGTCTTCTCTTACATATTGTCTGTGAGAATATAGAACCCTGGTAGAAGTCCCCTAGTCTGTGGCATGTGGGAGAAGGAGCAATGAGAGAGATTCTGGAGGCAATCCAGGGCTCATCAAGTGGAGGGCAGTGGACACTGATGTGAATTGGCTCCAGGTTAGTCTGAATGAATTCATGTGTAAGAGTGTGGCTCTGAGGTTTCAACCTTGTCTAACAGCAAAGGAAAATACTAAAGAAGAGGTATCGTCTCACAAACACGTGACCTTTCTATTACTACCTTGTAATTTTCAAGGCGTTTTCATTTCTATGATCTCACTTACTCCTTATAATAACTTTGTGAGGTAGACAGGCAGGCATTATCCTCAGTTTACAGACAATAAAACAGGCTTGGTCCGGGCCATGTTAATAATCAGCCCGCTAAAATGTATTAAATATTTATTATTAAATAATAGCAGTGTGCATTTTTATTACTTTATGTAGGTAGACTTGAGAGATACCACACTGATATGTTGCTAGAGGGAAGTAGGACAAATGTCAACTGACTTTCAGCTTTCTCTGGATAGTACATCCATTACTATTTATTTATGTAGAGCAGAGATGCTGATTTGGTAAGGCTCCTTAACCCCATAAGGCCTATTCTGTTTGAGGAGGTTGAACCCTATAAAGACCTATTTCAGTCAGGAGGATATGATATATCCTAAAAGTTAAAACAGATTTCTAGTCAAAACTTAGGTAATTGTTTAGCTGGGAGACTTAAACAGAGAAATTAGAGGAAAAGGCAGTTCAATTCAGAAGAAAATTTAACATACTTAGTCAAGAAACTCAATAGAGAAGTAAATAAAATCCAGAAAGACCTGTTCTTAATTCAGGTCTCTGTAACTTCTGGTACAACTTGACTAAGTCAGTATCTGAACAGTCTGAGAAAGCTGAAGAAATGATCATATTGGCTTGGAATGCTGACTAAGAAAAGTTAGAATGCTCCTTACAGGGAATAGCCTACAGTAGAGCAGGTCTTCTCAATCTGTGGTCCCTGAGTCCATGAATACAGTCCAGGGGATCCATGACTTTGTATGGGGAAAAGTTATTTAGCAGACTGGAAAATATATTAGATTTAGGATCAGGAGATCCAGGTTCAGATCCTGACTCGGTTACTTCTATGACTTGGATAGGTCATGTCCTCGGGTGCATCATTTGAAAAACATTGTCTTTTGTTCTCCAAGAGGACTATTATTATACTATTTCAGAATAATTTATTTCCTTTGGGAAGTTATATATTTTACTTTATGCAATTTACAAACATCTCTCTGAGAAGCAGACCATAGACTTCGTCAAATGGCCACAGAAGCCCAGGTTAAGACACCATGAAGTATAGAGCAAAGTTGTAAGTGGCTCTAAGATGGCATCTGAGATAAGGACCATGGGTGAGGCAGGAAGCTAACAGATCAGGCAGACACAATAATTATGTGGCCTCTCCTATGCAGAGGAAAGGCTTATTCATCGCGGTACCTTCAGAGAATGAAATGGTTAAGAACTGAAAGGATTGTAAGCACAATATCCTTGGTGGAGACTGTAGAGTACATATATATATATATATATATATATATAGTAGACTTTCCTATGATTGTCTTCTCTCTATATACATTCATAGCAGAGTAAGCTCAGAGCTTATAGGGGAATGTTCTGTTACTGCTTTATTCACCTAATTTCTTAATTACAATAATTTGGTTATAAACAAGGTATGTCTACTGGCTAAATGGTAAAAGTGAAATAGATTTTCAAGGACTTGTGACCTACAAGTTTGGAAAAGATTCTGCTCCATAAATTACCCAAGATCTGAGGGGAGTAACTGGGGAGCTCAGAGTGAGGGGACTCCCCCCACAGGCTACATGGATGTAGATATAGTATTTCATTTGATCCTTACACCAACATTCTGAGATAAATAGACCATGTATCAATATTACCACTTAATAGATGAGAGTACTGAGGCTTAGAAAGAGCAAGTGATTAGCTTCAGGTCACACAACAAGTAAATGTCTGAGCCAGGAGGAGAGTCCAGATTCAGTGTTTTTTCCAATTAAATACCTTCCCTACTATGTGCAGGTGTCATGGAGAATGCCAAGAGGCATATTCCTTACCTTTACAGTTAATGATTTAGTTGGGAAAACAAGACGTAAATATATGAAAAATAACATAACAATCCAAGAAATCACTAAGAGTTAAAAACAACAGAATTCCTCCTGAACAATCCCTGGAAATAGCTAAGGCAGCGATGGAACGTTATAGTTATGTCCGCCCAGATTTAGTCAAAGAATTTAACAAGTATGATACAGATGGGTCAAAGTGGATTAAACAGTATACCACAATCAATGCAATCTCAAAAAAAAGAATTTTCCATTGATGTTGGTTATGAGCAGTTCCTAGGTCCAGACATATTCTTTCACCCAGAATTTGCTAACCCAGACTTCACACAACCTATCTCAGAAGTAGTAGATGAGGTAATTCAGAACTGTCCCACTGATGTCAGACAACCTCTCTACAAGAATATTGTCTTCTCTAGGGGTTCAACCATGTTCAGGGATTTTGGACATTGACTGCAGTGGGATTTGAAAAGAATTGTTGATGCAAGACTAAAACTAAGTGAAGAATTAAGCGGTGGTAAACTGAAGCCCAAGCCTAGTGACGTGCAAGTCATTACACACCACATGCAGTGATATGCAGCATGGTTTGGGGGATTGATGCTGGCTTCCACACCTGAGTTCTACCAAGTATACCACACCAAAAAGGATTATGAGGAAATTGGACCTAGTATTTTCCACCACAACCCAATGTTTGGGGTCATGTCTTAAAACTGACTTCATAGTTGTAACAGTTAGAGAACTGGGGAAGAGCTCATCTTTCTGATTACCTGTTTTGTCTGGATGGCTGATATAAACTGAAATTGACAAGGAAAAGATCAAACATAATTCAACAGGAATATTTTAATAAATGTATCAACTTACGAATGTAGAAGAAAGCAAAAATTATTAAAAGTGTTTTACTTTAGATAATATTTGAATATGTGTGTAACAAAAAGAAGTGGGTTTTAGTTCTTTCTGTGACTAGATATTTTATATATGAATGGATTATCCAAGATTTGATGGAATTTAACGGTATGTAGATAGCTCTATAATGCTTGAATTGTATACTTCCAAGTGTGTACAATGCAAGAGCTTGTTTATATTTTATACTTTTTTATGCTTTGAGAAACAAATGTCAACAACTGTTGCAGTTGAGAAAAGGAGAGACCAACTCTAAGGTAAATTTAAAACAAAACTCTCATGACACTTGATTACACACTCATGTTATTCTAGTTATTAAAAATTTCAGCCATCCAAAAAAAAATCTGGTTGTCTTTGCAAGTATTTTTGGAACTAGAACTAGTATCTTGGATTAACTGATGCCTGCTAGTGCTTTCTGAAGACTCTTATTCTGTTTCTTGCTTTAAAAGTAAAGACAAGATTGTTGGACCAGTATTGCAGTTATGTAGTGTCATTTCTGATGAAAAAACAAATCTGAATATCAAAATTGATGTGCTAGGTATAACACCATTCCAGTAAAGACACAGAATTTCTTTTGAAAAAATAAGTAAGACAATTTCTGCTCTCAAGGAACTCATTCTTTTTTTAAGTAGTATTTTATTTTTTCCAATTACATGTAAAGGCAATTTTTAAATTCAATTTTATAAAATTTTGAGTTCTGAATTTTTCGCCCTTCCTTCCCTCTCCTCTTCCTAAAAGGTAAGCAGTTTTATATAGGTTTTACATATATGCAATCATGTAAAATATATTTCCATATTAGTCATAGCTGTAAAAGAAGAAACAGATCAAAAGGAACCAAACCACAAAAAAAGAAAGTGAAAATAGTATCCTTTGATCTTCATTCAGAGTCTATCAGTTCTTTCTCTGGAGATGGATAGCATGAGTTCACATTCTAACAAAGAACACATATAGGCGGTTTCATAGGATCGTAGATTTAGTATTGGAAGGGCCTCTAAAGATCATCTAATCCAATCGCCACATTTTAAAAATTAAGAAGCTGTGGCCCAGAGAAGTTAAATGACTTGTCTAATGTGACACAAAGAGTAAATGCCAGGGCTGGGATTCCAACCAGGTCTTCTGACTCCAGTGCAAGCATCCTATCCCTTTCCACTAGACTACTCTACTTCATGGGCAAGTTTCATGGAAAGGTCCAGTGGAACTTCAGGTACAGTGGTAAAGCATCTGCCATATGGTAATGCATCTGATTTAGGGTCATTTCTATCCATAATACTTCTTGCTATTGTTGGACAATTTGACAGTACTGAGAATTTTGGTGGTCAGACCTTTTAGTAGCTGTAGCTGCTGAGAAGTCAGGGAATGCTTCTGTGGATGATGACTGCAAAGGGTGGACTGGTGTTTCCAGGATTCTTGGGTGGGATGACTCCATCAAGATCTGAGGGAGGATGGTGGTGGAGGTGGTAGAGATGGTATGACCTACCTGGCACATGCTATCTTCTGACTTTCCCTCTCCTTGTTGCTGGCCTCCAGGCAAAGGAAGAAAAACCATCTTCTTCTGCAAGGGAAGAATGAATGGTGACTCCCTGGATTCAGAGTGAGGGCTCAGGAAGAGGGAGGTAAGGAAGATAACTTTGAGCTTGGTTGATCTGAGAGCATCTTGGGGTCATTACCAGAAATGAGGAAGTCAAGAATAAATGATCATGGAGGACCATAGACTTTAGAGCTACCAAGCATTTTAGAGATTATCAAGTTCAACAATTCCTTTCAGAAAGGAGAAAATTGAGGTCCATAGAGGAAAAGAAACTTGCCCAGTCACATATCTAGTTACTCTCAGAGCCAGTATTCAAACCCAGATCCTCTGCTGGAAACAGAGAGAAATTGAACTTGAAGTGTTCGTGGGAACATTCAAGTGGACATATCCCAAAAGATTGGTATATAGCTTGTAAGCTATTTATAAATTACCCCTAATATAAAAATGTATAAAATCTTAGAACTTTAGGGATACTTTATATTATTGGAGATGATAGTCTGAAACTGGGGAGAAACTAGAGAAGTCTATCTGAGAGTCTTTGCACAAAGAAGTCATCAACAAAGGAAGATTATATGGAGACTAATGATTATTATAACAGCCACATTTACATAGGACTTCAGAATTTACAAGGGACAGATGTCTTAAGGTGTGCAGAGTGTCTTATATGTGTTATTTCACTTGGTATTCACAACAGCCCTGGAAGGTAGGTAGTATTGTTATTCCCATTTTATAGATGAGGAAACTGAGGCTAAGAGAAGTTGAATGACTTGCCTAAGGTCACATAGCTAGTAGGTATCTGAGACAAGATTTGAACTCGTCTTGATGACTCCAAGTTTAGGACTACATTTGCTGTGCCACCTATCTATATAAAAGAGAAAAGTAAATTAGTGGGGCAAAGCAAAATGCTTAATCAGTACATTACCCAGCCCTTCCTATTTCCTCAATATAGTTCAAAGTAGAGTATAATTCAGTTGACTATGGATAAAGTACTCTATCTTAAAATAAAAGATCCCTGGAGTGAAGGACTGGAGCCTTTGCCGTTTAAGTATGGGAAGTACCTAGGACAGCACCACATAGCACGTATCTTGGCCAGAGTGGATGCATAGTCCATAACATGGAATCTGCAAGAGCCTTCTGGCCTCAATCTGCCTGAACTGCTGTCCCTTTGATGCTGACTATTGCTACCCTACCCCCAACTCTCTTCTTGGGAAGGGACAAATCACTGCCATCATCATTCCTGCATCTCAGGTGTTTGTGGAGAGACTGAAGGGAGAGCGGGAGGATACAGGGGTTACCCAAAAATGTTCAATTCCCTTTCATCTAGGTAGTGTAGGAGATGGAGTCAACAAGGGCCCAAGTTGGAATCCTGCCTCAGACACTATGCTATTATTGGAACATCATGTAACTTTGCTTGATCTCAGTTTTCTGTAAAATGGGAGTAATGATGGCACTTATCTCCCAGGGTAATTGTGAAGATCAAGTGAGATAATTCATATCAAGTGACTTATGAACATTAAAGTGGTATATAAATATTAGATATTTCCATTAACTTTCCACTATTATCAGAAACGCAAAGTTACTAGAGGTTGGGCTTTTTTCCCAGAAAGGCAAAGTTTCCAGTAGAAGGGAGTTGAATCCCTTGTCATCAGAGCATCAGATGAGATTGGTTTGGCAAATATCTCCTGCAATTTGGACTTTTTCTTTCTGATTGGATCAAAGTAATTGATTAGGTCATTTTGGGCCAAAGTAAAATGAAAGAGGACAACTCGTTGCCTCCCACTGGGCTGTGAAAACACCTTTCCCAATAGATACAAACAGATGTAAGCTGTTTTTGCCTTTTGCTCTTTTGGGGGAGACAACATAATTTTGCCATTTTTTTCATTGTCATGTGATCATTTACGCATGAAGCCCAAATGGGGAACATAAAATCATGGGGGGGTGGTGTCATTAATTCAAAAAGTAAAATCAGACCCCCATTTTTTCTCTTCCCTTTAATGGAGCTCCTCAATTAGTGTTATATTGTTTCATAACTTTAATAGAATATTGATACCTTGGGCAGAGATACAATCCCAGAGTCAAGGCTAGTTCCCTCTTTCCAGCACAATGCTCTTGCTGTACTTGGGCAAGGCAGCTTGGGCACAGGGCTTGGCTGATGCATCTCAGATCAATTAGATCCAGCACTACCTTGCTAGTGATTTATACTCTAGAAACTGACCTGCCTGGAGAGCAGGAAGGGGCTAAGTCAAGTCCCTCAGGTTCAGGGCTTCCAATGACACAGTGGAAGTTTCTTCCTTTTCTCCATTACCAGCTCAAAGAAGTTCAAATTTCTCACTACCATAGTTCTAAAAATTGACTAGTTAGGCTGCTTAAGGAATAGCCGCCTCAAAAAAGAGGAAATGTGTCATCCTGCTTCCCTTGGCCTTTGGGGAATTTTCTGGGCCTAACTTAGAAAACTATCATGCAAAACTTTAGGGGCTACCATTAGGTCATGGTCTAACAGTTGGGAATGCCTGATCTAAAATCAGTAGCTCCCCCAGATTTAAAGTACAGCATCACTGACTAATCACATATGTATCTCATTTGTCAAGACCATATCCTAGAATTCCTCCCCCTCAGAATATTCCCCTGCATGCCACAGGTGGGATCACCTCATGGACAGCAGGAAAATGGGACTAACAAAACATCTTTTACAGAAACACTTAGTTGATCACCATGATGGCATAGTGGATGGAGAGCTAACCTCAGAGTTAGGAGAACTTGGGTTCAAGTCCTGCTTCTCATGTGCGTTGGCTATGTGACCTTGGACAAGTTATTTAACCTCTCTTAGACAGCTCTGCAAAACTACATTTGTGGCAGAGAAGGAGTAGTTGCCAGTCTGCGTTGGTAGAGGGAACCGCCTCATCTGGGAGTTCCTTTTAACCAATGAAATCATGTCTAGTTCCTATCCATATCTGTCATCCAGAGGAATGATTTGTATCGTCTCTGTTGTCTTCCACCAATCCTAACAGTAAGTGAACTAAAGCCAGTGAAATTCTCCATGGCTAAAGAAACCCCTTCAGAGAGCTATCCTCAAGACAAGTCATCAATTGCCAACCTCCCCAGATCTCAGCACTTCAAAGAGAGAGCTCCTCTGAGCCATCTTCTTCTCTTTTTTCTTTCTTTTTTTTAAACATCTTCATGTTTTTTTTCTCCCTTCATTTAGTTGCATCTGAATGCAGATGATACAGTACAAAATTCCTTTGGAGGTTATGGTGTGTGTGTGTGTGTGTGTGTGTGTGTGTGTGTGTGTGTGTGTTTTATAGATTTCATAGGTGTCTGCATGTATATGTGTGTGCCTGTGTGCGTGCGCAAAAGTATTTATGAATCATAAATGAAGCTGGGCTGTAGAGCCAAGGATCTCCAGCAGAGTGCCGGCATGTGTGTACGTTTTAGAGACTGATCTCTTACACGGGAAGCTGCGTTTGATATCTCATTTGTTGGCTGCTTTCCTTGCAAAGCAGAGGAATACTTAACCCACTTTCCCCAAAACTGAAGCAGCCTTGGAGCAGTCAGGTGAGGCTGAGACACAGCCAGCCCCTCTTGCCAGGATACCCAATGGGCTGAGCAGGGCAGCTTATGTGTGTAGCCTGCTGCCACCTTCTGGACAGGGGAGGACTCCTGATGATGTTGAGTTAAGATGGCTCACTCACCAAGCACCTGCTGAATCAATCATGGCTTTAGGGTTGGAAGGGTCTTAGAGATTATCTAAGCCAGTCCTCTTAGTTTTGCTGTTAAGGATGGCAAGGAGTTAAGTGACCTGTCCAAGGTCACACAGTAAGTTGAAGAGAAAGGATTTGAACCTAGGCTTTCAGACTCCAACTTTAGTACTTTTCCCATATTGTCCCCTAGAATGAAAATAGAGATCATCTTAGGGCTCCAAACTTTTCTTGTCTCCTGTTCCTTTGTCCCTCTACTTTTTTGAGGCCTCTTCTGAGGAAAGGAAAAAGAACTGACTTTTTGTCATTTTCTCTTAGTCCTTGGAAGGGGCAGTTGCTGATGCCAAGGTTTTCCTGTTCCTGCCTCATTTTATCCCTCTTCTGGGAGAGCAGAGGTACAATTTTAAACACCTGCTTAGGAGAGTTCCAGTGGGCCAGTGAGTTTTCATTCTGTTTTTCTCTGCTAGATATTCAGCCCACGCATGACAAAGACTTTGGCAAAATACTAGCAATCAGAAACCTGCTCTTCATAGACATAAAAGAGCTGGTCCACAGGTCTCCCCAATAATGAGAGTCTACATGCATTAGCATATATTTTCTTGAGAAGGAACTACCACAGTCTATCCTTAAAAGCAATTCATTCTATTTACAGCTTTTCTGAAGCCCCCGAGAGGGAATAATCTCAGAGCACTGCAGACACCACACAGAAAATAGTGAAAAACATTCAATTTGGAAACAATTTTATCTCGATTTATCTCTCTTTTTTTATGAGTCAGCCCAATCCTGCTACTCTGTTTTTCTCACCTGAAACCTCTTATGTCCAAGCCTCCTCCTGGGGTCATGGGTGGCCAATGAGAATGCTCTTCCTATCAAAGGAGTGGGAGAGGAAAGAGGGAGAACCTGAGAAAGGAGGAAACCAGAGCCCCCTCTTCTTCCCTTGTACAGACATCTCTCTCCCAGAACTGAGAAATGAGGAGGAGGGATGAGACCAGAGAAAGGATGCATCTGATGTACAGGCGGCGTTATCGCCACAATAAACAAATTGTTCTCCAGAAGTGCCTCAGCTCTTTAAAACAGTAACAATGTGAATGTCGTGTCCTATTACCCCATCCTCTGGGCTAATAATAAGATTTTGTAACCATGTTAACAGTGAAAGAAAGGAAGAGACGAAGTATCCCTTTCATTCTATAAAACATCCAGGTGCCTAGTACAGCTTTGTAAATTACTCTTCTATCCTTGTGTTGATTGAGGGAGGAGTCTGGTGATGATGACATGTCTGGCATCCTTAGCGAAATGAGGGCTCAGTCAACCTGGACGCATTCAACAAGTTCATATTAAGCACCTACTGCATGCCTAGCACTGAACCATACAAGAGAAACCAAAAACAGCCCCTGCCCTGGAAGAACAAAAAGTTGGCACAACATATGTGAAAGAGTGTTGAATTTGGCATCAGAAGATGCAAGTTTAAAACTCATTCTTGTTATCATGTGATTTCAGTTAAGTCAATGAGTTCTGTCTCAGTCTTCTCATGTATAAAATGGGAATATCTACCACTCTGTGGGCAGAAACATGTTGAAGCTGAACAGCACAACACAAATATAGGACCTTTTTACTGTAGTCTAAATAGAGATCAGATATTCTATAATCAGCTGCTAACCTGTGTGATACTGGTTATAGGAATTTAAAAGAGGGAGACATCAGTGAAAATAGCAGTAGCTCCAGAACTTCCTGGAGGAGATTGGACTTAACTCTAATCCTTGGAGGATGGGAAGGATTTTTTTGAGGTAGAGAAAGGTAACGGATTCCAGTGAGGAGAATGACATGAGCAAATGTGAAGTGTGAATAGTATATTGTGGCTGGGGGACAGTAGGGAAACTGATATAACTGGGACATGGTGTACATGTTCAATTCACCAATTGTGTATAAATGTATGTGTATGTATATATGTGTATATATGTATATGTGTATATACACATGTTATATATGTGTATATACACACGTGTGTAATAGCACCTACCTCCCAGGTTGTTATAAGGTTAAAATTAGATAATATTTGTGAAGTGCTTCATAAACATCAAAGTGCTATCTAACTAGTAGATACTATTATTATTTATTAAGTACCTAGTATATGAAAAGGGCAGCTAGGGTGGTACAGTAGATAGAGCTCTGGGTCTGGAATCAGTAAGACTTGTCTTCCTGAGCTCAGATCTGGCTTCATACACTTATTAACTGTGTGATCCTGGGCAAGTCATTTAACCCTGTTTGCCTTAGTATCTTTATCTGGAGGAAATGAAAAATCACTCCAGTATCTTTGCCAAGAAAACCCCAAATGGGGTCACAAAGAGGCAGACATGACTGAAATGACTGAACAGCAACAATGACAAACCATATGGAAACACTATTAGAGGCACCATGTTTGTGTGACAAAAAGGAAAAACAACACAGTCTCTGACTTCTAGAAGCTCTGGTTTTAATGGTGGGATAGACAAACATAGGCATTGGGCTTGGGACTGGATTTGTGATTTCATTAACAATAATGCTAGCTAATATTTATGCAGTACTTAGTCTATGCGGGGCACGGTGCCATATAGGGAACTCCCAGGTGAAAACTCTCTCTTCCAGTGCAGGCTGTCACCTTCTCTCCACCCTATACAATATTAGAGAAATGCCTAAAACTCTGGCATGTTAAGTAACTTGCTCAGAATCACAGAACCGTATCTCTCAGAGGTAGAACTTAAGACCCAAGCCTTCCCGGCTTGGAGGTCAGTTTTCTCTGCCCTCCACCAAAGATGTCAAAAATATCACCCACAACAATCCCAAGTGTGGCCTCAACCAGATTAAAATGGAATTGGGAAATATTTAGCAAAAGAAATCAAAATACAATGAAGCATAGATAATATTGTATTTTAAAACTCAGAGAACATGCTGTCCGTAGGGATCCTTATGTATGGTTTAGTGGACCTGGTTTCTATTTTAATTTGACACTGCTGTACTACAATATCATGCTTGTACACAATTAAGCCTGATAATAAGGAGGGTGTGATGGGGCAAAGGAGAGATTCAGAAAAAAAAATGACTGGAAAATTTGTATAGGGAGACATTACTTTTAGTTGGGGTTGGAAGGGATGGATCAAAGAAGGATTCCTAAAGGAATTGGCAAGAGTACCTTCACTGGGCCTTTGGGGAAATGGTATGAAGAGAGAGTGTATTTCACACTTAAGAATCTTTTATTTTTTTAGTCATTTTTCAGTCATTTCTTATTCTTTGTGACCCCATTTGGGTTTTGTTTTGTTTTTAGCAGAAATACTAGAGTGGTTTATCATTTCTTTGTCCAGCTTATTTTACAGATGAAGAAGCTGAGACAAAGCAGGTTAAGTGACTTGCCCAGGGTCATGAAGCTAGTAAATGTCTGAGGTAAGATTTGAACTCAGGTCTTCCTAACTTGAGGTTGGTGTTCTGTCTGATGCACCAGTTAGCTGCCCAGGAGAGTAGTCAAACATGCAATAACAATGACACACCAAGAGTTCATATTTATATAGTGCTTTAAGGTTTACAAAGTACTTTCTTCACACACACACACACACACACACACACACACACATGCACACACACACACACAAGTTAGATAAATAGATCCTAAGTAACAATTGGGACTTCAACCCAGGTCTTTCAAACTCTCCGTCTGTGGCTTGTCAGTCAGCCAATCAATCAATAAGTATTTATTAAGCATCTACTTAAGCACTATTAAACACTGTGTTGTGTTGCCTCCCAGACAATTAGAAAATAATGGTGCCTTGAAGAGGTGATTCAGGTAGGGAACCAATCAGAGGAGTTTGGGCTTCATGAAGACTCTCCAAACTGGAATGTGCTATGAGGATAGACAGATACAGGACTATATCGGAGTCAGCTTAAACAGGCTGAAGAGAGCCCATTGTTGAATTTTCAATGGGAGCATTTACACCTTGGAAATTGGCACACCAGGGCTTAATTTATTGTTTTATTGATCTCCAGACTTAAGAAAGTGATGGAGAAAATATTAATAGAACAAACTTAGAAGTCTGTCAGGAGAATTGTTCCCCAATGGCCAGTTGTTAAATATTGATCAGTGTACCCCTGGAAAGGAGAGACAGAGACAGACAGACACACACAAACACACACACACACACACACACACACACAGATAGAGAGACAGAGACAGAGAGAGAGACAGAGATGCGAAATTTCTTTTTTCCCACTTAATAAGATTTTATTTTTTCCAATTACATATAAAGATAGTTTTCCATATTTCATTTATCTTTTTCTTCCTCACTCTCCTCTCCCCTCCCCAAGATGACATGCCATCTGATATAGGCTACACATGTACAATCATATTAAACATATTCCAACATTAGTCATGTTATGAAAGAAGAATCAGAACAAAAGGAGAAAACCACAAGAAAGGGAAAAAAAACAAAAGAAAAGAGTATGCTTGGAGATGCAATGTTTCTTAAGAGCTTATAAATGTTGTATGTACAAACAAGACAAACCCTGGCCTCATGGGATTCACATCCTAATGGGGAGAGGAGACAACAAAACATAAAGAGGTAAAATGGGTGGAGGGAAGAATCCCCTAGTGGGGATAAAGCAGCTGGAGAGGAGGAGCCTGGGGTGAAATGAAAAAGGCCCTTCATGAAATTATTTTCCAGGCTAAGAACTCACTAATCAGGACATGGGGTCTCAAGGTGGAGATCTCCCCAGGTTGGGAGAAGATAAAGGCTACCATCCTTTTAGGGCTGGGTCTCAATTCTACTGATTGGGCCAATTAGAAATAATGTCAAATTGCAGCCCCATCTTCCCCAGAGATTGTGGAGCTGTTTTCAGCTCCACATATATTAGACATGTCAGCATCTGTCATCAAAGACAAAGCATCAACAGGGACTATGCCATCTTCAGAGGAGTCCAGGGCTGAGCATTGGAAAAGGCTGACTATTAGATGTGACTCTCTGACAGCTCAAGGACAGAGTAATATGTAGACCTACTTTACTGCTCTGACTAGTCCCACCCACTCACCATGGATCTGGATCTGCTTTACCCATAAAAAGGGACAGACAGCTTGAGGTCCTACTTCCCTGGAGTTTGTCTCTTTTGAGTTGATCTTTATTCTTAGAATTCTGGGACCCTGTTTTTGGTTTCTGATTCTGTTTTGGTATCCCGGCTTTACTATCTTGACCCTGACCTTCTTATTTGGACCCTGCTACTACTGTATTCCTGACTCCTGCTTCTAGCTCATGGTACTCAACTTGGAGACCAGGTAGAAGTGGGAAATAGGTTTCAAAGTGGGTCTGAAAGGTTATTTAGCTCCAACACATGCCGAATGTCCCCAAAAGACATTCAACTCAACTCCTAGGTCTACAGGAGCATCAAAACCTTCCTTGTCCCCACTAGACAGAAACTCAGTCCCTTCCAGAGAAGAATCCAGAAGAGTTATCCCAAGGGAAACCCCTCTGCCCCTCTTCTTTGTAGACAGTCTGCTATCCTCATCCAAGAATGACTGAGCCTCCTTGAAGATCCCTAACACTTCCCACTCCCTCCATGAAAAACCTGACAGAGCCTGGGTCTGGATCCAAACTAATGAAATCATATGAAAGCCCCAATTTTTGGAGTGCTTGTCCTTGATCCAGTTGCAGTACATGGTATGCATTATTCAAAAAGGAACACCTGTATTACTTGAAAGCAGAAATTTAGTTTCTTGAGCAACAATCTGGAGAGATTGTTGGGGTTGAGGAGTGATGGCCCTGTAAAAAAGGGGCAGACTGTTTTTCATCTTGGCCCACAGTGCTGATAACATCCCAGTCTTTGTCTTTAGGCTTGATAGTGTTATCAAGGCTGCTGGGTTTCTTCTGTCCCAGTAGACATTCATTCATTCATTGCAATCCCCCAAAGAAGCCTCTCAGATTGTGGAAAATCACCAAAGCATACATGTCACTTGAGCTGTTAGTAACAGCATTGTATAGTGCCACTAAACCAGTGTGACCACTATAAAGTATGAAAGAGTGCTCTATCTGGAATCAGAGGACATGGGTTCAGATCCTGGTTCTAATACTTACTACCTGTGTGCCCATGGTTAAGTCACACACCTGTGAAGGCTGCAGTTTCCTTTTCTTTCGAATTAGGAGTTTAGACTAGGTGGATCCTGTGGTACATTTCAACCCTATTTTTCTGTTCCTATCATAGATATGAAAGCACTTTTCAAGTGTTTTCAAAGTAGAGTGTGTGTTACACAAGGAAGGGATACACATATATACAGAAGAAAAAAGGTAGCTAAGGTCTATCATTTGGTAAAATGTCCATCAGTGATCAGCAAATTAAAAGATTGGATCTGTGTTGACACTTTTAAATTTAATTTAATGGTGTGTTTATTTAACTGGGGGCTGCTGGCCTAATTAAGGGCTTTTAGCTCATCCAAGTATTATTAAATCTGGTTAAATTATATATTGTTTTGTTATTTACTCTTTTGGTTATGACGCTAACTACTGTTGGGGATTTTTTTAAGCTGCTCTGAGATATTCTAAGAGTTCCTAATGAAGTCAGCTAAATAAACAAACCATTAGGTTGAGAGCAGAAGAACCAATGCAGCTATTTATTCTTTAGATTTCCCAGGGACTGGAAGAGTTTGCTCATGAACCACCGCCCCGCCTGCCCCCCTCCCCCCGAGCATATAGAGCAAATGCTTTATAAGATAACCAATATATAAGTTTGTGCAAAGCAATTAACAAAAACTACATATGTCAATAATTTCTCAATAATGCCTTATAACCTGGATTCAGCCTCATATAGCAAAAAGAGCACTCCATCTAGTTTTACAAGATTTGGGTTCAAGCCCCAGGTGGGACCCTTATTAGTAGTCATGTGACTGTTTGCTAAGACTCTTGAGGCTCAGTTTCCTTCTCCATGAAATGATGGCGTTGGATTACAATCACTAGATAATCTCTAAAATCTTTTCCAACTCTAACATTCTTTGTATTCATTCATTCATTCAAAAATTAAATTTATCATATTAGCTGTCATGTATATGCCACTTCAAAGACTGCAAATGTATATATATAATTTCATCTGAACCTCACCACAAACCTGTGAAATCACTACTATAGTATTATTTTCTCTATTTTATCATTGGAGAGGGTGAAACTCAGAGTGGTTAAATGATTTGACTACCGTCACACAGTAAGGATAGGAAGGCAAGAACTTTACATCAACCACCCTAACTTCATGTCCAGAACTCATTCTCCAACATTATATTGTGTATGTGCCCATTATGTGCTGGGAATTGTGTGTTGAATATTTTGTGTTGAAGAGTATACAAAAGCAATTGAGACATATTTCTTGCACTCATGGAGGTCACAATTTGTCATAAAAATAAGGTAACTATGAAATCCTTCACTAAAGTTTCTGTCTGATGACTCATCATGGCAAAGGACCTTGTATAGGGTGCAAAGTCTAGAAGGTCCTTCCAATGTAGAAATGTTAAGAATATGGGATCATAGGTAGATTACATACTTGTTGGCTAGAGTCCAAATTCAGAGAGATTTATCACTGAAAGATTAGCCCTCTTCTGTTCATCACTTTTATTAATGATTGGGACAAAAGCATGAATGTGTAGTAATCAAATTTACAGATGACAAAAATCTGTGAAAGATAGGTAATGCCTTGGAAGACAGATTAAGATCATGTAATCCTGATAGATAAAAAAAAATAGAGCAAATCTAATGAGAGGATATTTAATAGGAATAAACTTAATGTACTATGCTTGGCACAAAAATGTCAACTATAAAAGTAGAGAATGGGAGAATCATAGCTAGACTTCCACTGATTTGATAAAGGCCCAAGGGTTTCAGTTTCAATATGAAAAAAATAGTATGACATGGCAGCAAAAAAAAAAGCTAATACACAATTAAACATTAATGATCCTACATAAAAAGTATGTTCTGGGGACAGAGCCAAGATGGCTGAGTAGAAATACACATACTCTAATTCTTCCCCCACAGTCCATGAAATACCTGTAAAGAAAGACTCTCAACAAATTCTAGAGCAGTAGAAGCCATAGAACAGTGGAGTAAAGGAGATTTCCAGCCCAGGGTGACCTGGAAGGCCAATGGGAGAAGTATGTCACACCAGATGTGGAGTGGAACCCAACCCAGCCTTGACCACACTACGCCAGGAGGAGGACTAGAGCAGGCCTGAGGGGAGGAATATCTGGTGGCTGCCCAGTTCATAGATCCCTCAACCCAGAGGTGCCAAAGGAAGCTTCAAAGGTCAGTGAAAGGGGTTTTTCACCTTGGTGACAGGGATCTGAATCTCAGCCTTAAGTGGCAGCCCTGTCCCCACCTAAAGCCCCTGGAGGAACTGTGCAGCTGACCTGAACTTTAGCCTTGAGCTTGGTCAGGGAGTAAACTCCTCTCCCTTGATTAGAGGAACTAAGATCTTATATATCTCCAGAGTGTACCCTACTCATGACAAAGGACTGAAAAGTCAAGTAACTAGTTGAGAAAATGCCCCAAAAAGGGGAAAAAAAATAAGACTATAGAAGGTTATGGTCTCTTCCATCCTTTTAGATAAGGAAGAACAATGTTTACTATCAAGGGAAAGCATAAAAGTCAAGGCTTCTGCATCCAAAACCTCCAAAATAAATATGCATTGATCCCAGGCCATGGAAGAGCTCAAAAAGGATTTTGAAAATCAAGAAAGGGAGGTAGAGGAAAAATTGAGAAGAGAAATCAGAGCAATGCAAGAAAATAATGAAAAATTTTCTAAAGGAGACCCAAAAAAATGCTGAAGAAAATAACACCTAAAAAAATAGGCTAAGTCAATTTGCAAAAGCCAATGAGGAGAAGAATACTTTAAAAAGCAGAATTAACCAAATGGGAAAGAAGGTTCAAAAGCTCACTGAAGAAAATAGCTCTTTAAAAATTAGAATGGAGCAGATGGAAGCTAATGAATTTATGAGAAACCAAGAAATTACAAAACAAAACCAAAAGAATGAAAAAATGGAAGATAATGTGAAATATCTTATTGGAAATACAACAGACCTGGAAAACAGATCCAGGAGAGACAATTTAAAAATTATGGGACTACCTGAAAGCCATGATCAAAAAAAGAACCTAGACATCATCTTTCATGAAATTATCATTGAAAACTGCCCTGATCTTCTAGAAACAGAGGGCAAAATAAATATTGAAAGAATTCACCAATCACCTCCTGAAAGAGATTCAAAAAGAGAAACTCCTAAGAATGTTGTAGCCAAATTCAAGACTTCCCAGGTTAAGGAGAAAATATTGCAAGCAGCTAGAAAGAAACAATTCTGGTATTGTGGAAATACAATCAGGATAACACAAGATCTAACACCTTCTACATTAAGAGATCAAAGGGCTTGGAATATGATATTCCAGAAGTCAAAGGAACTAGGATTAAAACCATGAATCACCTACTCAGGAAAACTGAGTATAATACTTCAGGGGAAAAAATGGCAATTCATTGAAATAGAGGACTTTCAAGCATTCCTGATGAAAAAAAAACTAGAGCTGAAAAGAAAATTTGACTTTCAAAACACAAGAATCAGGAGAAGCATGAAAAGGTAAACAGGAAAGAAATCACATGGGACTTACTAAAGTTGGACAGTTTACATTCCTACATGGAAAGATAATATTTGTAACTCTTGAAACTGTTCTCAGTATCTGGGTAGTTGGAGGGATTATACACACACACACACACACACACACACACACACACACACACACACACACAAAGAGAGACACGGAGACAGAGAGCACAGGGTGAGTTGAATAGGAAGGGATCACATCTAAAAAAAAGAAAATTAAGGGATGAGAGAAGAATATATTGGGAGTAGAAAGGGGGAAATGGAATGGGGCAAATTATCTCTCTTAGAAGAGGCAAGAAAAAGCTTTTCCAATGGAGGGGAAAAGGGGGGAGGTAAGAGGGAAAAAGTGAAGCTTACTCTTATCACATTTGGCTCAAGGAAGGAATAACATGCACACTCAATTTCACATGAAAATCTATCTTACACTGCAGGAAAGTAGGGAAGAAGGGGATAAGCAGGGTGGGGGGAATGACGGAAAGGAGGGCAAATGGGAGGAGGGTGCATTAGAAGTAATCACTCTTGGGGAGGGATAAGGTCAAAAGAGAGAATAGAAGAAATGGGGGGCAGGATAGAATGGAGGGAAATATAGTTAGTCTTACACAACATGACTATTATAGAAGTCATTTGCAAAAGTACACATGGATAGCTTGTATTGAACTACTTACCTTCTCAGTGGGCATGGGGGGGTGGGGGTGGGGAGAGAAGAAGGAAGAGAAGTTGGAACTCAAAGTTTTAGGAACAAATGTTGAGAATTGTTTTTGCGTATAACTGGGAAATAAGAAATATAGGCAATGGAGTATAAAAATTTATCTTCCCCTACAGGACAAGAGAGAAGTTGGGGATAAGGGAAGGGAGGGGTTTTAGAAGGGAGGGCTCATTGGTGGAAGGAGCAATCAGAATGCACAGTGTTTTGGGGGGGAGGGGAGAGATGGGGAGAAAATTTGGAACTCAAAATTTTGTGGAAATGAATGTTGAAAACTTAAAATAGATAAATTAATTAAAAAAATAAAATAAAAATAGAAAGTATGTTCTTCACTCTTCCAAATTTGGGGGCTGAGAGTCTCTTTATATTCTTACTTGGTTGGAGAATGTCTTGACTATTATCAGAGCTAAAGACAGAATTTTTGATGTCTTGAGGCAAGCTTTACAAAATACACTGACCAGACAGCACCAAAGCTCCCCATGATTCATTCTCATGAGTAGAGACCCTGGGGCACAATGAGGTTAGTCCATCATGATGGGCATGACCAAAGTGGTAGTACGGTTTAGAAGCTTTCTATTTTAACTAATTGTATTTACTAACTAAATGCAACATTTAACTTTATCTATCCTGATGATAAAGGGTAAGCATTTTGAGTAAACTTTAAATGTTGATGCCCAAGGGCAGATATACAGTTGCCACACCCTAGTTACTGTTCTAGGTATTCTATTAACCTATTCTGAAAAATCACATTTTAGAAAGGACATTGACAAAGTACAGCATGTCCAGAAGAGGATGTCCAGCATGGTGAGAGAACTAAAAGCCATGTCATAAGAACTTTGGTTAAAGAAAGTGGACATTTTTTTTCCCTAGAGAAGACTTAGAGTAGGATATGATTCAAGTACTTGAAAGGTTATCATGTGGAGAAGGGCTGAAGCATCTTGCTTGGACTCCAGAACCCAATGGGGGAGCAAAAAGGCAGATTTTGCCTTAAAGAAAAAAATTCCTAATGATTCATTTGTTAATGATGGTTGCTGTTGAGAATTGGAATGGATGTCCCCACCACTGGAGGTCTTCAAGCAAGGACATTGTGGAGGAAATTCTTATCAAACAATCAGTTAAAATTTAGTAAATATCTTCTATGTGCCAGATACAGTGCTAGGTACCAAAGATACAACAAAGAATCAAACAATCCTTACTCTCAAAGAACTTATGCAATGAGACAATATGTATGTATGTTATTTTATGCAGAAACAATCCAAAATAGAGACAAGATGGTTAAATATAAGGGAGCTATGGAGGAGGAATACCAAGGGGTGGGGAACTTGTGGTCTTGAGATTACATGTGGCCCTCTAGGTCCTTGGGTATAGCCTTTTGACTAATCCAAGTTTTACAGAACAAATTCTTTTATTGAGGGAGTTTGTTCTGTAAAGTTTGGATTCAGTCCAAGGGCCACACTCGAAGACCTAGAGGGACATATGTGGCCTCAAGGCCACAGGTTCCTCATCCTTGCACAAGTTAGGGGGTAGGTGGGATTTGGAAAGGATTGTCTAAAAAGTGGTACTTGAGTTGTCTTGAAGGAAAAGAGAGAATCTATTCAGTTGCAAATATTCCAAAAACCTCTAAAATCTCTTTCAACTCTTGAAATTCTATGATTCAGCTAATCAATTTTAATTTTACTAAAATGACTCATGTATACCATCTGTTAAAGCATGGTGGGGTGTGATGGGGACTCTTCTATGGTCTTGCATTGGTGAAAGGAGTACTCACACTGAAGGATGATATCAGAAATCCTCCAGATATTGAAGTGCAGTGCAGAATAAAATACTAGAACACAGAACAGGTAAAAAAATATACTATATACTAGATGGCAGGAAGAAAAGCTCATTCATCTCCTGCCTCCACGCATATGTAGAGGCTATTCTCAATGATGGACATGCTCTCTTCTTCTCACCCTTTTCCTCTTAGGAATTCTTTGCTATTCAGTCATTACATTGTATCTGATTCTTTGTGACTCCGTGGACCATAGAATGCCAATACTTTCCATGAGTCTTTATTAGCATGGAATTTGGTTTGCCATTTCCTTCTCTGATGGATTAAGGCAAACAGAGGTTAAGTGACTTGCCCAGGGTCACACATCTAGTAAGTGTGTGAGGCCAGATTTGAACTCAGATCTTCCTGATTCCAGACCCAGGACTCTATCCACGGAGCCACCTACCAGCCTCCCTTGGGAATTCTTGGCTCCTTTCAAAACTCGACTTATGTCAGTGTGACTACATAACATCACTATAGTGAAAATATGCTCAATAGGAAAGTATATGTCGAACCTATACAGAATGGTATGCTGTCATGGGGAGGGAGGGGGGTAGGGGGGGGAGGTGTGGGGATATAAAATCTTAATTTTAAGGAAGTGATTGTAGAACATTTATAAATAAATAAAATAAAAAAATAAAAAATAAAACTCGACTTAAGTACTATTTCCTCCACAGAACTTTTCTGGAACCTTCCCCATTCTTGTTGATGCTCTTACCCCTGCATATTTTTTTATTTCCTTTGTACATATGTTGTATATGTCTGGATTTCAGTCCTACTTCTGACACACACATCCTTTGGGATTCTTGGGCATGTCACATAACCTCATAACCACAATTCTCTGCCCCAGGATAAAGTTGATCTTCACAGGTCCAATCCAGTATATTTATCTATGACTATGGCTATGTGGTACAGTGGATAGAGAACTGGCCTAGAGTGGAGTCTCCCCTCTGACTTGTAATGACTGACTCATGGCAAATCTCTTAACTTCTCAGAGGTGTAGGAGTAGGGAAAATACTTCACTAGGATCTCTTGTTGTGCCAATGAAATCACAAGTTCAGTCTCTATCCCCAAATCCTACACATACACACACACACACACACACACACACTCACATACCCTCACATACATACTATATACACATACACATGCACAACAAATATGATGCACAATAAGCATGCATACACCATGCATACTATAACATACATGGTGCATGCACATGCAGACACATGCACACATGTGCATGGACATGCATAACATACACACATCCATGCATGCATTGTTTTCCCCTAGCAGAATACATGCTTGTTGAGGGCAGAAGCTGTTTCATTTTTGTCCATGTATCTCCAGGGCCTAGCACAGTACCTCACACATAGTAAACCATTAATAAATTCCCAAATTGAATTTAATTGAGTAGTATGAGAACATCTAGGAAGGCCTTGAAGTATGACTTGGATTTCTAGAATTCTATGAAACTGAGAGTACTATTAGCAGGTTTGTGCTAATACCTGTCTTTGATTCATTCATGATTTTCTCCCTCCTGGAGCTTATTTCAATATTTATACCATCACTGGTTGGTATAACCAGGACCTTCTTCATGCAGATACTCTTGACAAAGAGAACTGAAGTCTCATTCTTGGGTAATGGAGGAGGAAGGAGGAAATACCAAGCCTCCTCCCTCTTCCTTCTCTTAACCAGTATCCCTAGCACAGAGAGCTAATGAAGCCACCTGCCCTCCCTGTCCCCTCCCACAGTGTAAAAGCCAATGCAGGGAGTGGAAGGGGCTACAAGCAGTCTTTCATTGCTGGGGAGCCACTGTCAGAAGGTACCAGGGGAGTAAGGCTGAGCGAAGGTGAGCAGACTCATCCTTTGAGCTGCCTGGGGAGCAGACAATCCAGGGGAAGTGGCAAACCCAGGTTAACTCTTTTCTCCGCCTCGCTGGTGTGCATTACTTTGTAGATCTGACATGGGAAACCTTTACTTAGGATACAAGAGAATACTTAGGGACACTTAGGAGAATCAACCATATGGCCTGTGGAGGCTCATGTGTGACCTTCCTTGGAGACAAGGCCTAAGATGAGGGACTGCCTAAGTCTGGGGGGTCAAGCCAGAACATACCTGCCTCCCTAGTGCCCCTGTAGAAGTTCTTCAGTCATTTTGGAGACTCTTTCTGCAATCTGACTTGCCCACAAGACAGCATTGGGGACCACAGAACCAACAAGGCATCTAGAGTCAGATTCCCTTAGAGAGCCATGACATATGTGTTTCTAAGCCTGGGTTGAGTGAGGGAGAGTCTGCACATTTAAAAAAAATTCCTCCAAAAGGAGTTAGGAGGAAGAGTGGTCTAAGGCTCTGGATACTTTACCCAATATACTGGTAGCACGGGTCTGTGCTGAACCATCTCTAGGGTAACCATCCTGTTTTGCCAGGACCTTTCTGTTCTCTCCCAGGGGCAATTGGCAATAGACACCTGAAGCAAATCTGCTTCCTAACCAACTATTATGTGACATGGACCATGCACATTTCTGGTGGATACTCTTTGAGGAGATGTATTAGGTTTTCTGGGGCACCTAAGTGGTGCAGTGGATAGAGTGCCAGGCCTGGAGTATTAAGATTCATCTTCCTGAGTTAAATCTGGCTCAGATATGTACTAACTGTGTGACCCTGGACAAGTTTCTCACCAAATTTGCCTCAGCTTTCTCATCTGTAAAATGAGTTGGAGAAGGAAATGACAAATCACCCCAGTGTCTTTGTCAAGAAAACTCCAAATGGGGTCACCGAGAGTCAGACATGACTAAAATGATGCAACAATATTTTCTATCTTTCTTATATTCCCCTACCCCAGCTCCACAGTGCCTAGTGGTATGCTGGGTACAAGATTGCAGTTCAGTGTATACTTGTTAATTAAAGATACCTCTCTATAGGACAAGCTGGCTCTCCTAGACTCTGGGACATTGAAACCACTCTGGAAAACCTTGCCCAGAAACCTTCCAAGTGAGTCATTTATGATTCATTGCAGGCTGTTGGGCATATTTGATTGGGGGGAATAGATGGGAGGAGTATGTGTGTGTGGAGGGGTGATGTTAAATGATGAGGCAAGTTTCTAGGGCAAATTCTGCCACTTCTAGGTTCCTAATAATTAATGCATTAAAAGGACCATCTGAAAGAATGAAAGTCATCTCATGACTAGCAAAGGAAAGGAACAGGGGTAGAGAGTAGGGTAGCTGCCCAGAGGAACCACAGTAATGCCTGGTGGGAGTCAAACATCCTCAACTAAATGCTGAAAACAGTCCAATTCTTCTCTTATTAGAGACCAAAGATGCCCGATTAAAGGTGGGAGTAAAGGTGGCAAGTATCTGACATGCTCTCCTTCAAGGATTTACTGGGTGTCTGACTATCCAAGTATAGGGAACAAGTTTCCCTTGGATGTTGCAATCTTCGCATATCCAGCTCCAACCCAGAAACCAGAATCTCACTTCACTGTCCTTCCCAAGAAGAAGCTAAAAACTGGTGTTCAATTCCTGAGACCTACATGAGGTGGGGCCCATCGGAGAGCTGTTGGGGAACCGCTGTGGAGATCATGTCATCTCCACAGAATCTGCTGAAAGGGAGGGTCACACTTCAGTCCTACCAAAGCAGATTATGATCTCTGCCTAATCTAGGGTAGAATGAGGGAGTGTCTGCCTCGAGAATGGGCATGTTTGGTCCTTGGATTAGGGCATAACTTTAATGAGGTTTAGTTTTAGGTTTTAATCTCCAGGTCATGTGGCCTATGATCACATATTTAAATCTAACCCCAGGTCCCCAGATCAAGAGTGGAAATAAATGAAGAAAGTCACTTCTCTAAGTAATACATACACTCCTTCCCTCACAGAATAGTTAGTTTCAAGAAAATCACTTTGTAAACCTTTAAGTGATATATAAATGAGTTACTGCTGTAATTATAATCTTGTCATAGATAGGGAGTGGGATGAACTTAGGCATTAGGATGTGGGTGGCTATATATATATATATATATATATATATATATATATATATAAACTCATTCTTATTATTCAGGGTGGGAGATGATGTTCTAAACCTACCATTGGTAGATCAATTATATTGATCTACATCAGTATATTATTATTGACTTTAGCATCAGATTCCTAGAGATGCAAAAAGGAAGGGAGGAAGGTTACATAGTTTGGCCTGTAGGAATGGGGGTAGAGACAATAAGACAATACTAGACAATAAGGTAGGGAAAAGGAGAGTTATAATCACGACAGTGAATACTTACAAAAGGTTTTTAAGGTTTATAGAGCTTACAACACATGTGATCTCACTTGACCTTCACAACAACCCTATGAGATGAATGGTATTAGTATGCCCATTTCACAGATAAGAAAATCAGGACTGAGAATGATGAAGAGTTTTGACCAGGGTCACATCGCTAATAAGTGTTAAGATAGGATTTGAAGTCAGATCTTTGTGCCTCCAAGACTAGCTCTCTATCCATTGTGTCACTTAGCTGCCTAATGGCTACTGAGTCTTTAGCGTAGCACCAGATTCCTATTCATCTGGGGCAGGAAGAAAGGTTTTGAGGCTTATATATATTTCATGTTGCCTGCACTTCTGCTACTAAACAAGAAGGAAGAGGAAGAATTATCTTGGTTCTCTGAGCACTCTTCGTAATTATTCAGTCGTTTCAGTCCTAACTCTAGGACTAAGAATTAGGGTTTCTTGGTAAAGATACTGGAGTGGTTTGCCATTTCCTTCTCCAGCTCATTTGACAGATGAGGAAACTGAGGCAAACTAGGTGAGAAACTCATCCAGGTTCACACAGCTAGTACATATCGGAGCCAGATTTGAATCAGGAAGCTGAGCTCTATCCACTGCATCACCTAGCCTTAGCCTAGACCAAAGCTTTAAAACTATGCTAGCGGTTAATGGAGCTAAATACCTGAAGGATCCCTTAGGGCCTAGGACTTGGTGATGACCCTTCTTCCCTGGCCACAAGTCCAGCGAACCTACAGAACACCATGCCTACCCATCTCCTGGGCATAACAGCCCTGACATCTCTGTTCCAAGCCATCTCCTTCTCTTAGTGTATTTAAAGAGAAGAAACACATCTCTCAGCAATTCTCCTCAGATTCTTTCTATTTTTAAGCTATGTTGGTGTCAGCCAGGGATCAGCACAGAGAGTCCCTGAGCTAGAGAAACTCAAATGCCTCCTTTGTCACGTGCCCTCATAGAAGCCTGTGTACATGGAGTATGTGAACCCTAGCAGAGAGAGGCATCTTCCCTCCCCACATCTATGCCCCTCTCCTCTCTCCTACTCCTTCTAGTACTCCCTGAGAATGGCGAAACCTGGCCCTTTAAGGAAGAAATCGGCTGAGAATAGCTTCCTTCGACCCCAGCTGATTTGTTTCCTCTTCTTGCCCATGTACAACATAATCTAGGGCCTGTCAGAAGGAATCTGTGTCCCAATCTGTGGCAGAGCTGAGCTATGGTTCTGGCATTGGTGGTGGGAATGCAGATCCTCCAGAGTCCTAGGGACTGCTGACTGAGAAGTTGCTGTCCCAGCCTGTGGAGAGAGACTCTAGAAACAGAAAAGAGGATCCTGGGAACAAAAGGGAGGGCTGCAGTTCCCCCCAAAACGTATGATGCCCTGGGTCAGATCCCATTTCAATCTCAAAAGACGAGAGGAGACTTAGGAAGGAGAATGTGTGTTTACTGTGGCATTGGCTTCAAGAAAAGCAGGGAGTCAAGGGAGAGAAATCTGAACCAGTGAGGTGTATAGGCTTAGGGGAGAGGATTGGTCCTCTTGTCCATGTCCTGGCTCAGACCCAGATAGGCAGTTAGGAAATAGAAGATGGATTGAAGTAGACAGAGCACAATCTAGGCAAGTCCTCATTGTCTTTCTGGCTTCCTCTCAGATGTCCTCAATTCACCTGCATTGCAGCCTACATCCTGGCCTTGAACATCTTCTGGGAAAGGCCTAGACTATGTCCAGGAGAGGGAGGAGCTAAACTGCAGTGTAACCTGAACTGCCGTTCAAGTCTCCTTGAGAACCTCCTCCAGAAAGGTTTTCATGATTACCTTGCACCTTCTAATTCTGTAGACATTTTCTCCCTTCTAACTCTTATTTTCTGGTTTATTGACTGAATCACATAATCATACAATGCAGAAAGAGACCTTGGAGACCTCTAGATTTTTGGATTTTTAAATGAAGATATAGAGGTAAAGAGAAACTGATTAAATAAACATTTATTAAGTGCCTACTTTGTGCCTGGCACTATGCTAAGTTCTGGGGATACAAAGAAAGGCAAAAGTCATTCCCTGTTCTTAAGAAGCTGAAAGTTTGATGGGGGGGACAATATATATGACTATGTATAAACAAGTTATATACAGAATAAACTGGAAATAACCAACAAAGGGAAGGTGCTAGAATAGATGAGGATCAGGAAAAGGTCTCCTGTAGAAGGTGGGATTTCAGCTGGGGCTTGAAGAAAGTGTTACTGTTTCCATATTCTTCCTGCTCAAACTACATCTGGGGTCTTGTGTTCACATCTTGATGGGGTATTTTTTTCAAGGCAATTGGGGTTCAATGACTTGCCCAGAGTCACACATCTAGGAAGTATCAAGTGTTGGAGGCCAGTTTTGAACTCAGATCTCCCCTGAATCCAGGGCTTTATCCACTATCCATGCTCTATCCACTACAAACTTTTTTTTCAGGCAATCAAGATTAAGTGACTTGCCCAGGGTCACACAGTTAATAAGGGTCAAAAGCTAGATTTGAACTCATGTCCTTCTGACTCGAGGCCCAGTGCTCTATCCAGGGAAGCAGGAGGTAACAGAAGTTCCAGGCACAGGGGACAATCACTGAAGATGCCCAGAACTAGAGGGTCTTGGTCAAGGAACAACAAGGAAGCTATTACCCCTGAATCACTGAGTATATGGGGTAAGAGGGTGCAGGGTAAGGTATAAGAAGACTAGAAAGGTTGAGAAGGCAAGTTACGAAGGCTTTTGAATGCCATAGAAATTCATATTTGATCTTGGAGGTGATAAGGAGTCACTGGAGTTCACTGAATTGAGGGTGGGGTGGAGAGTGGCATAGTCAGACTTGTACTTTAGGAAGATCACTTTGGCAACTGAGTGGAGGGTGAACTACATTGGAGAGAGACTTGAGGCAGGCAAACTCACCAGCAGGCAACTGTAATAGACCACATTTGGGATGATAGGAGTGTAAACCAGAGTAGCAACAGTGTGAAAGGAGAGAATGGATCATATGTAAAAAATGCTTTGAAGGTAAAATCAACATGCCTTGGCAATGGATTGGAAGTGGGGGGAGCAGTTTAGGATTCAAGAATGAGAGTTGTGAGCCTGGATGACTAGGAAGATGGTGGCACCTTCAACAGTAATACTTGTCCAATGTAAAATTATTCCACTCACAGAAGAAGCAGAAAGCATCAGGAACTGATTTGGGGCTGATGTTGATGGGGAGGAAGAAATAAGAGAGAAGAGAGAACAGTCCATAGGAGAGACAAGAGAGGTTAAGATAGAAGACCCAAGGTGATCTGGTGCCATGAAAGCCCTTTGCACATGCTGATAGGTCCTGCAACGTTAAACTACCCTAGAAGAAACAAAAAGAAACTGAGGAAAAGAAACAGAGTCAGAGAAAAAGTAAGTTAGAAAGAGAAAGAAGAGAAAGAAGAAAAAGAAAGAGACTGATATACCAGAGCCAGAGATACTCACAATATACAGAGCTAGAGAGATACACACATAGAGAAAGGTGGGGGAAAGGGGAAAAGAGAAGAAAGAGGGAGACAGAGACAGAGAGAGATGGAGAGGCACAGGAAGAAAGACAAGGAACAGACAGACATATGGGAAAAGATAGTGAGAGAAAGAAAGAGGAAGAAAAATGAAGCAGAGAGACAATGAGAGTGAAAAAGAAGAGAGAGAGAGTAAATAGAAAACGGGGTACTACTGGTCTGTGTGTTCTGAAAGAGGCTGGTATGTACAGCTTTTATCCAGCTGCTCTATCCACTCAGGACAAATGAAAGAGGGCTTGCTGACTTGGACTGCAAGAAAGAACTTCACAGGCATTAAGGCATATGAATCACCAGATTCATAACTTCCACAGCTTCCAAAGGAGGTGGTAAAATCTCTCTCCTTGGACAGCTTCAAGAACAGGAGGGAGACTTCCATTTGCCTGGACTGGGGCAACTTCACACACTGACCAGTGGCATGAGGGTGGATTAGATGATTTCCTGGGTTTTTCTACAGTCCTCCAAGTCTATCATTTGCTTTACTCATGCCATAGCACAGGAGACAATTCTTTGTGACTAGAGGAATGAATAGTTCTGTATTCCAGAGATGGTTACCATTGGTTCGAATTTCTCTGAACTCAGCAGAAATCAGGCACCAAGCCAAAAAGAAAAAAATCTATGCTACCTCCTTTGGATTCTCTTTTTTAGAATTTGTCATGGGAAGATCTATACTGCATTTGGGGAGGACACTGAGTCCAAAGGATCTAGTAGCTGTTGAGGAATATAGGCATGATTTGTAGGAATCCTTGAACAAAAAAATCTATTTTGCCTTCAGTCCCAGTGCCTTGGGCCCTGTCCCACGGACCATTTCATGTACCTGGGAAGAACTCTCCAAGCTCTCAGGTGACCAGCCAGCTGACAAGCTGCAAAATTGAATGGTCAGTAACATTTGCATTTCAAGTTCCCATCTCTCCCAATGAGTGCTTGTTCCCTCTCCTCCCCATTGCTCCACAGGGTACCCAATCCTCGTGTACTCTTTCCTCCTATCATCTTCCTATAGAAATCTGATCTCAGCATAGAATCCATAAAATCTATGCTTCAGTCAATTATGTACCAGTCACTGTGCTAAGCACAGGAGATACAAATTAAGGCAAAAACCACATCCTGCCCTTAAGGAGTTCAGCACTGAATGGAGAAGAATTATCATTGAAGGTCTGCAAAGCACTTTATATGGGTTACCTCATTTGATCTTTCCTCTGAGGTAGATGTTATTATCATACCCATTTTACAGATGACAAAGCTGAGGATGGGAGCGATTAAGTGACTTCCCTAGGACCACAGAGCTAGTAAGGGTCTGAGGCAGGATTTGAACTTCACTAGACAGATTGGACTGGTATGGTCCCCATCTGTGCCTGCACATACCGATTATTTTCTTAATTCTTCATTTTTGTTACCCATGCCTATAATGTCCTCCTCCTTCTCCTCTTTACTCCTCTTTCTCCTCTTCCTTCTCCTCCTTTTCTCTTCCTTCTCCTCCTCTTCCTACTTCCTGAATTCCTACCTACCTCTGAAAATGTATTTCAGAGGCTACCTCTTCTATGACGTAGCAAAGTACAATTAAAAGAGCACAGATTTTGGAGTCAGCAGACCAAGAACAAGTTCTTGCCTCTACTATTCACAATCTATGAACACTTTGACAAATCATTTAACTTCTCTGAGGTTTCATTTGCTCCTCTATAAAATGAGATTTGAAGCAGACAATTTTAAAGGTTCTTTCCAGTTCCAAATTTCTTCCCAGATTCCTCTAGTCCAAGGCTCTCACAATGTGATCTGGGAATTTCAAGGGGGTCTCTTTCAGGGAGACTGTAAGGTCGAAACTATTTTTAAAATAGTACCTAAGATGTTTTAATTTCTAATATGGTAAATATCAGTAGATATAATTCACATAAACTAAAACACTTGGCAGGGAAGGTCCTCAATTTTTAAGACTAGAAATGATTCCTAGGACCAAAATTTGGGAATTGTTGCTCTAGTTAGTAATGAGCACCCCAAGGATCTCATGTAGTACTTTGCTTTCTACCTCTAGAATACACTTATGCAACATTATAAAAGTATTTATGTTTTTATCTTAACCTCGTCCTAGATTAGAATGTCTATGAGGACAGGCACCGCCTTGCAAACTTTTTCTCTCCCTCCAAACCTTGGGCTATATCTTTACATAAAGTGAGTGTTTAGTGGATATTTGAGAATGAATGAATGAATGAATGAATGAAATTCACATTACATTGCAAGTGATAGCTAAAGCTTCTATTTGGAAGATTTAACAGATACATTGTAGCCATCATTAAGCAGATGAGAACATATGGAAGCAAGGGAGACAACTTGGGGAGATCTTTCCTGATCCTTGAAATTCTACCAAATACAAGGTCTACCTACCTCACCTACTCGTAAAATAAAAGAGTCCTCTAGACAGTTAATTCCTTTCCAAAGTCCTCCCTCCAGAGATCCTAGTACCTAATCTAAAAATAAAAACTGCTAAAACGTTCCTCCCTCTCTTCTCTCCTCCCACCTGAGATTTGGAGCCCTGTGGGAGTCCGTCTAAATGAGTCTTCCTTGCATTATAGACTCTGTGATTGGAGTCCTCTTTAGTGTTTCAGACCCAAGCTCTGGGTGCACAGAAGAAATGGTTCCCAATGCAAGCGATGATTTAGGGGAAAAGGTTTAAAAGTCGGCATGATGAATACCGATGACTCTGCTGGCATGTAGGAGGTAATCCATCAGGACCGCCTGGCAAAGAAGGGTATAAATCTATCGTGAGGCCAGGCAGGGCCTGGGCAGGAGTAATTCTAGGGGAGCCGCCAGGGCTCTTTCTGGTTGATCCTGTGCCAACATTTTGATATGTGCCAGTTTGGAGGAATCCCCAGTGGAGAGGTTTATAGAAAAGGCCTGAGCTATTCTTGAAATTTAGCCTCATGTGATTCCACAAAGAGAGAGCCCCCCTCCTTTGTGCCTGATCCTCCCGCATCACCTATGTAGGATGACCCATTTCAAAGCAAGATTGCCTCAATCCTATTCAATTAGTAAATCATTTATTAAGTTGCTATAATGTGCCAGGTACAATTCTGGGTATTGAGGTTGCAAAGACAAAAATAAATGGTCCCTCACTTTAAGAAGCTTATATTCTTCTAAGGGGGAACACTAGACAAAGAGATACAGAAAGAATATAGATAACAAGGTATTGGCCAATTAGGGCCTATTCTTTAGGTTATACATGGATTTGAACTTCCTAGTGGGTTATACAGAGAATTCCCGGATATTTCCAATCTTGTTGCAATCTAACACATGGAAATTGGTGAGCCTATTTTCAGCCATAAGTGACTGCAGGGCTGGTACCATGTGGTGATGAAGAGCCTTCTGTTGGGTTGAAGAGCCAGAAGCCTAATGAATTGATGAGCCAGAAATGAGTGTGCATAAAAAGGAGTAATTCCCCCTTTCCTATTGCTTCCCACTGTTTGCTTTCTTGGCTTTGAGTGAAGCAACATAGGTATGAACTGCCAGATAGGGAAAAGGGAGGCTGCCCTACCTCCCAACCAGCCACCCTGCAGCCTTAAACACAGAGCATCTCTGTTTCTCCTGTGTTTATTCTTTCATAATATCAGGTGAATGAGTTTTATTCCAGGAGTGGGGTACCTAGGCCATTGCAGTCAGCAGCAGAGTCCACTGGAGCTGCAGTAGTTGGCTACAGGGGAAGTGCCTAAAGAGTGAGTGGGAAAGATCCCTCTTTCCCCCACTAAGACTTACAGTGGCATCTCAGGGTGGGTCAAAAGACTTGGGTTCTAGTGATGACTCTGCCTTGAATCTTGTTGTTTGACTTTGGAAAAATGACTTTAACTCTCTGGGCCTTAATATCCTCATATTTAAAATGAGGGGTTAAACTAACCAGTCTCTAAGGTCTTTTTCCGGTTCTGAAATTCTCTGACCTCCAAGCTCCCTTCCAGATCCAAACACAATGCACTATTCCACTCTTCAGTCTTGGCCCACACTATTCCATGAGGCAAAAAGAGCAGGGATGGGGTTGGAGTATGTCAGTGGAGTGCTTTCCTTGAACCCTGAAGAACTGGACTTGAATCCTTGCCCTAACACTTACTGGCTGTGTTCAATTTAATCTTTGGGTCTCCATTTCCTACCCCTCCTGAAATGGGGGTGGTGACTGTGGGGCAAATAGGGAGCCTCCCAGGAGCCACAGCTGTCATCATTATCCTTTCACTCCCCTCCCCCACTCTACTGGGGAAAGCCAGAGGACACCAGAGAGGGAGAAGGAAAGATTTTTATGAGTGGAAATTTGGTCACACTCTTCTTTAATAATGTTATTCATCTTTCTGTCAAAGGCGTCACATTAATGTAGTGGGAAAGATTTAGAGGAGATGAATTAAGACTTAAATACACAAAAATGACTTAGGGAATATTTAAATACAATACATTTTATTTTGGTGTGATGTCCTTCAGGGCTGACAACAACATTCAAGATGCTTCTGAGGCAAGAACAGGATGCAGGCAGGCAGACGGTGAATTACCAGGTCCATCCATCCATCCATCCATCCATCCATCCATCCAACAAACATTTGTTGAATACCTACTATGCTCAAGCACTAGGGGCCAAGGGAGATGCTATCTAACAGGTAACATGTTCTGTACTCTGTTCTCTCCTCTCCTCCAACACTCACACACACAATCCTTCTCATCGGCCTGGGCCAGAGATGGAAGGAGAGGACCGTTAGTGTACATGATGTCCCTGCTTCAAATGCCTGCTATCTCCAATTCATCTTCCACAAGCTGCCAAATTGATGTTCATAAAGTGTCATTCCTCTTCTTAAGGAGTTCTGGTGGTTTCTTCTTGCCTCTAGGATAAAATACAAATTCATCTGTTTGATATTTGAAGCCCTTCGCAAGGCAGGCCCCAAGTTACCTTCTTGAATGTGTTCCACTCCACATGCTCTACATTTCATCAAACTGGGTGACTTGCTCTTCCTTATATCCCTGATTGCACACAGGCTCTTCTCCACTCCTGAAATACACCTTCTCTGCCCCCTCTTGCTTTTAGAATCCTCCCTCTTCTTCTAAGCTCAGCTCAAGAGCTATCTCCTGCATGAAGCCTTTTCTAATTCCCCCAGCTGACAACACTTCCCCCTCCCCAAATTTCCTTGTATTTACTTAGTTTGCATGCATGCATATTTTTTCCTCTACAGAATAGAGTAGGAGTGGTATTGCATGTGTACATGCGTGTGTCTGTTTTCCTTGGCTTCCCTAGGGCCTAGGACGGTGCCTAGCACATAGTGGGCACTTAATAAATGCTTGTTGATTTATTTGTTAGTTAATAGCATTTAAGGACCATCGATGCAGAGTTGGAAGGAACCTCAGGGGTTACTTAAGTTCAACCCATGAATTTGCAGATGAGGAAACTGAGGCCCAAGGACTTTAAAGCAACTTGCCCAAAATCACAGCAGTAGGAAGCTATGGAAGGTGGTGCAGAATGGGGGTACAAGAATGAGCTTCAGAGTCAAGGAATTAGGGTTCAAATACTGCCTCTGGTGCTCACTACCTTGGGGAAGTTACTTTACCTCAATTTTGTCACCGGAAAAAATGAGGACATTGGACTAGTCAACTCCTGAAGTTCCTTCCAGCTTTGGATATGATCCCAGCTGCCCCCTCTCTACCCTGGTCAGTCATTCATTGTTCTCCCTGCAAGGCAGTTCCTGTCTCTTGCCAAAGATATATGCAAAACAAGGCAACCTCCATACAGACCTCCCTGACCCCCACCTCCCCCCCAGTACTTATGTACACATTGATGTCCCCAGACAAAAGCATCTACTTGTGCATACAGAATTACACCTGAGAACACACTGGCCCCATGCCACATGGACAAGAAGCCAGAGAGAAATTATTTTGTTCTGTCTGTATAAGTAATAAGAATGTTTGCCACCTCATCCCCAGATCTTGAGATTCTGAGTTTCTGAGATATTTACCGCTTTGCTTATGATTTAGATAAAGATCAACTCAACATGACCATCTTCCAGAAGCCATGTCAGTCCAATGCTCCAGTACTCCAATCATCATTCTGGCTGATGTTCCTGTCCGGCCACTAATTCTCTATGTGTTGTCTTTGCCTTTAGAATGTAAGTTCCCTGAGAGCAAGGACTCCCTTGTTTGGTTGTGTTGTATTTATAGAAAGTACTTTTGCTGTTGTTTAGTTGTTATCAGTCATGCCTGATTCTTTGTGACCCCATATGGGGAAAGATACTGGAATGATTTGCCATTTCCTTCTCCAGCTCATTTTACAAATGAGGAAATGGAGACAAACAGGATTAAGTGACTTGCCCAGGGTCATACAGCTAGTAAGTGTCTGAAGCTGGATTTGAATCCAGGAACATTAGTGTTTCTCACTCCAGATCCTGCATTCTTATCCACAGAATACTTAATAAATGCTTCATTTTTTTTAAAATTTACTTACCCAATTATTTCCTAGATATGAGAGGGGACTCCTTTCATTTAGGACTAGGGGAAGAGTTAGTTAAATTTGATGTGTTGATTTTGTGAGACTTGGGGGTGACTCTATGGTGTACATTGCTTCTTATCCTCCTAAATGCTTCTTGGAAGGGGGGGAACATTTGGGGGAGGCAGAAACTGGAGAGAAAACAGAGAAAAGCAAGAAAGAATTCAAGTTCTCAAGGAAAACACACAACACCCAGCTCAGTGAATGCAGAGAGCAGCTCACTGAAAAAATTGAACTTTCCCTGCCTCACAGTGGTCTTTGAAAGCATTCAATTATCTGTCTGCACCTATAGAAAATGTTAGGGATTGCTTCCAGAAGCCTTTAAAAGGTTCTATACATAATACGTGTGCACATACACTCTCAGCGGCAGACAGAAAACAACAACAATTCATTCATTTTCCTTTGAAAAAGCCAAAAAAGTATAAATTTTGCCCAGAAATCAATCTCTCTCTCTCCCTTTCTTTCCCTCCCTTCCTTCAAATCCCCTCCCCAATCTCTCACCCTCTGTCTTTCTCTTTCACAGAGAGGAAGAAGCAGATGAAGAGGGTGAAATTAATGGGCAGACTCTCAGCTGGGCTTATTCTGCTGGAAGTTCCAGCTCTACTCAGGCAAGGTGGGGGAGCTCTTGGAACTAGGCCTCCATGGGCCTTCTGGGAGGCTCCTCCTTCTTTCTGTCTCTGATTCTTTACTGAATCCCACCCTACCCTCAAGCTTTAGGGACACCTGAATGCTAGTTGGGAGTTATGCATGGTCACAGCAAGGTGAGCCAAGTTATAGGACCATGGACTTAGAACTAAAAGTTAGAAGTCGACTGGACTAGTATCTCCATTTTACAGATTAGGAAACAGAAGACCAAAGAAGTGAAGTATCTTATCCAAGGTCAGTCAGTCAGTCAATAAGCATTTATTAGATACCGGCCATCTGTCTGAACCCTGGGAATCCCAAGAAAAGTGAAAAGATAGTCTCTGCCCTCAAGGAATTTATATTCTAATGGGGAAGACTGTCAATAAAAGAGCCCTGAAAAGAAGGAGCTGCTGTTGTTTTTTGCCCTACATTATTGAGGAGGACCATGACATCAGGGAGGTGAGAGCTTAGTAAGGAAAGTCCAGTAGATATGAGTCAGCAGTACTCATCACCCAGATATTAAGTGACCAAATAAGAATTGAAATCCAGCTACATGAATAGATCTAGACAAACTGTCAGAAATTGAAAAGGAAGCCAGAAGGTAATGAGGGGAAGTTCTTTCCAAAATGTATACCACACCCCCATATTACCAGGTATTTCCCCTTTTTAAACAATCAGCTCTAGAAAGTTGTTTGTTTTTTTCCCCTGAAACTTTTCCCCTCCCAACCCTGGTACTGGCCTGTGGCCCCACCACTGTCTCATCTTAGAGCTTCCTGAAACTCTGGGATGTCCTGAAACATCCAATTATCCTGCACACTTCTCAATCTGCAATGTGGCTGGGTAAGGCCCACCCCTTTTTCTTACTGGTGAGTTCCTCCTTTTGCCTCCAGTTTGTGGAGGTGCCCAGGGCAGCCTTCATACCCAGGCCAGTCTTGTTTCTGGCTTCCAGACTTGAAAACCATGTTCCCTAATACTCAGGGACTTCATCCCACCTACCCCTGCCCCCTCCACTCTCACTTACAGCTTTTCACCTCCCTTTATGTCCTAACTTCCCCCACGAGAATGTACAATCTTAAGGGCAGGATCAATATTTTTGCTTTTATTTGTATCCCCAGTGTTTAACACAGTTCCTAAAACAGAGTAAATGCTTAATAAATGTTTATTTTCTTCCTCCTCAGACTAGTTTACCTCGGTCTCACCCAATTTATTAGTAGGAAAACTCAAATCCCCTCATATATGCACACTAACCATCATTGTATATAAAGTGTAAATGCTACATCCTCTCTCTGGATGACCTTTATTTATCTTGAGTTTATTCATTATATATTGTGCATCTGTTTGTCTAAGTGCCAATGTGGTACAATGGAAAGCTCTCTGGAGTCAAGGCCAAAGGGGCCCAGAGAGATAAAGTCACCTAGCCAGGGTCATTCAGGTAATAAGTTCCTGCATACAGGAAATGCTTTCTGGATTCTCTTCTATTAAATAATCTCTTGGGGATTTCTTCAGGAAAAGCTTGTCAGTATCAAAGTCTCTTCCTCTGGAATGAACACAAGATATAGCATCCCCATCTGATTTGAATATATTCATCATAGGATCCAGTCAAAGCTGGAAGAGAGTATGGTACTTTACCCCAGTAACTGAGTGATGTTGGTCAACAGGTGAAGTTGATTTGAATGAGGATTCTTATGGCCCATGATCATATAGAATTTAGAGCTGAAAGAAGTGTTAGATGTCAACTAGACCAATCTCCTTATTTTATAGGTGCAGAGATAAGTGGTTAGCCCAAGGTCCATGGTCCATGGATACTAAGTGGCAGAACCAAGATTTGAATTCAGGTTTTCTGATTCCAAATCAATCAAGCATTCATTCATTGCCAACAAGCACTATGGTACAGTGGGGACACAAATATAATGAGCAAACCAATCCTTATTGCAAGGAGTATGTATTCTAAAAGAGGAGAATATACAAGAATGTACAAGATGATGGATGAATGAATGAACAAAAACATTTATTAAGTGCCTGCTATATGTCAGGCACTGTGCCAAATGCTAGGAATACAAGTACAAAGAATGAAACAATTCCTTCTCCTAAGGAACTTATTTACTGATGGGGGAGATAATGACATATGTATTCATAGATATATTCCAAAAAAATAATAAATATAAAAGTAATTAGGTACAAAGTAGTGCGAGGGGGTGGGGGACACTCTAGCTATTGGGAGGATCAGGAAAGGCAGCCTTAAAGGAAGAGAGAGATGAGAAGGGAATGCCCTGCAGGCCATGTCCGATGAGGCTAAAAGGGTAAGTCAGGACCAGAATGCAAAGGTCTTGAAAAGTTGAAAGTACATATTTTATCCCAAAGGCAGTAAAACATTCCTGAAGTTTACTGAATAGAGGAAGTCATGGTTTAGATTTGTGCTTAGAAAATTACCTTTACAGCAGTGTGTAGGACAGACTGATGTCATGAAAGACTTAGGGCAGGGAGGTCAATCCAAGAGTTGTTGCAATAATCTAGGCAATATGTGATACCTGAACAAAGGTAGTAGCTGTGTGAGTAAGAAAAAGTTAAATACAAGGGATGTCATAGAGGTAAGAAACTTTTTTCAGCTGTACCACAAGAGATAGTATAGTGTAACGCACACAAGGCTGGCCTTGAAAATAGGAGGGTGGTACAGCGGGTAGAGTGCCCAGCTTGGAGCCAGGAAGACTTATCTTTCTGAACTCAAGGCCAGCCTCAGACACTTCCTAGTCATGTGACACTGGGCAAATCACTTAACCTTGTTTGTATCAGTTTCCTCATCTATGAAGTGAGCTGGAGAAGGAAATGACAGACTGCTGCAGTATCTTTGCCAAGAAAACCCCCAAAGGGATCACAAAAAGTCAGCCATGACTGAAACAACGGAACATAGTAACAACTTGTGTCTGACAAACTAGCTGTGTGATGATGAATTATTCACTTAATGTCTCAATGTCTCTAAGACTCTAACTTACGTACACAGTTGCCAACTTGTACCAGTGGAGAGGGTTTGCACAACAGGAGCTTCCCAGAGCAACGCAATCACAGGTGTGGATGAAATAATGATAACGGTGACACGGGGTAGTCTGGAGATGAGCAGTTTCCCAAGAACAGATTCATGCCCCAGAAATATTACCTGGGAGGTACTGGCAGCCTTCTGAGCTTGATAGAAACTAATTTCATTCACTCCCGGCTTGTCAAGAAAGCTAGGCAAGATGACCACAATCAGATCTCCCACACCTGGAAACATAAAGGAAGCCCGAAATTGCCAAGAATCATGATAATCCCTACACGTAGACAGTGCTTTCAGATTCACATACATCATTTAATTCTCAAAATAACCCCCAGAGGTGGGTAGGAAAGGCAATATTATCTCTATGCAACATGAAGAAACTGAGGCAAAAGGGGCTTCATTAGCTTTCTCAACTGCTGTGTGTTAGGAAAAGAGCCATAGACAGCAAATCCAGAGATCTGGGCTCTAGGCTAGCTTTGCCATTAACTTCCTTTGTGATTAAAGACAAGCCGCTTACACTCCCTGAGTTCACTTCCTCATATGTAAAATAATGGGGATGGAATAACCTTTCTTTGTGTCATGAACTTCCTTGGCAACCAACTATGGCCCCTTTCTAAATTGTAGGTTTTTAAAGGCATAAAATAAAATACACAAAATTACAAAGGAAACCAAATACAATTCGTGTAAACAGGAAGACTGTGGTCATGTGCTATCTAGAGATGTATCTAATAACTAAGGCAATTTCAAGGTGATATAGAATAAAAAACAGTATTTCAAGCTACCTGAAACAACTGTAATGTGACAGGAATTATCTGTTATTTTTATTAGTGACCAAGTCAGATGCAGTGCTCATAATTTGTGGTTTGTTGCTGATGTTCAAATGGAAAGAAAACGCTAAATTGCATTTAGAGGTTGATGAAAATAAAGATCTGATTTTCCCCTATCTAAGTTCACAGACCTCTTGAAATTCATTCATGTACCCCAGATTAAGGACCCCTAGATTAGGTGGTTTCTGAGATCTTTTCAAGGTCTAATATTCTATGAATCTAAGTTTATACTCAAAATCAAGAGCAGAGCTGGGTATAGAAGCCCAATCTCCTGACCCCTTAGTTCAGTGTATTTTCTACTATTTCACACTGCCTTCCTACCAACCTCTTGGGAAGTTTGGAGTGAGGTCATAGTAGGGAGAGAGAAGGCCCAGTTTCTTCCAAACCCACTTGCTCCTCCATAGTTCTAGCATGTGGTCAACCCTTAGTCCTGACCTCTTGCAGCTTTGCTGGCCCTGGGGTCCCCAGCTTTAAGCCTGTACAGATTGAGGGTAAAAGAGAGAATGACTTTCCCACAGCGTTTGACTTGTCGGCCAATTTGAAGAGCATTTTCTTGGCCAGAGCTCTAATCCCAATGCTTGAGTAATACCCTAGTGCCACATCGATCGGGAGCTGGGAAATTCCGACCTGACCGCAGCACATTGTAATGGCCTCTGCTCTGGTGACCTTCTCCCTGTCAGAAAATACATCTTTTCTGCAAGTCCAGCCTGCAAACATCACCCGCAGCCAGCTTAGCCGAGACAAAGGGCTTTGAAATGGCCCAGATAATGCATCGAAGGGGAAACTGTTTTCCAAGAGTGTAATTCGACCACTATTAACCTGCCGCTGCTGGGATGGCCCTGCTTTGATTCCCTTCTCCAGCCAAGGCCACTGTTGTAGGCTCCTGTCGAGTAACTCAGATACACAATGCATGGCAGGGGACAGAGAGCATTAGCTCACCATGTTACCTGAATGCTGATGACCCCAAGGCAGGCTGGTAGGATGACAAGTCTGAACAGGAACCGGTTTTCAAGTTCTTTGAGGCTATGATAGGAAAACACATCCAGAATTAGTTCAAGTTGTTTTAGAAGCAATGAGAAATACCCTATCCACATAGGGCCAAATAGGGGTATAGGATTTCAGCAAAACTATAACTAGGGAGGAGTGACTAGGGCTTTGTTCCAAGGTACTAAAATTTGGAGGGTACCAACAATATCTTCCAGGGATTTGCTTCTTTACTACAGACACTATTAATAAATTCCATTTCCTTTTCCTCCTCCTGTCCTGTCACTTTGTTTCAGGTACAAAAAAATTCTGGTCACATTCCTGTGTTTAACACAATCTTTTG